>JAZKJV010008320.1:0-331289 GCA_037367405.1 Ottelia alismoides | reverse complement strand
TAAACTCACATCTATTGTATTAGATATTAAGGTATCTATCTAATGAAGATGTTTTTCATTAAAAATGGAGTTAAGATGCAAAAGCTGTCTTTCTGGGACACCAGTGTACTGTGTATTTGTATATAATATTCATATATTTTATTCTTTACACTTTTACTCTTATTTTATTTATAAAAAATGTAAATATTATTTAAAACATAATAAAAATATAAACACAAAATAAAACTATTAAAATACACTTAAAATAAATAATACATTATAATATATATATATGCATTTATTTATTATGTAAATAAATTTAGAAAAATAAAATATAAATATAAAAATGTAATTAATTATATTATAACTATATAAAATATGTAACTATGATCACAAGTATAAAAAATATATCATAAAAATAGAATACATATAATAGGCAAATATGCATAAATATTACACGTGAAAATTAACACCTAAAAAAATAAGTTATAAAAATAAATAAAAATCATTATAATATAGTTTAAAAATAAGAATCATTTTTCATATTTTAAGTTAGATTTAATAAATAATTTATTATTTATTATTATATTAATAAGCTTTTCTTTTTCTATTTTATAGCTGTCCTACGTGGATCAATGAGAAGCTTTCAAATGTTGACCTACGGGGCAACTGTACATCCTACCCTCTAACTCTGTCAGAACTCATGAGAAGCCCATCTTCTCCAAATTTTGACTCTTCTCAATATCTCCATCTCCCTCGAGCTCCTCACCTCTCTGCACATCCCACTACCCTCTCCCACGCCATCTTCATAGACCACACCAACTCCATCTCAATCTCACGCAACCTCCATCCAAAAAATCGCCCATCCACCTACTTATAAATAAACACCTTCGCATCATTTTGCCTTTTGATCCCTCTATGCCCTCTGTAACCCAAACCAAATAGCTTGAGTTCCCTAGTGACAACAGGAGACTCGCTAATGTGTCGGCGAGGAGAAAGAGTGGTCGGAGGCCTGCTCCATCCATTCGTCGGAGCTCCTCCGACGAAGACTTCCATCTGCTCCAAGTGTCCCAAGTCAAGATGCTTTCTTTAGATTTTAATCGCATTTTAAATCCTTAGCATAGATCTAAGTCTAGTTTTATTTGATTTCAATTAAATTAGCTTTAAATTTCAAGTCATAGTTCGTCGGAGCACAAGGCTCCGACCACCTGTTCCATTGTACCCCGACCTTAGTATTGATCTGCAACCACATCCATTACATTCAACCTTTAGTTTTTCATCTAATCTTCTATCTAGACCCCATATTGCCTAAATCAGGCTCCTAGATCTCCATCAGCCACCTTCACTGGAGATCCACCATGTGCCTCATTTCTTGTGCAATCCATCTTCAAATCGAGTTAAGGGCATTCCCCCTTAAGCCCTCTTCATTTTTGTACTTGAAGGAACACCAAATAGCGTACTTGGGTGAGTAATCGAAGGAAGAACAAGCTTCCAGGTCACATGAACAAGAACTTCACTCTAGGCCTCCTCCGACGAGGCCTGGAGCACATTGAGCAAACGGTGAGGTGTCAGGCGGCCGGAGTAGTAAGAAATCACTGATCAAAGTTTGAACAGGGAAGTGTTCTTCCATGTTCTTCCTCCTCCCCCCACATCCGTTGGATGAATATTGAGGCCCATGTCTAATTCTAGTCGTTGGTCCCAGGCAGAGTGGTATGCCTCCAGATCCCTCGGATCTTAAATGACGATGTACGGTGCCCGCTCAGTCATACATCTCCACCAGCATGCGCAAGGCACGCGTCACATGGGGTATATTGCATAATCTCCCCATGCATTTTTGAATTTATAAATAATCCTATAAACATAAAAAATAGTGTAACATTTTTAGTAAAACTAGCAAATAGGATCCCACACTTTCTTGTACAAACATGTCCTTCCACCTCGCGTGTAGCGATACGAGGCTATGTAATTGTTGCGCATGTACCCCTATATTGTTTGGACCAGTTATTAAAATGAAGTTTAAGTTTATATAAATTGCAACTAGCTCCCTGTTCCTCTAACATTTTATTTTTTATGTTGTTCATATTAAATATTTTTGCTGCTATAAAATATTTAGGAAATACTATAGTTACATGAGACAATGCTTAAGCTCGCATAATTATTATTTGCATTTTAGCTAATTTTCATATTTATTAAAATATAAAAACATGCATTTTCACATTATATAAATATAAAAACACATAAAATTATAAATCATTTCCAAACATTCCAAAATTATTATCTATCTTATAATATATTATACCATATATCCAAAAATCACTAAAAAGAAAAAAATATGAATCCTAAAAATTATAAAATCCTATAAACCCTATATAAATATTTAAAAATCCAAAATATTTCTACTTTTTCCTATTTTTTTCTATATTATATATTAAAGATAATTTTGAGTGAATTTTGAATTTATTTATATTTATTAAACTCAAAACATCCTTGGGTAATTATTCTGCTCCTGTTTTGTTATATTTATTACTTTAAAAATATATAAAAAATCTAGTAATAATTCTAAAAATTATCAAAAATAAAGAAAAATATAAAAATAATAAAAAAATTCATTTTGTGTATTTTTACTATATTTTTATATGTTTATAATATAATAATTTATATATACTATATATCCTATATATTACTTATATTGTTTATAATAATATTATTATTAGAGAAAAGGGAAGCTACTCCATGAAGTAGCTAACCTTAGCTACTCCATGGTCATTTTTTCTGAAATAGCACCATGGATTTTCATAACCATATCCCTCTAATATGTCATTTAAATTTTGTCAGAAATAGAAACTCCTATTCCTCTTCATCTAGAACAAGTCGATTACACCAAATCTAAGACTGTTAAAATTACTTGTTCGGGATGGAGAGCATAGGAATCTATATTTCTGACAAAATTTGAATGACATGTTATAAGGATATAGTTATGAAAATTCATGGTGGTATTTTCCAAAAGGTTAGCTACTTCATGAAGGAGCTTCCATTTCATCTTATTATTATATATATTTAAATATTTTATTTTAAAAATAAAAAATAAAATTAAAATTTTGTAAAATTAAAAAGAAAATATAAAATTAAAAAATTACAAATAAAAATAAAATAATCAAGAATCTATTAAATATATTTAAAAAACCCATATCAAAATAAGGAAAACAAAAACAATAAAAATATATATACATTATTATTAATTAGAAATAATTAGTAATTAACCTATACATGTTTTCTCCTAATGTTTGACCTCTACAGTACTTACACATATACACATATATTGTAGAGTTACAATAAATTTCAACTTGCATTTGCATTTGTTGATTCATTTATCATATTATGGGAAGAGATCGACCAAATGGCGTTGTTGCCAGAGAGCAACGTAGTGTAGCTTGTTTATAGATGTTTATTTTGTCACCTTCTTTTTATTCTTATTTAAATAATTATATCTGTTCTAACCCATCTCTTTTGTTGACTTTGTTGCGAGGGCCCACGGAGCAAGAATGGCCTTCTTAGCAGAGCTGGAGCAGTCAAGCAAGGCAGAGGCCAGCCCATTCAGACTAGGTTAGTCGGAGAGAGCGACGAAGGAAACCGAGGAGAAGAGTAGAGCAGAGTGGTAGTGGTTTAGTGTAGTTTTTATTTTATTTTCTAGTGAGACATAGACTATTTATATTATTTGTAATAATACAGGACAAACACTAGACACTTTAACTATTCGGACCTACTTTACCAAGTGATTGTTCACTTTGGGCGCCACGCGGTTTTTATGTGTTTTCATAATCCAATTCACATCAATATTTAATCAGTAAATATTATTCTCAATTAAATATTTCCAATATATTATCAATCATGTTTATAATATTCATGATTATTATGGATAGTAATATCCACATTAGTCATATCAATGATAATTAAACCATATTTAATAATCTTATATAATTATTCTCATGTGTCCAAATAATACGAATCATATTCATATTATTCATGATATCATATTTAATCACCAATGCTCCGATACATTTTCAATAATTGAATTATTCTTGAAATCTTTCAAGAATAGTGTGCTTTCTCCGATGATACTTGGAGTTAAGGACATAACGATTGTGCATTCCAGTATAGAGCCCTATATATTGAGATCATATATCAGATCTAGATATTAGGGACCTCTCAAAGACATTTGATTAAATCAAATTGTAAATCTAATATTCTTATTACATCTGAATCAATTCATTTTACTTTTATCCTCCCTATTTTTATCTTTATTTTTATTTTTTACATGATTTATGTTTTTAGTTTTTTTTATATTTTACGTCTTCTGTGCTTAAGACCTTAGAGTTAGGGCTTTTATTTATGCCTAACCCGATAATTAATAGGTCCAAACCCTAAAAAGACTATTTGTTCCTATAGACATCTACTTTTGGACTTAGTCAAATTTATAGGTGCTTTCTGCTAACAGAAATTCCTGTTTAGGACAGATCTCGCTTCCACAACATATAGAGTAGTTTTTAATTAATACGTGGATCACTTTACATGTAGAGTGATGGAGCAAGGTACACATTTATAACTCTGTATGCATTCGTTGATTTGACATGCATCGGCTTTTCCGAATCCTCCCATGTTTTCTTGGATTTAAATAAATTGATATTCGGAAAACATTAGGTAGTTATTTGAAAAATATTTAAAATGTGAAAATCCAAAAAACTAAAATATGGGCACTGCTAAATAAACTTTGACCCTGATTAAAATTCGTAGTGGACTTCATTATATTGGGTTCATAAGGCTCACATTGTATTCAGGTACACTTCAGACCGAGTGAGGCACGACCCTTATGGATTAGAGCCCAAATCCTAGTTTGTGGATGCCGTGATTATCACTTGGGTATATTAAGTAATAGCACTTTTATTGGTGCATGGGCAACTAGGTCTAGGTCTGCTTGTAGACTTGGTCGGAATTTATTGAGCATAGGGGACTATGATGGTAGGACCCAGTCTCATTGTTCCATGTCCGAGTACCTCACAAGAGGAAAGTATTTAATTCATTGCATCAGCTTCCTCTATCTATTTCTTGGTTGAGTAGAGGGCTCAGATCCAATATCAAGGACTTTCAAAAAGTGTAAACTACTGGTTACAAAGGCAATGAGAAGTATATACACAACCTCTAAACTCACTCACCTATAGGGGTGGCGCTAAGGACTAAGCTTGATAAGATCGTCTGAAAATAATAAATAAAATTGACAAGATAAAGTCGAACTTTCATGGCTTTGTATGTTTTGTGTTGGTGAACCCAATTGCTTTGGGGTTTTTTTGGGATCTAGTTAGGTCAAAGATCACAAACCTGCATACTTGCGCCTTTTGTTTGCACTTCTTTATGTCATTTCTTCTCACCTTGCTCATTTGAGTCTTTCCTTGCTTATTTTATGTCTTGTATATCTCCACTCTCATTATTCCTCATCTTACTCCCTCTTATTTTCTCAAGATGTCGAGTTTAGGATGGCTTAGTCTGGACTCCACAATCGACCACATCGATTCCACAACTTTGACATCTCCAATAATTTGGGGCGTTTTAGGAGAGTTCGGTTCGGATTTTGCAAACCACTCTCAAGAATCCACATCTTCTTTATTTGAAATAAACCAGGATCACTCTTGTCCTGATTTCCCTCATTTGTGGATGGAGATCGATTTTTTCCCAGACACATTACTTGATTCAATATAACTCAGAATCAACCGTAATTCTGACGTCTCTCTACATCTGATGCACAACTCTAGACTGATCAAGATTTATTTCCTCATGCATATCCGCAGACCGATCATGGCTTGATTTCCTTTGAGTTTGATTCAGAGATGGCTCCCAGAGAGAAGACACATCAAATTGAGTAGAATGAAGTGAATGCTTAGATAATCACCTCCATATAGGTAATCCAGACACAACTGACTGCACACGTTGAAGCTCAAGCTGCCTTCAAAGAGATGCTATTGGAACTGAGGAGATAAGGAGATAACAGGGGGGAGGATAAGAGGTATTGGAAGATGGACCCCATGGAGGGGAAGATGAGGAAAGAAGAGAGGCTCACCACTGTACATTGAAAGAAACTAATAATTCTGACGCTAGACAAATGACTAAGTGGATCCAGATTCCACCGATCCAGGGATACTTTGAGCTGAAATCGCAGCTCTTATCTCCCCTTCCATCGTCCATGGAAACACCAATGATGAACATTGCATCCCTCTACATTAGGTTTATCGTATCTACAACACTACTAACTACCCTAACAACTCGTCAGATGTAGTGAAGATGACTGCCTTTCCCTTTAGCTTTCAGGATAAGGTTTTATATTGGATTAATCATTTGGGGAAAGTAGTGACGACATGGGAGGAACTTAAGTAAGAGTTCCTACACAAGTTCTATCCCTGGGTTGGTTGAACTAGATGTGTGCCTGCAACTTGAATTTCTCCCTAGGACGCCACGAGTCCATACAAGAATCTTGGGAGAGATTCAAGGATTTACAAGAAAAGAGCCCTCATCAAGACATTCCGAGGACCAGCCTTGTCCAATACTTCTTTGGGAGCCTAACACAAGAAAGCTTGATGTTGATTGATGCCGCATGCGGTGTCTCTCACTTCAATAAGGACAAAGATGTTGTATGGCAAATTTTCGAAGAAATGTCTGAAGGTGATGTTGCTTTATCTTCATCTCGTACATACCAAAAGCAGCTCTACATCCACCAAAATATCGTCAACATAGTGGAATCGCATGATGAGGATTGGGATGAGAGCTCCAACCTGAGTATCATAGGGAGCCATCTTTCCAAAGTGTGCATTATCAAGAAATGATCACAAGACCTCGATAAGTTAGATGTGATCGAACAGAGAACCAAGAACCTAGACAAACTGGACCAGATCACCAAGCATTTGGAACTCTTATTTCTCACGATGAGTATCTACCAGTCTGTGAGCTCATCAGCCACAACTCATTCCAAGATAAAGGAATCACCACCATCATAGAGTCTAGGGTAGTCATCATCCATCCATTATGTGTACTTTGTGCACGCACTTAATTAGGCACCACTCTCACTGTATTCGCAACAATAGATGATTGCATACCACCCCGACCCCCAATATTTTATTGAGTCATTGTTCCAATCTCCACCCAAAATTCAGGAGGTTAATGGTGTATGGAGTAATGAACAACAAATGACCCATCCAGGTGGACATCAGCAAGGTCAGTCCATTGCCATTCAGTTGTACCACCAATCTCATAATGGGAAGGTTGTCCAGTATCAACATCAGTCACATCGGTGTCCACCACAAGCACACACTTGGAGACAATGATATCAACAACCAACATACTGCCAATAGCATGTTGGACATGCGAGCCCATGATGAGACATTATACAATAAATGTTATTGCAAATCATTCCCTAATATGAAATAGAAAATAACCAATTTGCTTAATAGGTCCCTCTATACAATTATGATTATGTACCATGGCCATCTTAATGATTATATTGTTTTTAATTCAAATGTTGAATCATAGAGGCTGGTGATTGAATATCTAAAGAGTTAGATTGAGAACTCATCAAGCATTGTCAAATGATTATTAAGAAAGGATCCCGACCTGAGAAGGAGATGACAATCCTTCTCTAAAGGTTGATATCTGACCGACCTCTTGATACATGTCCTTTGCATAGGAATAGATATTAAGAGGTATCAGATAAGTTAGGTCAAAGAGTTGACTTGAAGAGATAGAGATAACCAAGACCTATGTCGTATATTGTCACAATATAAGCACACATCCTCTGATCGAAGACAGATGTGTTACCGTGTATGAGTATATACATTTAACAAACTGATAAGTTGATGATCTAATCAAGGTCTATACAACGACGGGATGTTGTGGGTTGCAATAAATCTTCAAAAGAGGGATAGTCTACTAGCTCAAGAAGAAAAACTCCTTATGTACATGCTGCACTTTTGTATATATAAAAAATCCAAAAAAGTTAGACGGGCAATAAGTTAAGAAAAAAATTCCCGTCGAAGAAAAATATGAATAAGCAAGGCATATGCTTCAAAGTCTCATACCATGGAAGCCTGCAACTAGATACTTGGCTACACTGGTCAAGCTCCATAAATATGTGACTACACTGGTTGCAATCCATTCATTTCTCTACCCCCTCTTCTTGAGCTGGTTGCACTTGAGCTTAGAAGGGAATACCCTGCTCCTCGAGGAAAGAGTTGCTAGACTATGGAATTAGAGTTACCTTATCAGAGGAGGTTGTTTCTTTGTCATTTCTGATGTGGAGAGTTATATTTCACTTATACAGTACATGTAAGATTCATAGTCATCAGAATTTGCGTATGAGGACTTGTTCTGACCTGACTGTTGAGGGGACTTGAATAGAGACTTGTGGAACTTAAAGGTTGGTAGGTCTGAAATCCTCTTCCCAATAAGGTTCTGCCACATTATCAATCCAAAGGTCGAGTCGAGCTCCATTTTCACCTTTTGTTCATGACCTTGGTATGTAACCCAAAATCATTTCACTTTTGCATTTCATTTTAGTTGCTTGGGGACGAGCAAGGTTTAAGTATAAGGGGTAGTTGGTGTGCATACAAGGTCATCCGAGTAATATGATTTCTCAAAGGGAGCATACATGTTCATTATTGAACAAAAAGACATGAGCTCACTCATAATATATCGCGACTAAATTCCATGCATGGTCATCTCGCTTTGGAAGCTTGACAGAATTTGTAGTTTGACAGAATTTATAGGTATGATAGAATTTATAGGTATGATATATGCTTGACAGAATTTATGTTCATATTATTTGGACACATGAGAATTGACATTCAAGAAAACTATATATGATTTAGTTATCAAAGATATGATTAAATATGGACATCATTATCCATATTAATTATAAATATTATAAGTATGTTTATAATATATTGGAGAGATTTAATTGTAAATAGAATTTACGAATTAAATGTCGATGTGAATTGGATTCACATTGAGCAATTAATTGTAAATGCAATTTACATTTTATATTGGGTGGTCGAATATGATTCAAAATTGTCAAAGGTTTATTTGCAATTTTCACAAATAATTTACAAATTATTTATAGCTAATCAATTCAATGAATAAATATTTAATGTAATAAGATTACATTATATGGTGATTTGAGAGAGATGTTTCTTTTTCCAATCCACTATGGACGTCCAAGCCTCTTAAAGGGGAAGGAGGCTTTCTCCTTCCCCCTTATATGGAAGATGGCTCTCTAGTCTTATTTTATTCATGAGAATCTTGTTCATTTAATTGAAATTAAATATGTTAAGATTATTTGCAAAATATTTATTTTTTTAAAATTAATTAATTATTGTTGCAAATTGTTGCAACAAAATCTCAGCCATCGATTGAAATTAGGAGTGCTTCTCCACCATCCAATATAGTATAAAAAAGGTATCCATAGCCTCTTCTACTACATAGTTGCAAGAGAAATAAATCTCTCTTTCTTATTCTAATATACACGTCCAAGTTTCTCTCTCTCTCTCTCAATATCGTGGTCATCCATCATGTTGTTGGAGAAGACTCCACCATCATCGAAACATCGTTATGGTGCCGAATCGACTGCTCATGGATCTCCGCCTTCTTTGTTGCTCCTTGCTCGTGAAGAAGGATCCATATTTTATGAGATAAAATTAGGAGATTCCAAGCTTGGATCATCAACTCAGATTGTGGGAGCATCACATGTCATCTACGCGCCTGCAAGTGCTTCTACATCGGATCATACTTGAGACAGGAGAGTCTCTTACGGATCAGACTTGAGACAGGAGAGCCTCGTACTCTAGATATTAGCAATCGCAAACACGCTCCAAGATATAATCCTAATTACTCATTAGGGATCTTTATGAAATGATTTGATAAGTGTACTTGCATCATGCGATTTTATCTTCAATTTTACAGCACGTTCCAACTAGTATGACTAGTTGCCCCGATCGTATTCGATACAATTTACATACTTTCGTGATGCACTAAGGCCCAAACTCTAGCCTTCACAGTAGCCATATTATCATTACCCGGCTGATCAATGGGGCTACCATCTTCCCGTATCCAGTCCACTCTCCTAGCTAAGGGCATTTTCTTCTCCTCTTCGCATCCTAGTCTGTGTTTTTTTCGGTTTTATCCGGTTGTCTGCCTTGATCTTTCAAGTTGTCTGATTCCTCTCAATGAAATCCCCCGTAGTCTACCTTGACAGATGGATAATTGGCCTTTTGAATACTGATTTTCATCTTTCTAGTGTGATATAATAACTGGTTCTACATCTCTTTTTGGTTCTATATCTCTTGGAGGAGACTTTGATCTATATCTCTTCCTATCTATCGTGTGTGATGGTACACGTGGATTCTTTGAGCCCTCTGCATGACTTTTTTGCATATAGCTACTTGACAGCCTTGATCTCCAAAGTCGGGAAACTCTTTAGCAGTCTATTTTTCGGATGCAGTGCAGTCCCTTTTTTCTCATGCATTTCTTAGGGCTTTCAGGTGCAGATGTGTTCGCTTGCCTTTCTGTTCGGCTTCTTCAGCTACGAGTTAGGGCTGCAGCAGGTGAAGCTAGAAAGGCCCGACAATCTTTGACACTTGATCAACTGGGCTGAAGAGGTAGCGTCTCAGACTGAGTTGGATGCATATTTCACTAGGGAAGGTCGGATCGGACTTGGAAAACAAGGCCTTCCAATATATCTAATTAGTACGCTTGACTCAACTATATATAGAGAATCACATAACCAGTATCCCCCTCCTTCTTACTAGTATCAGCAACAATATCCTCCTCATCATTATTCACAGAATAATCAGTCGTAGCCTTTTACGAACTGCTAAACACCATGTTTAATTATGCAGTATTGTTGCAGTATCCAGGAACTTAGGATTAATAAAAAACCGCCAAAATAATTATTCAATTAAAGCTAGTGGTCGAATTTTTATATTTTACTTGCATAAGCCCAATGTCGAATTCAGGGAGGCAGCTGTCTCCTTAGGTTGGTTAATTGGCGATCTAGAACTTAGATTTTTTAAATAGGTATTTTTTAATTCCTTTTTTTATAAATAAAAATGACATGCAAATTCATGCAAGTTTAGGGGTTAAAATAAAATTTTTGATTAAATGAAGTCCAAAAAAGCCTAAAACTTGACCATAATGTGAAAAATGATGAAATGAATGCACTATAATTTTTTTGAAATATTCTGTTTCAAAATGAATTTATTATGAATTAGATGCATGTAGGGTGATATTTCGCAAATTAATTTTAATAAATATAAAACTAATTTATTTCTCGAAATATAAATTAACCTAGGTAAGTCTATGGGAGAGGAATCATGGAAAATTAATGGATCCTAAAATATCTGATATACGATCTACTAAAAATTAATTACTCAAATCACCAAATAATTTATTGCAACCTCGATATGCATGCAAATTAAATGATTTTTGGGCAGTGTAATACATACTAAAATCAACCTACTATTAATTTGTGGGCAAATTATACAATTTCCACAAAAATATTTATATTAAATCAACCATAACTCACAATAATATAATCATCGTCCACAATGATAGAGCATATTTTGTTCTACAATGCATATTTTTTATAATAATAAAATGATGACAAACTAATGTTCAAATTTAAATGCAAAGATAGGGGCATGAATGCAATACATAAAATTAAATGATATTTAAACAAATAAGCACTAATATGCAATTGCCCAGGACTAGGAGGCTCTTCGCGTAATTATTCCAAGGGGCATGTGAGTGCTTGATTGAGCGGTGCATGCATTATTTGTTGAAACATCAAGGGAGATGGTGCAAAAATGCACAGCAGGCATGTGAGGCTCGCACGTGGTCTAGAGTGAGGACCTCTGCGTGATTGTGGAGATGTACATGGGGTTGAGCGCAATTTGTACCTCACTCGCATGCTTTTCACATGCCTAGGAGATTAGGCAGGCAGCTATGGTGGCACGATACCCTAGGTGGAGTGTGAAGGTGTATGAGCTTGACTGGAAGAGCTCGGTGATGCTGATGCAGTGGCTGCATGCAGTTGATGAAGTGGAAGGGAGGTGGGGTGCTGCTTCAGGTGGTGGGTTTACTGTAGTTGGCAGAGGCGCTCAGCGACTGGGAGGCAATGGCCATACATGAGGAGAAAAGATCGGTCGACACATGACAGGTGGTTGGAGATGAAGGCGAGTGAGGCGACGAAGGGAAGAGGTTGACGCATCGTCGGTGAAGCATCGATGGGCTGATCCAAGGTCGCTCGATGTGTATGGGGGTGTATATAAGAAGGTGGAGGGCGATGAGGTCAAGTGTGGAGGCAGTGGGGGTATGGTAAAGATGGAGAAGGCAGACAGAGGGATCGAAGTGAAGGAAAAAGAGGAAGAAGAAGAGGGGAAAGAAGGAGAAGAGGAGATAAAATAAGGAAAGGGAAAGGGATGAGGAGTTACCAATGGATGGTTCTAGCCAATGATTGCTAGAGATCGAAAGATCTCAACTTGATCTTCACCTCCAAAGGTCCAACGAGAGGGGCACCTTGAAGCTCAACAGCTTCGAGCATAGCTACGACACAAGGGACTGTCATGGATTTCGCGCAGGTCCGATGATCGTCTTAACCTCTTCTGATCTCCCTCTACCCGTGACAAAGAGGGAGGTGGAGATTGGTAGTCGTTCCCCATGGATTGGAGGATACAGTGCACGAGGGGCGGTGATGCCCTTTATGGTTGGTTGAGCGGTTAGCCAATCGTATGGAGATGGGAGAAGTGGGGCGACTAATGAGTATGTGATTCAACACTCTAAAAGTTGAAAATATAGCTTTTTTCCTTAGTAATTAGCTGCATTTCATAATTTATTTTACATTATTTTCATTCATGCATTAAGAATTAATATCTGCATTTTAGCATGCATGTTTACATTAAATAAGAAGCAAAGTCCCCTTGTAAATATCACATGTATTATACCACTTTTTCTCTATTTGTATTTATTTTTCACTAACTTAGAATTGAATAAAATCAATTCTATAGTGTATACTATCACTAATAAAAGAAAAATATCAAAAATTATAACTTGTAAAATTGACCAATAAAATCCAAACCCTACTTTGAGACTACAAACCTTTAAATGTGAATATCTCTCTCATACAATCTCCTATGAGACTTACCAATAATACCTTTAAATTATATATTATTATATTAATTATATATTGTATTTTAAATATAAATATAAAATTAAAATTTTGCAAAATTAAAATATAAAATTAAAAATCTAGAATAAAATAAAATAATCATAAATCCATAAAAATTGATATATTTAAAAATCCACATAAAAATAAGGAAAATAAAAATAATAAAAATATATGTACATTATTATTAATAAGCAATAATTACTAATAACCTACACCTATTTTCTCCTAGTGTTTGACCTCTATAGTACTTACACATATACACATCTATTATAGAGTTATAATAAATTTTAACTCGCATTCGTATTTATTGATTCGTTTACCATATTGTGGATTAATTGTTGGTTAATTTGAGATTGATCGCCACAGTGATTAGGGTTCCAACCTTGTTAGGAAACCTAGGTCGATCTATGTCCACCAAATGGCATTGTTGCCAGAGAGCAACGTAGTGTAGCTTGTTTATAGATGTTTATTTTATTTTATCTCCTTCTTTTTATTCTTATTTAAATAAATATTTATCTTTTCTAATCCATCTCTTTTGTTGACTTTATTGCGAGGGCCTGCGTAGAGAGAATGTCCTTCTTAGGAGAGCTGGAGCACTCGAGCAAGTTAGAGGCCATCTCATTCAGACTGGGTTGGTCGGAGAGAGCGACAAATGAAACCGACGAGAAGAGTAGAGCAGAGTAGTAGTGGTTTAGCTTAGTTTTTATGTTTCTTTCTAGTGATACATAGACTTTTTATATTATTTGTATTAATACGGGACAAACACTACGCACTTGAATTATTCAGACCTAATTTACCAAGTGGTTGTTCACTTTGGGGGCCACGCGGTTTTTATGTTTTTTCTCACCTTCTTCAGTTTTACCCCCCTATTCTTCTCTTTATTTTTATTGTTTTCCACGATTTATGTTTTCAGTTTTTTTATATTTTATGTCTTCTATGCTTAAGACCTTAGACTTAGGATTTTTATATATGCCTAGCCTGATAATTAATAGGTCCAAGCCCTAAAAAGACTATTTGTTCCTATAAACATCTACTTTTGGACTTGGTCAAGTTTATCGGTGCTTTTCACTAACAGAAATTCCTATTAAGGGCGGATCTCGCTTCCACAACATATAGAATAGTTTTTAATTAATACGTGGGTTACTTTACACGTAGGGTGCTGGAGTAAGGTACACATTTCTAACTCTGCATGCATTCATTGATTTGACATGCATCGTCTTTTCTGAATTCTCCCATGTTTTCTTGGATTTAAATAAATTGAGAATCAGAAAACCATTAGGTAGTTATTTGAAAAATACTCAAAAAGTGAAAATCCAAAAAACTAAAATATGTGGACTGCTAAATGAACTTTGACCCTGATTAAAATTCGTAATGGAATTCATTATATTGGGTTCATAAAGCCCACATTGTATTCAGGTAAACTTCAGACCGAGTGAAGCACGACCCCTAAGGATTAGAGCCAAAATCCTAGTCTGTGGTTGCCTTGATTATCACTTGGGTCTATGAAGTAATAGTGCTTCTATTGATGCGTGGGTGAGTAGGTCTAGGTCTGCTTGTATACTTAGTTAGAATTTATTGAGCATAGGGGAACTGTGATGTAGGACCATGTCTCATCGTTGCATGTCCGAGTACCTCTCAAGGGGAAAGTATTTAAATTGTTGCATCGACTTCCTTTCTCTATTTATTTGGTTGAGTAGAGGGCCCATATCTGATATCAAGGACTTTCAAAAAGTGTAGACTATTGGTTACAAAGGCAGTGGGAAGTATAAGCACGACCCCTAAACTCACTCACTTATATGATTAGCGCTAAGGACTGAGTTTGATAAGATCGTCTGAAAATAATAAGTAAAATTGACAAGACAAAATGTCGAACTTTCATGGCTTCATATGTTTTGTGTTGATGAACCCAATTACTTTAGGGTTTGTTTTGGATCTAGTTAGGTCAAAGATCATATTCTCGCATACTTGTGCCTTTTGTTTACACTTCTTTATATCATTTCTTTTCACCTTGCTCATTTTTAGTCTTTCCTCACTTATTTTATGTTTCTATCATTATTCCTCATCTTACTCCCCATAATTTTCTCAAGATGTCGGGTCTAGGATGGCTTAGTCTGGACACCATAATTGATCACATTGATTCTACAACTCTGACATCTCCAAAATTTGGGGGAGATTCAAGAGAGATTGGTTTAGATTTTGTGAACCACTCTCGAGAATCCCCATCATCTTTATCTGAAACAAACCATGATCACTCTTGTCCTAATTTTCCTCCTTTGTGGATGGAGATCGATTTTTTCCCATACACATTGATTGATTCAATATAACTCAGAATTGACCCTAATTCCAACATCTCTCTACATCCGGTGCACAAATCTAGACTGGTTAGGATTTATTTCCTCATGCATATTCACAGACCAATCATGGCTTGATTTTCTTTGAGTCTGATTCAAAGATGGCACCCAGAGAGAAGACACATCAAATTGAGCAGAATGAAGTGAATGCTCAGATGCTCGTCTCCATACAGGTAATCTAGACACAACGAACTGCACATGCTGAAGCTCATGCTGCCTTCAAACAGATGCTATTGGAACTGAGGAGAGATAGAGATAATAGAGGGGAAGGATAAGAAGCATTGGATTATGGACCCCATGGAGTGGAAGATGAGGAAAGAAGAGAGACTCCCAAGCGTACACTGAAAAAACCTATAATTATGACGCTGGCTGGATGACTGAGTGGATGCACATTCTACTGATCCATGGATACTTTAGCTGAAATCGTAGCTCTTATCCCTTCTTCCATTGTTCCACGGGAACATCAATGGAGAACCTTACATCCATCAACAATAGTTTGGTCGTATCTACAACATTACTCACTACCCTAACATCTCGTTAAGTGTACTGAAGATGATTGCCTTTCCCTTTAGCCTTCATGATAAGGTTTAGTATTAGATTAATCATTTGGGGAAAGTAGTGATGACAAGGGAGGAACTTAAGTAAGCATTCCTACACAAGTTCTATCCCTACGTCGATTGAACTAGATGTGTGTGCCTGCAACATGATTTCTCCCGAGGACCCGCGAGTCCATACATGAAGCTTGCGAGAGATTCAAGGATTGACAAGAAAGTGCCCTCATCATGACATTCCGAGGACCAACCTAGTCCAACACATCTTTGGGAGCCTGACACGAGAAATCTTGATGTTGATCGATGCCACATGCGGTAGCTCTCACTTCAACTAGGACAAAGATGTTGTATGGAAAATTTTCAAAGAAATATCTGAAGGAGATGTTGCTTTAACTTCATCCTGTACATATCAGAAGCAGCTCCATATTCACCACTAGACTGTCAACATGGTGTAATCGCATAACGAGGATAGAAATAAGAGATCCAACTTGAGTATCATAAGGAGCCACCTGACCAAAGTTGAAATTATCAAGAAATGATCACAAGACCTCGAGAAGTTAGATGTGATCGAATAGAGAACCAAGAACCTGGACAAACTAGACCAGATCACCAAGCATATGGAACTCTTAGTTAGCACGATAAATACCAGTCTGTGAGCTCATCAGCCACGTCTCCCTGCCAAGATGAAGGAATCACCACCATCGTAGAGTCCAGGGAAGTCGTCACCCATCCAACATGTGTACTTCGTGCAGGCACTTGATTTGGCACCACCCTCATCATAGTCTCAATAGTAGATGATTGTGTACCACCCTGAGCCCCAATATTTTGTTGAGTCGTTGTTACAATCTCCATCCCAAATTTAGGAGGTTAATGGTGTATGGAGTAATGAACAACAAATGACCTATCCTGGTGGACATCAACAAGGACAGTCCAATGTCATTCGGTTGTACCACCAATCTCATGGTCGGAAGTTTGTCTAGTATCAACATCAGTTGCATCAGTGTCCACCACAAGCACACACTTGGAGACAATCATAACAGCAACAAGCATACTGCCAACAACATGTTGTACATGGGAGCCCATGATGAGATATTATGCAATAAATGTCATGGCAAATCATTCCTTAATCTGAAATAAAAAATAAACAATTTGATTAATAGGCCCC
The DNA here is from genome assembly GCA_037367405.1 of Ottelia alismoides. NCBI lineage: Eukaryota > Viridiplantae > Streptophyta > Magnoliopsida > Alismatales > Hydrocharitaceae > Ottelia > Ottelia alismoides. Next base: position 313,985 of record JAZKJV010008320.1, on the reverse strand, counting down.
TCTGTACAATTATGATTATGTACCTGGCCATCTTTATACAGTTGTTAATTCAAATGGTGAATCATAGAGGCTGGTGATTGGAAGATATCTAAAGAGTTAGATTGAGGACTCATCTCAAATCATCAAATGATTGTTAAGAAAGAATCTCCATCCTAAGAAGAAGATGACAATCCTTCTCTAAAGGTTGATATCTGACCGACTTCTTGATATAGGTCCTCATCATAGGAATAGATATTAAGAGGTATAAGATAAGTTAGGTCAAAGAGTTGACTTGAAGAGATCGAGATAACCAAGACCTACGTCGTATACTGTCACGATATAAGCACGCATCCTCTGATCGAAGACAGATGTGTTACTGTATGTCTGAGTCTATACATTTAGCATACTGATAAGTTGATGACCTAATCAAGGTATATACAACGGTGAGGTGGTGTTGACAAATCCTAAGATACCTTCTTTAATTTGTGTGAATTATCATTTAAATTTGTCGTTTCGTTGTAGGTGGGTATTCACAATCGATCAAGAAATAACCATAGTTAATTAGTCAATTTTTAATTGGAGTAGTTTTTGTTTATTTTACTTGGGAAAGTCCCAAGGTCGAACTCAAGGTGGCAAAGGAATAACCTAGAATTTATCTATCAAAGTTTGTGCACGATTTTCGACATGGTATTTTTTGTATTTTTAATGCAATTTTGGGATGCAAATGTAAATGAGAGAAATTTTAGGGACTAAAATGTAAAGATCAATCTAATGATGTCCAAAAATTACGAAACTTTGCCAAGATGTAAAATATGGTGAAATGAATGCAGTGTAATTTTTTGGAATTTTTGGATGCAAGATAAATATTTTATGAATTTATGAGGGCTAATGGTGTGAATTTAAATATCTAATTATAATAAATATTAAACCTCTTTATTTTCAAAGAATAAAATTATCTAAGATCTATCACTAGGTGATTGATCTCTGAAAATCTTAAAACTTGAAAATACGAAATTTAATACCTATTAAAATTAAAGATTGAAATCTACAAAATGATTTTTATTGATCAAACCATGCATGTAAATGCAATTCTTTTTGGGCACAATGTGACATACAACTAATTCTACAATCCGTGAATTTTTGGCAACTTTCATAGCGATGGTTAATTACTTATGAATTTTGAGGCACAAGATGGGCAAAATATGTAAATTTCTACAAAAATAATACTAGGATAAAAATATCACAAGCATGTCATAATGTAGAGAATTAGTTGAGAAACACAATGCATTTTTTTAACTAATAAAATAATGCAAAATATGTGTTCGAAATACAGAGGAAAGTCAGGGGTTTAACTGCAATTATAATAATTAAACAAAACGAAGGAAATGCAGTGTAGGGACTAAACTATAATTACTGAGATCCCAGGGGGTTTCTGCAAAACTCCAAGGGGCACGTGTTGCGTGGTGGGGGTTGTTTCTATGAATTGGTGAGAAGCCAAGGGGTCTTCAGTAATATTTCTAGTGGTCACGTGACACGCTCGTGACCCTAGAGTGGATTTTGAATCGGAGGCACTGAAGGGGAGGAATTGCAAATGTTCCCTCCCATGCCTACGTTGTATACGTGGGAGGGCCTCAGGCTTTGAGCATGGTTTTGGTGGTGACTCTGAGGCAGAGGGGAGGTCTTCTAGCGGTTGACGGCCTCTGCAGCCTTGGCAGAGCAGAGTCACGGCTGGGAGTTGTTCGCAGGCGACAACGTCAAAGCAGCGAGAAATGGAGGATGGCTAACGAAGCAAAGGCAGAGGAAAGGTAGAACCCCCTAGAGCTGTCGATGAAGGTGTTGGGCTCGTGGAGTTGGCAACATGGAGCTGCTGCTACGATGGTGATGAACGGTTGCGCGCACAGGGGCTGTCGAGTAAGAACTGGCCTCAGGTATTGTGCTAGACGAGCAGTAGAAGTTGTGTTCCTTTGTGGCTTCTGAAGGGGACAGAGCACGGTTGATATTGAGTGAGGCTGGTCGGAGTATACATACTCGACGAAGACGGGGGAAACTTTTGTGAGATTGTGACGGTGTCGAAGGCGTAGGTGGAAAAAGGATGAGTCGATGGGGGGCATCGGTGGGGGTAGTAGCTCAACGGTGGAGGAGAATTTTCAGAGCAGAGCAATCGCGGAGGCGTTGCAAATGAAGTGGGTACCTCGGATCTCGCCACAGCTCAGAGGAACAATCGCGGCGCTGTCACCGCCCGATGGGGTACTCCTTCTTGTTTTATGGGTCGGCGGATGGTTGAATTCAGGCGGTGACGATGGATTAAATATGATCGCAAGGTGGCGGTGCGTTGGTTTAATTGAGAGGGAGGCGTTGACGAGATGCGATGGGAGAAGGAAGGGGATTTGTTTAGAGCGGGGATCGTGGAGGTCAACGGGGATCAGGGAGAAGATACGGTGGCCGAGAATCACGGCGGTAAGAGGAGGCGGCACGACGGATAGCGGAGGTGGGGTGATCTACGATCGACAGGATTGGGAAAGTGGAAGGAGACGGAGGAAGGGGAAGGAGCAGTGGCTGTGTAATCGGCCGAGATCGGACGGCCAGGATGACACCATGTGGCAATGGTTTTTTTATTTTTATTTTTATTAATTTTTAATTAATTTTTAAAAAAATATAAAAAAAATGAAAAATAAATAACAAAAAATGAGTGGCACGTGGCAGCTCCAGGAGCTGCTATGTGTCAGCTCTAGAAAAATCGAAAATAAAAGAAGAAGAAAAATTAAAAAGAAGTAGCAAACTACCTCGGATTAAAATTTTTTTTCGTGAAAGTTGTTCATCTCGATGAGATCTATAACTTTCTTGAAGAGATCAAAACCAAAATTGATTATTTGCATAAAGTGATATTTTTGGGGTACTCCATGTACATAGAATACCTTGATTTTTGATTTAACAATTTTTTTGTTATTTTTAAACCAGATAAAAATATGGAAAAAAATATGAGAAAATCAAAGATAAATACTTACACATGATTCTATTTTTTGGATTTTTATTAATTAAGAAAAAGAAGAAATAATATAAAATACGAAAACTACAATTTTTGTACAAAGTGTTAGTGAAGACTCGGACTCTGTTAGTTTCTTTGATTTCAAACTCATTTTGGATTTGGATGTTACACATTTTAATAAAACCCTTATCAAAGAAAACAAATTAAAAAGAAATAAAATAAAATGAGTCAATTATGTACATAAAATAATAGGTCAAAATTAGGTAAAATACAAAATGTACAAAAGAGGCCCAAAACCCAACTTTTACACATGAGCTCCATTTCATATGAACTTGATCTTGTTTTGAAGGCAATTGAATGTACATTAGTTCAAAAGTGAGTAGGATCAAATCGGACACTGTATGAGGAAGATATCAGTGTTTTAGTTCGGAAATCATGGAATTATGGTTTGAGTTTCTGGCCCACTTATTTGTGTTAGTGATTTTTTGTATTTTTCATTTATTCTTGTCAGTCATATGAACACAATAGAGATGCTTTCAGGTCATTTAGAGTTAGCATGAATTAATTAAAAATCAGGGAAATTAGGCTATTTTACAGGTCAATTTGGCTGAGATTTTTGGCTTCTTATTTCATGCAATTATGAGTGATAAAATGCAATTATCAGTAATACATACATGAATGCTAATTATGCAGAATAATAGATAAAATGCAGATGAATTTTGGGGATTTGAGTTTAATTAGTCATTTTTAGAGTGATGAATCTGAGATTCATCATCCCCTTATACTTAAACTATGCTCGTCCTTAAGCATCTAAAGAAATGCAATGAGGTGAAATGAGATTGGGTTCCATACCAAGATCATAAGTAGAAAGTGAAAATGAAACTAGACCCAACCTTTGGTTTATGAGTTTCGTGGAACTTCTGTGATACTTAGGGTTTTAAAATCAACAACCTTCAAGTTCTACACATTTTTGTCACAATTTCGGCTCAGAAGTCATTAAGTCATCTTAGATCAATCCTCCTCCCAAAGCATACCCTATGAACATTGAACAATTGACTCATGTGTGTGAAAGGTTTTACCTCTTCTCATCCAGAATGCTGGACTACCATGTAAGCCTCCTCTCCAATAACTCATCCTCAGGGAGTCTGGTATTTCCTTCTAAGGTCCGTCGCGTTATGTTCACAATCGAAGAGGGGGAGAAATTAGAAGAAGGAGAAAATAACGGGAGGGTGACCAGTGTAGTCACCTCTCCTTGTGAAGCCGGCCAGTTTAGCCAAGTCTCCATCAAGATCTATAGGTCTTCTTGAAATTGGACCCTTTTTTGGTCAAATATTTATTTGGTAGTAGGCTTCTTTGTATTTGGGTTTTCGGTAGCTCTGCATGGATCTTGTTGTGCCCCTACGGATATGGAACCTTTTTTCTATACATGTTTTGGGGTCTTAGAAAAAATTGTGCCCAGCTGTCCCTACCTTTTCTGAAACTTTATATCAAGCCGTACTCCGATCTTTAGATGTCCATGCTACCAGAAAAGAAACTTACATAGTCTTCCAATACCCCATCTGAGTTGAGCTAAGTGCATAGTGCAAGAATACAAATTAATTCCCTATTCCATAGTCGTATACAGAATGAAGAGACCAGGTTAGAAACTAAGAGTCAAATGTTGCACATTGTCATGTGGAACTTGAAGAATTAAGTCATAGACCTGAAGCTTCTAAAATCCTTTTTCTCTGTAAAGTTCCTCTGAAAATTAGGTGGATTAAGGTCAAGTCCAGACGAATCTCGATTTCTACTCATAACTCATTCAAAACCCAAGGCCTTTTCACAGATGTAAATGCTTGTAATGAAGTGCAGGTGCGTGAAATGGAGACATATTTTTTTATTTGATTTTTTTAGAGTTTTTTTTGTAAAAAGAAGCTGTTTTTCAAAATTTTTGGTTGGACACGGTTAGTGTTAGTAGCAAAGCTCATTTTTTTTTGTTTTTTGTTTTTATGTTCTTTATTTTTTGTTTTTTTAAGTTAGTTACCCACCCTATAAATACATATAGACTTACATGAAAGTACGAGCTACGGTAAAATATATACACGATATATATATGTCACCTATACTTAGCGAGTGCTATGTCCTCAGAGCACAAGAAGCATAGAGAAGACATAGCTCGGGTTAAGTGTAAGAGAGTGAAAAAGAAAAAGAAAAAGATAGATCAACACGTCCTATATAATTAGATTGTGAACAACCGAAGTATAAAAGAAGAGCGAAAATGAGGCAGTCGGGAGATGTGAATGAGGAGAGTATATATAAATAGGCATCGGTTCCCCCTATACTTAGAATCTGGTCATCATAAGTATAGAAGAAGGGTGGAAATGGGGTGATCGTGAGAAGGAGTTGATGAGGAGAATGGTATATACATATGGCATCGGTCCCCCCCCCCATACTTAGGCCTAATCCTAAGTAGAGGAAGAATATGTACAAGGAGACCGATGGGGTCGGGAGGGTGGGAGGGTAGCCGATGATTAAGGCGATTTTTGGCTGATCTTTTTGTGATCCTGTGGTGGGAGATCGTAATGATATGAAGAAGATGAATCATATGATTCCCAACCATTGCCAGTATTATCCTCAGAGAAATCATGTTGGAGAGTAGATGAAGCGTTTGAATCAGATGATATCCATTCATCATCAGAGTTATCCTCAGAGGAATAGTATCTGAAAGTGGAGGCACTCCAGATATTCTTATTCTTAAGTTGCTTTATCAGTTTGCGCTTAATCTTGGGGTCAAGCGATTCATCCTCAGATGAATGTTCAGAAGCGCCAATCTTAGTCAGCTGATAAGATATTATTCCAATGTATTTAATGAGACTAGGAGAATGAACTTTGGACGAATAATAGTGAGGAACAGGAGTTGAACAACAGGAATTGATGTTTAGAACTATCGAATAGACCTCACTCATGTAGATTACCCTTTCCGGACCTGATGAGACATCATCAGACGATTCCTTTTTCAGCATGTCAAAGGCAACTTTCTTTTTAGATGAAGGAGCAGCCATTTTGTTTCGTGTTGTCTTTGAAGGTGTTGGTCCTGAGAGTGAGGTGTTGACAATAGAGTCTCTAGCTGAATAACCATTGAAATATTCCTCCTTGGTCAATGCACGTCCAACGTATTTGTTCTTAGTTTTCTTAATGTTGGTGCACTCCTGAGTTGGATTGAATTGGTCAAGGTGGTCAGAGAAGATTTCGGCCGATTCAGGATGCATCCATGCATGTCTCAGGATCATATAAGAAGTCAGTTCCCATGGTGAGAGCAGCAGGAAATAGAACAATGGGATGAGGCTCTAAACTACTGGTTAATGCACGTCCTGCGTATCTGTTCTCAATTGACTTGATGTTGGTGCATTCCCGTGTCAGGTTGATTTGATCAAAGTGGTTAGAGGAGATATCGGTCGACTCAGGATGCATCCATGCATATGTCTCAGGATCATATAAGAAGTCAGTTCCCATGGTGAGAGCAGCAGAAAATGGAACAATGGGATGGGGCTCTAAACCAATAGTCTCTTCAACATTCGTTATCTCAGGTGTAGCAGCGGACCGCTTGATGGTTACAGTTGTGGATGGCTTCGTGGGTTGCCTCAGGATACCGTGTTTCCTCAAAGACTGGTTGAGATCGAAGTGCTCCTAATACTGTAAAATTGATTTCCCAATCTCGCACTCAATAATTGCCATAGCCAATGCCAAGAATGGCTTTCCTAGAATGATTAGAGACTGGGTGAATTCTCCTTGATACTCAATATCAATGATCATAAGTTTCACTTTGAGCGGAGCACCTTGGAAAGTAAAAATGATGAAAATTGTTCCTCTAGGCTGCTTTATAGATCGATCAGCCAGTTGAACAATCTCTCTTACTTTCCTGATATATCCTAGTTTGAGCTTATCAAATACAGAGGTCGGGAGGATATTGATTGGTGAGTCGTCATCGATTTGAGCATGGGTAAATATTGTGTCTTTGATTCCACAGTCAAATCGGGGCAACCACTTCACTATGCGGCTCTTGGTTTTTCTCTCCTCAACACCAAGGAGGTGTCCATTGACAAGATATGTCTTTCAGTCTTTGTTCTCATCCTGCCCGACTTTTTCGTCATTAGTTTGTTCATTACAAATCCTTTAAGGTCGGGGAAGTGTTCAATGGCCTGTATCAAGGGAAGTTCAAAAATCAATCTTTTCTCCAATGCTTCCCTTATAGTAGGATCCAAAATTTTCAAATCCTCTTCACTTACTATTATTATGAATTTTTCTGGTTTTTTGATTTTTTTGGTATTTTCTGTGTGGTGTGTAGATGAGTTGTATTCCACAGATGATGAGGGGTTTTGATTTGTCGAGTAAGAGTCAGAATCAGAGTCATCTCTAGGGGAGTAATATGTAGAGGTGTCGTTGTCAGAGTCGTCCCTAGCGTGAACATAGTCTATGGGTTTCCCAATATCCTCAGCATTTTCAGCAGGGGATCCAATCTTTTCATCATCCATTTTTATATCCGATCTACCATAGAATGAAATTAGCCTATCAATGAAATTTCTAATTTATCCTCAAGTAATTCATATCTCTTAGTAATCCTCAAAATGTCATTCTCCAACAACTTTTCATGATCAATCATAAGAGCAGTCTGTGTAGGTTCTTATTTTTGAACTTGAAATCCATTCATTTCATCTTCCATTTTCCTATATGAGCCGGGAGAAGATTCTCTTGGAATATCCAATATATAATCGTTATTTTCTGAAAATATCTCCTCAAAAATTATCGAAGGAGTATGCTCAGTGGAAGGATTCTGCGGGAATCTGTAGGTCTCATACTCAACATACCGTGACTCGAGCATGCAATGCTGGTTTGAGTAGAGTCTACTTCTATGTCATGATTGAACGTATCCCTAAACAATGGAGTCATACAGGGTTCATATGTATCGATATCAGCAGTTTGGTCCTTTGTATGTACGAGTTGTCCGAAAGAGTGGTATTCTGGTTGGTCAATGTGATCGTTATGGTTAATCCAACACTGATGATCATTGGGTGTGAATCTCTCCTTGTGGTTTGAACGGGCCATCATATTATTCCCTAAGGTCCAGTCCAGATGTATTTCTGTGAGTTGTGGACCTATCCCAACAAGATTATGAGGAAAAAATGAAGGCGATTGGGTTTGGTCTCTCGGCCGGTCATGAGTCTCAAAAGTAATTTGATCTTGAAATGGTTCATTAGTTTCAGCAAGAAACCAAGAATAAGAAGGTTCAATCCAGGATGGCAGTTGCTCATGTGTGGTCACGAGTGGTGGAGGTGAAAAATATGATGTTGTGATGACTTTTATCAGACGATTCTAGTAGAATGGCTTAGAATTCATCGAGGGGGCTGGATTCTTCCGAGAGTGAAAGTATCCCACAAATGTTGGAGGATTCTTAAAAGAAGAGGGTTTAGATGATTTGGGCTTGATCGAGACAAATTCATTTTCGTAATATAGATCAAATGGATACTCGGACCATTGTCCTGTATTTGTCAAAGGGTGTTGATGATGAATCGACATGGTTGATCTCGGTGCAAGTGCACAGGATACTCAAAAGAAGAAACCATTTTTTTTAAAGTCAATGCCAGTGATGGCACAAGTATGTGGTTTTTGATCTTCGAATTCGGTTTATGCACACAATGCAAACGCAATACAAACCCCGATTTCACAAACACACAATGAAGCCGCAAGAGTTCGGCAATTATCTTTTCAATTAGTTGGTGATAAATCAATCTTGGAAAATAATTAGCGAGTTATTAGGTGCCGGAAAATTTCTTAAAGACTGGCCTGAATTCTTACAACTAGTTTCACCTACTTTTAGCCAGTATGGGTGTAAGTACAAACCGTAAAACAGCTACCCGTGTTACTTAAGGACAGATCCTTACATAGTGTCCTTTAAACCACCCACTCTGCTAAGGAAATCCAGACCATTTACCGGCTACCATTGATGAATCTCCATTCATCATTCTATTCTATCATTTTGGCCTTAAAACCCCTAGCTAATGCATGTAAATAGCTTTAATTTGTGCATAATAGCATTCATTATTTATTGTATAATTCGTATATAAAATAAGGTTTTAATGCCAAAATTATAGAATAAAGAGAAGAAAAGAAAAAGGAATAAAATATTGAAAATATTTTATAACCCTAAACCCAAAGACCAAGTCAAGAATTGACTTGGTCGACAAGGAAAAAAGTAGGGGGGATAAGGGCCAAAATAGAATAAAAATCCCATTTATTCATTCTTTAATTATGCATTTTGGACACATATTTTATTCTTTATTATTTATTAATCAAACAAAGAAACTTTGTACATAAAAGTTGTAGATCATAATGTAAATAAAAATACAAAATTGAATACGTACAAAAATAATATACATTGATCATTTTATACGCAGAATAAAAAGCGAGAAACCAAACTTCACAAACCCATATCTTTCTAATAAAAACTCAAAATATATCAAAATCACTCTGATTGTACACAACTTTTCACAAGCTATTTAATGGTGGTGGTTTTATATTTTTTGGAGTTGATATGTGAAAGTTAGGTTTTTGACCCCCATTGCACATTATACCGATTAAAATATTCATTTTATTCATCCCTTATTATTTTTACAAATTCTTATTTTTATAATTTTGTAAATATTATTCATAACACATGTGCATATTAAAACTAGAATAAAACCAGAATGAAAAGGGAGAATAAAATAAATATATGTGAAAACATAGATAAAATACCTATGTTATATATGTATATAAACAAAAGTGAAAAATATTCTTTAATTCTTTAGGCTTTCATATTTTTATAATATTTTAAATAATATATAAACTCTAATGAAAATACAAAACAAAATAAAACTCAACAAAATACATTAAAATAAAAAGATGTTTATGAAACATAGTTAAACTACCTAGAAATAGACCTATATAATATACTAACCTATTTATTTAAGTGTACAAATTACATCATAAAAATAAAGTAAAAATATATTTATACTCACAAAAATAAGTTATAAATATATAAAATAAAAGATAAAACACTAAGAGAAAATAGAAAAAATAAAAATAAAATATAGGTAATTATACCTAAATAAGCCCTTAAAAATAAACTTGTAATAAAATACACCAAAAATAAATAAAAATCATCATAAAATACTACATAAATAATAAACATTTTTTATTTTATACTCAAAAAATAATAAAATCATTTTCTATTTTTAATTAATTATTCTTTAATAAATTAGCCTATTTTGTCATGTAGCGGTCCCAGCTGGACCAATCAGCGTGCTCAAATTTTGACCGCGGTCAACTTGACCCCCTGTCTCCTGAGTTGAAGTGGAGTGTCTTTTCTCCAGTTTTCTTGCATTTTTTCTGCACGATATGTCCATTAATCGAAGTAGCGTTCTTCATACGAAATGCTCCCAGACCATCATATATCCACACCACGTCCCTTGATCCACTGTATATAGCATCGATTATTTTAAATCGCCTGATCAATAAGGACACTCGCCATGTCTTTAAATAAAAGGATTCTTCCTCCTTCGACTTTTTGGCTTGGATTTTTCCCAGTTTAGACCCTTCGGAAGACATCTAGGTCTAGCCCTCGTGATAGGAGGCGCTTCGTCGTCCTTCGCAGCTCGGAAAAAGCAAGGAAGGAGCCTTGCCCACCATCTCCGGCGGTCCTCCACCGTCGAGGTTTTATCTCCTTGGTCCAGGCCGGTAGAGGTATTTTTCATTGTTTTTCCTGATTGTCTAGGTTAGTCTATTGTCTAGGTTTCCATTCCCATCATTATTTTGAGTTTTAATTACACATTTTAGCTGTTAATCCCTCGCCGGAGCACTTGAGCTCCAGCCACCTCCATTTTCGCCAAAATCACCCTATGTAACGCCCACCATTCACCAATAAAAGCCCCGACCCTGTGGTATTCGCAACTTCGTACTTCCAAGCTATTTTGCAGGTCGAGAAGAGTGCATATGAGCGCCATCGTCGTCAAGAATGTGTCCTCTAGGTGCATAGAGCTCCCGGCCCCCATCGTGGGGCCTGGATCAGTTTGATCCCTCCAGGCGCTGCGGACTTCCTCTGGCACTCTCCTGAGAATCCCAACAATGGTCTTGGAGGTCGGAGGCGCCCGATTTTATCGATCGAGCGAACTCCAGGGAGTGTTCTTCACAAGTTCATCCAGAGGCCATGGCTGTCGTTCGATCTCAGCCCGTTCTTGGTGAGCAGTAGTGGACGTTGGATCTGGCCCTCTATCAGCCGTTGATCCTCTTCGGAGGATCTAATCTGGGCCGTCATCAGCCAAAGCGGTACCAACCGTCAGATTAGCGCCACGTGGCATAAGTGAAATGAGATATGCCATCCGTCAGGCCTTTTGTGAGGATATTTTGCATATACACCCTCGCCATTTTTGTAATTAAATATTAGTTCTTAGACATTCACCTGTCATTTATATATTTTTGTAATATTTATGATTAGGCCCTCAAACTTTACTTAATTGCTTTTTAGTTCAGGCCACGTCACCTCACGTGACGCTTCACGTGAGGTGGCAATTTTGCGGTTGGGCCCCTAGACTTTCATTATTTTTGATTTAGTGTTGAAACATTTTATTTAAGTTATAACCTTTTGGTATTATTGCAACTAAGCCCTCGAGTTTTATTATAATTGCATTTCGACCCCTCTAGGGGCGCACGTGTTGGGACACGTGATTTTGTAGTTTTTATAGTGATACCCCAGAGGGTCTTGAATTTTGTAGTCGGTCCTGTAACTTTTCAAATCAGTTATAATTTCTGTGAAAATTACACTTTGGTCCCGGTACTTATTGATATTTACAAAAATACCCTTGTTAGTGTTGTATTTTCTCTTTATTTCTTGTATTTATTTCATGCATCTATAAACCTTAAAAATGCACAAAAATAGCCCTAGCCTCATGTTGCATTGCCCTATCATGCCATATTTATATTTTACCTTTTTGGAACTTTTTATTATTTATAAAAAATCAGGAACTTGCATTTGTGTCCATATTTGCAAATACATAAAAATTATAAAACCTATTTGAAAAATTCCAAAAAAAATATATTTTGTGTTTTTTAAGTATTTTACAATTTCAGACTAAAAATCACAAAAAATATAAAAGAAAACATGTAAAATTGAAAAACTCTTAAAACTTTTATAAAAATATAAAAAATCATTAAAAAATCACAAAAATATAATTTTTGTTTCTGAATTTTATTCTTATTATTATATTTATATAAAAATTAATTTGGAGAATTTTTAACACTATTTGATATTTTTCTTCTCCATTTTGATTTCAATTATTTATTGTATTCCCTGTTTTGAGTCTTTTTTATTTTAAAAATCTCTAAAAATTAGCAAAATATCTTATGAAATTCAGCAAAACAGTCAAAATTATAGAAACTCCAAAAAAATTTATTTCTTATATTTTCCTTTTTTTACCTATTTTTATATATACATTATCTCTCTCTTACCCATATTATGTATATATATATATCTTATTTTATAATTTAAAAGAAAAAGAAAATACAAAAATATATATAAATTATAAAAAGAAAATACAAAATCAGAAAAATTAAAAATAAAAATATAAAATTAAAAAATTAAAAAATAAAATTAAAAATTTAAAAATTTAAAACCCGCAAAAAATAGCACATATATAGACAAATACATCACATTCATTTTTGTGCATTGTTAACCCGATCTACCTGCTTGTTCCCTGTGTTCGACACTCTACACATACTTGCACCAATACACATCTTTGTTGTAGAGTTATAATAAATTTTAACTCCGCATACTTTCTTTTCATTGTTTGATCATCTGTTGTGGGTAATTGTTGACTAATCGAGGTTTCATGAGTGGTCGCCACAGCGACGTCGTCTCTGTCTTGTGTGAGACATATTTTGACCCTCGTCAAATCTCAATAATCAAATGGCGTTGTTGCCGGGGAGTAACAACGCTTAGATTGGGATTGCTTGATTGACTGTGATTATTTGCTTATTTTTGTGTTTCATTTATTTTCTTTATTTTTGTTATAATTGTTTGAATTGTCTAACCTCCTCTCTTGTTGGCTTCGTGCGAGGTACCGCGGATCGAGGGAGGCATTCTACTCCAGGCGCTTATGCACCCACGTGAAGCTGGCTCCAACCTGCCAGCCTAGCACCAAGGAGACTTAGAGAATTTTTGAAGACCAAGCTCCTTTTATTTTCTTGCATCTATTTTTGTAATTTAAGTTAGAGAGAAATTCTATTTGTAATAATACAGGTACTCTGGACTCTAGACATTTGGGCCCAATTTCCAAGTGATTGTTCACTTGGGGACTCACTGTGCTTTTTTTATGCTTTTCATCGCCTTTTTATTTTGTTTCTCGATTTGGTTTTATTTCTTTTGTGTGATTGAGCTATAGTTTTAGGAACTGCTTGTCGTTAGCATTAGGTCCAAACACCTAATAATCTTTACATGCTCCTATAGTCTACGTTTGGACTTAGTCAAATTTTGAAACATTATTCTCATGCTAATAGAAGTTTCTCATCCTAGGGCAATTTCATCTGCTTGCATTTTCATATAGTTTAGGTTTCAATTCCGCTGAGCATCCCTGCATATAAAGTGTTGGAGGCAAGGTTAGCATTTACGCTTTAGAATTCATCATCTTTTGCCGCTTGCATTGCTTTCCCACCTCTCTACCTCTAACTTTGACCACCTAGGTGATTAAAGGAATCGATTCCCCGATAGGCTCGTGCATTCTCATTAAAAATACAAAAAAGTGATAATCAATAAAATTAGGACTACTAACATTACTCGACCCTAAAATTGATCAAAAACGAAAAAAAAATGTCTTCGAGCGAGTAATCCCCTCATTGTCTTCGTAATTGCTCGCACACACACTAAGGATTAGTGTGCAAATCCTATCAAGCCTCCTAAATGTTTGCGCAATTTATGACTTCTCACCTAACTCTAAATCAGACAAGATAAAAAGACCGCACTTTTGCGATCTTTACCGAGTTGAGTAGGTGAATTGAGGGTTGGTTTTGTGTGTTTTTGCTTGTGATTGATTGTGTGCATTCTAGATCATCTCTGCGCATTTGCGCCTGTTTCCTCACTTCTTTTGATTTGACCTTCGTGCTCTCCCAAATATTTTTCTCTTTTTTCGGAGATGGTCGACTGGAGTACTTTTTATCCAGACTTTGCGGATCCTTCGTACACTACAGGCGGATGGCACAAAGGGGACGGTCAAGGACCGTCCGCTTTGTCGTTATAACTGTCCCTTCTGCGTATCGGGGACGGTCCCACAACCGTCCCTTCAGCCACCGTCTCATTTACTTAGATGGGACGGTTCTGACAACCGTCGCTTCTAGTAAACCATTGGAGACGGTTGAAACCGTCCCCTTAAGGATAACCAATGGGGACGGTTAGAACCGTCCCTATTACCTCAACTAGTCGCGACGGTTATAACCGTCCCTATCTATGAAGCATAAGGGACGGTTGTAACCGTCCCGAATGGTGTGCAACCATTCCGCGACGGGCACAGAAGCCTATTCGCGACGGTTTAAACCGTCCCCGTTGGTCCCTCTGGCGGCTAAAATGGGACAGAAGGTGTTTAACTTTCTGAAGGGACAGATTGAACCGTCCCCCTTGATTTACAGTGGGGACGGTTATGACTGTCCCCTCTGTGTCACAGATTAAAGGGGACGGTCGCAGAAGCCTATTCGCGACGGTTTAAACCATCCCCGTTGGTCCCCATGGCAGCTAAAATGGGACAGAAGGTGTTTAACTTTCTGAAGGGACGGATTGAACCGTCCCCCTTGCTTTGCATAGGGGACGGTTGCAACCGTCCCCTCTGTTTTATATACATAAAGGGGACGGCCACAGAAGCCTATTCGCGACGGTTTAAACCGTCCCCGTTGGTCCTCATGGTGGCTAAAATGGGACAGAAGGTGTTTAACTTTCTGAAGGGACGGATTGAACCGTCCCCCTTGCTTTGCATAGGGGACGGTTGCAACCGTCCCCTCTGTTTCATATACATAAAGGGGACGGCCACAGAAACGTATAGGGGACGGTTGTAACCGTCCCCATTAGTCTCTGAAATGCAAAATTACGTCCCGTGAGCTATCCTAAACAAGGGGGGACAGTTCTGTAGCACTTTTGGGGACGGTTATGACCGTCCCCAATGACCCCTGCCTGGAAAAAAAATACTAGCTTCATTGTGTTTTGTTCACGCTCCCCCTATGAAATTGAATATCACAATCCACATAATCAAAATGAAAGAAGCAAATACGACACTTTATACAACTAAAGAAAATGTTTATCAATTCAACATAGTCTTAATACTAATAGAAATATTACAATCAAATGTCCAGGAAATTAAAAACTAAAATTACTACAAGAGTTGTTATCTATTCGGATCCTTGACTCTCGTCGCTCTCCTCCTCACTCTCCTCCTCGTTGCCGAGATGTGTTGGTTGTACAGGTGGCGTGGCTTGACTTTGAAGACGGCTTATAACGGACAGGACATTCGCCATTTCAGTACGCATCTTCGCCATCTCTTCGTCTTGTGCAGACATCTTTGCCTTTACCTCCCGCAGCTCCCTCTCCATCTCTCGTTCTCTCTGGCTCCCTTGGGAGGATGAGTGGGAACCACTTGCACCACCCATTCTGTACCATGTACGGATCGTTTCTCCACGTCCTCCGCAACGGATGCGTCTACTGTGTTCCGGACCAGTGGCTTGACGGAATGCATCATCGGCTGACAACGGGAGAGTACTCGTCCTCGTGCTGTCTAGCGAGGGGGTGGTAGATAGCCTAATCATTTCTTCCTGCATGTATGAATATTATAAATATTGTCAATATATGTAATAACTTAAGTCATTATATAAAGTAAAAGTAAATATTACTTACATGAATTGGTGCGTAGGCGTCATCAACCCACTGCACTTCTCCATCTAAATCCCGACTCTTTGACCCAGCAAAAACCTTTATGTGGGTCATTTCTCGTTCGTTATCCCTCAACTAAAAAACACATTAAATAAGGTTTTAAAATCAATTCTGCACGCAAAATTAATAATTACATAAAATGTTTAAATACTTATAAAGTCATCCTTCAACTGGTTAGTGTTCTTCCTTCCCATCTTATGGGTGGATCGGAAGCCTTTGGATCGATTCGCCGTATTTTTCATAGAAATCGATTGTAATTAAAAAACGTTATTACAAGCATAAATCAAGTAAAAAGTAAACATTGTACGTACCGCGAATTCCTCACTGGACCAAAAATTTATCAACGTCCTCCATTGTTCTGGTGTAACACCAGGTGGGATGTTTTGCACAAGCTGATCATATGGAATCTGGGGGTTGTAATACTAATGATGGAAAAATAAATATCGTTAATCTTAATTCTTCCGAATTAAAAAGGAAAAAATATTCGTACCTTCGCCTTTATGCGTCCCTTGTATCGACGCAACATCTCAGCAGCATGGGAGAGAATCTGGGAATCGACATGGGCATTTCGTTCCCATGAAAAGACAGCCTTATACAACAAAAAATACAAAATATTAGTACAAAAACTTAATAAAAAATGGTTGTATGATTTTAAAATGCCTCCAAGTCAGATAGTATGGCAGCCTTGACAGCATAAGGAAGCTGCTGAAAGTCTTGTGTAGTGATTGGGACGCGCGCACGAGAAACCTAGCCAAGGTAGCTCTGAAACTCCGTAGAGTTCTCACCAACCGCATCCCCGCCAACAATACGCACATGCAACGTCTGCCCGGGTGCAAGACGATCCAAAAATCTACACTGAGACGGTCCACGTCGTCTCGAGGTACCTCCACTACCTGCATCAGACGAACCTGCATGTGGCTGCTGAGGAGGTTCGAGAACCTCCCGAATACGTCTCGGTCTAGGAGCCATGTCTGAAATTTAAAAAGAGTTATTTTAAAAATATACATTTAGATAGATGACAATAATTTCAATTAATAGAAATTGAAAATAAAGAACATTACCTGAAATTGCTAGTTCCAAGTTCCAACGTCGTTGTCTAATACTTCATGGAAAAAATCATCGGAGTTATTTTGATATGCAACATCATTGTCTAGTGCATCTTCCTCTTCATTTACGTCGAAGAAATCTCTCGGTGTTGTTCTAATTGGTATTATCCATCCACTAACTGAGTTATCTGGAACATAAAAGACCTGTTCGACCTGACTGGCAAGCGTATACGGTTCATTGGTTTGTAACCGACCTGTTTGCTTTAAAGAAAGAACCCCATTTCTATCCTTCTTGTAACCTAATCCAGCTCGACCCACATCGAACCAGATGCAATGAAATAGAACACACCTTGCATCATGTGTAAAACTGATTTCTAGTATATCAATAATCTCACCATAGTATCCGTCAATTTCAGCATTGAGATCAGCATTCACTATTACTCCTAAAAGTTGTGACGCTTTATTTTCATCAATTGACTTCTTTCGAAATCTAAATCCGTTCACGATATAGCCAGAATGTGATATTATTAATGAGTATGGACTCCTGTGAATTATATCGAGATTTGCGCTCCACCGTTCTTCTTTGGTAACTTTTAATAGTTCAATTTTATCCCCGAACCATTTCAGAAAGTCTGATTTGCTAGTGGTTGTTGACTAAAACTCTTCGAAGAAAGAATCAACCTCGTCTACTTGCATCAAAATATAATAATGAATAAGGTCTCTTTCATTGTCTGAAATACTACGACGGGTACTCTTTAGGATAGCTCGTCCATTTTATTGAAAAATCCAAAGTTTATTTGGATCTTCTGTCCACAACTCACCATCATTATTTCGTTCGAACCTATCGAATCTAATACTCTTTCAATCACCCATATACATGTCACAAAATGTGATACATTCTTCACATAAATATCCCTAGGCAATGCAACCTTCATGTGCAGCTTTGTTAAATACCATATTCTTTAATTTCCGTAGATATCTTTCAATTGGATACATCCATCGATACTGCACAGGACCACATATCCGGGCTTCGCTAGCAAGATGAATAATTAGATGAACCATTATATCAAAAATTGTAGGTGGAAAGAGCTACTCCAGCTTACATAAAGTTATAACAATATCTGTCTCTAGTCTGAATAATACTTCCGGGTCTAAAGTCTTCGAACACAAAGCTTTAAAAAACTGACTGAGTTCAATTAGTGGCTGCAAAACATCAGGATGTACAACTCCTCTGATTGACAACGCCAAATGAACTTGCATAAGTACATGACAATCATGACTTTTTAATGACGATATCTTTCTTTCCGTCATATTTATGCATCTTCTAATTTGAGAGGAGAATCCATCAGATACTCTAATTGATTTAATAAAATTGAGTATCTTATCTTTGTCAGCACTGGATAAAGTATACACTGCTTCAGGAATTATTACTTTAGAATTGTTTGACTCAATCGGATGTAATTCGGGTCGGATACCCAATTGTATTAGATCACGTCTGGCTCGCAAACTGTCTTTGGCAGTACTAGAGATATTTAAAATTGAAAGAATATTTTCCATAACATTCTTCTCTATATGCATCACGTCCAAGTTATGATGGACCTGTAAAGTATGCTAGTAGGGTAGCTCCTGAAAGAATATACTTTGTTTCCGCCATCCACCAGTTGCCTTCCTCTTAGATAATCGGACTAGAGAGAAGTTGCCCAAATTTTTTTGTTCCATCCACATTGTGCTTCCTGATCGGTGATTCAAACTTAAACGACGTCCAAACGACTGTCCATCGAACTTGTAAATTTTTTCACTTCTTAACCATCTATGACTGACCGGTAAGAAACGACGATATCCTAAATAACAATGTTTCATACTCGCACTTAGCCATGTCGAATGTGTTTTATCCATACAAATCGAACATGCGAGTTTACCTTTCGTACTCCATCCTGATAAATTGGCATATGCTGGAAAATCATTAATTGTCCATAATAAAGAAGCACGCATTGTAGAGAATTCTTTCTTTACCGCGTCATACGTACTCACTCCAGAATTCCACAGAATCTTTAGTTCATCAATCAAAGGTTGCATATATATATCTATCGCATTACCTGGCCCCTTAGGACCAGGTATCAATAACGACATCATCATAAAGGAAGATGACATTGACATCTATGGTGGCAGATTATATGTAACAAGTATCACATGCCAAATAGAGTAACTCGTACTCATATTTCCGAATGGATTAAAGCCGTCAGAAGCAAGACCCAATCGTACGTTTCTTACTTCTTCAGAAAACGATGGATATATTTCATCAAATTTGCTCCACTCCTCTGTATCTGATGGATGTCGCATAACAGCGATTACATCTTTTTTTTGATATTACTGTGCCATATCGTCATTTTAGTTGTTCTTTCGTATGAATACAATTGCTGTAATCGGGGAATCAAAGGAAAGAACCGTAAAATCTTCTCCAATTTTTTCCTCTTCGAATCATTATCATTATTCTTATATCTGTTACTTTTGCAGTCAGGACATGTATCTAACTTTGAGTAATCCTTCCAATATAAAATGCAGTTGTTCGGACATGCGTTAATTTTCTCGTAGTTCAGTCCAAGTGCACGAAATCTAGACTTAGCGTCCTTTCAGTCCTTTGGAAAGTTTTCTGGATTATTTAATAATGTCCTAATCAAAAGTAAGACATCTGTCATCGTAACTGTTGTACACCGATTCTTCACTTTTATCTTAAACATCTCCAGAAGAAAACGTAATCGAGACATTTTGACTCCTGAGCATAATGGCTTCTCTGCATCTTGTATTTTTTCAAGCAATGTATCCGGAAGCGAATCCATCATTTCATCGGTGTCATGACCTCGAATGTTATCTACCATCTCAAATATAGCATCACGGTCTTGTATTTCTGAGACATCTCTTTCAGTACCGTGGACATTACTATCTTCTTCTAAATTAACTCCTTCACCATGATATGTCCAGTTCGTATAATGTAGCCAAAACCCATTTAATATCAAATGCTCGTAAACTATGGCTCGATTTTGGGTCAAAGTATTTTTGCATCTTATGCAAGGACAATGTATCTTATCTCCTTCACCTCCTACAATATGATAGTGCGATTCATATCAAAAAGCCCAGTCTATGAATCCGATAACCCCTTTATTATATGTCCGATAGTCATCGAATCTTTTGTTCATCCAACTTTTGTCCATTGCCTAAAGGTAAGATCCAAAGTTAATTTCAAAATTGTTTGGTAATTTTCATAGTTGTATTTAGATTATATTTTTTGGATCCTCTAAATTAAACTATTAAGCAACTATTAAATCATTAGAAACTGTGTATGCATATATGATTAAAGTTTACAACATCTACTTCACAATCATAAAGCAACTAATTTAGGAGAATTGATTTAGCATCTCTACTTTACAACCTCTACTTTACAATCATAAGCATTCATATATCATTATACAAACTATATGTTTTTGATCTAACAATGTATATACAACTTCTACTTTACAAAAATTAAACAATGCTTTTACAAATCTATACATCCAAATAAGATTATGAAATTAAAGCAAGCATAATATATTAATAAATTACCAAAAACTTTTAAAAAAACTTACATCCAAATGAGGAGGTGGAGGCCGGAGGGCGGATGCCGGAGGGCCGAGGAGGAGGCCGGGGGGCGGAGGAGGAGGCCGGAGGGCGGAGGAGGAGGTGCAGGCCGGAGGTCGGACGCCGGAGGGCAAGGGGCGAGAGGGCGGACGCCGGAGGGTGGAGGTGGAGGCCGGAGGGCAAGGGGCGAGAGGACGGACGCCGGAGGGTGGAGGAGGAGGCCGGAGGGCGGAGGAGGAGACCGGAGGGAGGATGAGGAGGCCGGAGGCGATTTGAGGGACGATGTTGCCGCTGGGGGTCGATTGGAGGAATGAGGGAGATGGGTTCGCCGGGATGGGTATATTACCATCGGGGACGGTCGTTCGACGTCCCTTTTAATAACAATCGGCGACGGTTGTAAGTGGACCGTCCCCTCTAGTTGGTTTTAGGGATGGTTACTAAACCGTCCCCGATTGTTATTATAAGGGACGGTTACAACCGTCCCTTATAATAATAATCGGGGACGGTTGCGATTTGACCGTCCCCTATGGTTATGGAAATTTCCCCCAGCGCACCATTTACAGTGGTTTTAGGGACGGTTATGCCACCGTCCCATAAAATTAACTATATGGGACGGTTGTAACCGTCCCCTCTACTTTCATTATAAGCGACGGCCACAGTGAAGTAACGGGGACGGTTACAACCGTCCCCTAAAGGCCGGTGCCGGAGATGGTCATGTAATCGTCCCTAAATGTCATGTTAAAGGTGGCGGTCATAAAGACCATCGCTAAAACTTTACGGAGGGGACGGGCAGCAAACAACCGTCCCCTGAAATAGTATAGGGGACGGTTGCTGAGTGACCGTCCCCAATAACTGTCCCTAAAGGTTGTCCAGTTTGTAGTGGTACCCTCCAACCGATCCACATCTCTTTTTCCAGGAGGACTTTGCTCCTAATTTTTGTACATATCCGCCTCAACCACAGATTCAGGACTAAGACTTTTATCCACATCCGCCTCCACCTCCTTATTTTCCAGCTTCACATCCACCCGAGACTAATCTCTTGGAGTCATCTCTTATGATTTCCACACTTCAGACCTTGTCGGAGTTCATGGAGCAGACGAATTCGAGGATTGGCAACCTCACTTGCCTAAATAAGAACCCTATTGATGCTTCATGATCTGACGATATCGATTCATTTGAGGATTTCCATGAGAGCTTGCAATCGCCCAAAATACAAAAAAAATGAGAAAATTTTAAAAATACAAAAAAAGTTCGGGAGGCCTTTGGTTGAGTCATGCTTTGAGGCGAGCTTCCACTTTCCAGATCATTCACCCAAACAACCTTTCACCTCTACTCCCACCTTTGACCCCCGAGGATGCCATTGTACATACTGCTTTTGGTTGTCCTTGTATATATGATGATTCTGATCTCCTCCCTTGTATGGAGGAGGTCCAAAAATTAAAAAATTTATTGACTGAACCCGAAGTGGTGGCCACCATTCATGAGATCATTTGTGCCCCACTTCAGCTGGCCATGACCGATATATCTGCTCCTCTTCCCAAGGAGAGAAAGAAGAGGAGCATATTTGAGCATCATATCTTGACTATCTCCACTGCCCACGTCATCGCCCATCATCCATCTTCTAGGAAAAGGACCACCGCCACACCTCTTGTGAGTTGCACCATCTCTGACCATTTATGTGACAACACTCTCCTTGACGGTGATGCATCGATTAGTATAATACCCTTCTCATTGGTACAGTCTATTAATCTTGGGCCTCTCAAGAAAACCAGGATGATAGTATAATTTGTTGATGGATCAATAAAGAGGCCGAAGGGAATTCTTGAGAACGTCGTCATTCTGATTTAGGGCATGAGATTCACGACAGACTTTGTTATCTTGCCCATGGAGACCTCCACTGTGGAGTGTCCTCCAATCATCCTGTGACGGCCCTTTCTCGCCTCTGCGAAAGACGTTATAAATTACGTATTAGGGGAGATTCGCTTCCGTTCTGATGTCTAGAGCAATGTGTTGATCATCACACCTACCACGGACTAGAGACCTGCATCCCACGAGAGTGTGCCTGTGTTAGCCGACCCCGAGGCCTATGATCTATATGCTGATATCAGAGAGACTTTCCTTATGACTAATGATGAGACCTGAGAATTCCTCTCCAAGGAGGAAGACTTGGAAATCATATACCTTGGAGTTTCCACTTCCTATGATTGGCGATGCGTTGATGACATCTGCAGGATTTACATGATTGATACCCTAGAGTGGAGGGCAGAATCAGAGACTAGACAAGACGGACATGACTTGACTTATGTCACTGATGAGTCCTTTCCTGTTCACTTAGATATTTATGAGACAAAGGCCGAATTTGATCTTGTTGCTTTCATCCAAGAATTCAGGCCTTTTGATGAAAAATGACTCAGTTGAAATTGTAGAGGATGAACATGGTTCGATACTTCCACTGATGAGTTCATGCCTTTTGGTTTTGACCTAAATGAGACCTCGCATGACGACTCTGACTACACTTCTCCCGATGAAGATGAATTCGTCCCTTTTAATGATGACCTCTGCGATGACCAAGGCCAGACCTAGCCGCACTACTTCCAATGACACGTCTGTGCCTTTACACTCTAGGATCACTGAGGACCTACACCATGTCGACCTTGATCGTTAGTGTCATTTGAGGACCCTGATATCGACCTACACCTTGTTACATCCATTCATCAGCGGTCCGACAAGAAGGTTCGCTTTCAACCTTCTTAACCCTCTGTATATCCACCTCCTCTAGATATGTGTTTCCATTCTTCCTCCTCCCGTATGTTTAGTGCACCCTAGATCATTCGCTATATCTTTTGACTTTACTTATGATGTATCTTGTCCTAAGTGTAGGGGGTGCACACTCCAAGTTGTTCTAGTCGAGTTCAAGGAGACCCTCTCCTTGGACCACAATTTTGTCTATGTCCACCTTCATCTCTCCCACCCTCCTCGTGTTCCCCATATCATCTCTTCTATTACCCGGGATTGCTGTGCTGGTAGGTATTGCTGCATCAAGGATTTTTACTTACATTGATTATTGGAGTAAGTTGGGCATGTTTTGAGGACGTTGAGATTGATACCTTACTTTTGGTGGATTTGACTTTCAATACGTGCATAGGAGATTATTGAGGACTTTGATGATGCACGATTATTAGGTGTGATTATTATTTGATGATTTTGAACTCGCATGCCAAATTGAGGATGTGATATACTTTGATGATGATTTCATGAGCATTGATTGATCTCTCTTTTGAGGTTTCACCCATCTTGATTTTGAGGATTGATTGATTCTTATGATTTGGACTTCTCGGCAAAGGTGATCAGAACCCACATGATGTCTCTCATCTTCTTGATTGACCCATCCCGATCTCCTTCTTCTATTATCCACCTGTGGTACTTTAAGGATTCCTGATTATCTTTTGTGCCATCTCAGCTAGATTGGATTGACCTGAGGGACGTATTGTGAGTAATATGATTATTAATCCCTCTATGATCTTATGCCCTACTGATTATTGATTAATTGATTGCTATTGAGGACCTAAGATTTGGTTCCAGCAATCCCAAGATTTGATTGACCTAGTTTGCATACCACCCCGAGGGCTATCTGTGGGAGGATGCAACACATTCTCTATGATTGGTTCTCTCACTGTTTATGTCTCCACTTTGTTGGATCCCTAGACCGCATCGTCTGATTTAACTGCTTGACATCCCTGCTGATTGTGCGCCCTATCTTTAGGTGCACGAGGCCAATGCCCCTGACTCCTTTGAGTCTGCTCTCCTTGACGACCCTCTCAAGGGTGAGCTTCTGTTCTGATCATTCATTAACTAGCATGTACTACTCCCCGAGGGTTATCTGCAGGAGGGTAGATCATATTTTAGGTACTAGGCTTCACTTCTGGTGCTTCCTTTCTGGAGGGGCACGAAGTCGAGTCTGTTGATTTTGGTACTCGGTCTCCTCCCTGGTTGTATCTCCTCTCTGTTGTAGCACGGAACCGAGTCTTCTGATTGCTCTATGATTTTGCTCACCATGAGGACCCTCGCAGGGTTGAGCCATGTATTGTGGTATTCAGTCTATCCTTGACTTGTTGACCTTATGACCACCGGAGACCACACGAGACATTAGGAAAGTCTCTTGTTCTTCACTCGTATACCTGTCGGATACTTTGATTGACTTGGAGGAGTCTATACTATTCTTTCTTTATCCACGTCTTACAGTATCGGCTCTGCTCACTCATTCCTTCCTTATGAGCCAATGTTCTGATTCATGCTACCGGACCCTGTCTTACCTTCTGATCTATATTCCCCGGTAGCTGACACCCAATTGATTGCATACCCGGGTGTCTTTGCACTGTCTAACTGTGTCCTCGTTCTCACAGGGAGACGATGACGAGAGTACAGTATTCACTTGTCAGATACCGTCCTCTACTTCACTAGTCTACCTTTATTGTATATATGTGTCTCGTGTTTCATTTATTCGTCCTCCCATATGTCACGTGTACCCCAGATCATATGCCATATCTTTATGGATGTACTTAGGATGTACCTTGTCCTAAGTATAGGGGGTATACACCACGTTGTTCTTTCTTCATTCCGTTTCATCACTCCTGTCATTGCTTATATTTAGGGACCTTTCACCTAAATATAGGGGGAGTGCTATGTACATTCTCTACGATCTTTTTTCATCTATATGTATATCTATTTTCTTCTTTTCTTCTTTTCTTCTTTTCTTCTTTTCCTTTTCATTCTTCTTTTTGTACAGAAAAGGTGTCGCCCTTTTTTGTCAGTTTTTTGTAATTAGGGTGTTCTTTGTCCTAAGTATAGGGGGGTGTGCACCCTTGATTATTTCATTCTTTGATCCCCTCCATTGTCTCCTCTCTTGATTTGTTTTGCTATACTTAGGGATATCTTACCCTAAGTATAGGGAGAGACAGCCCGAGTTGTGATCTGTTTATCTGTATTTTTCTGTTTATTCCCACCCTTGACCCTCCCTGCTTTGTGTACAGTTTGTTATACTTAGGATTACTTGATCCTAAGTATAGGAGGGACGGCCAACGTCTTATTCATTCATTTCTTCATTCTTTATTCTTTAGTCGTTGTAGTATTCGCTTTTCTATACTCAGTGTGAGTTATGTCTTCTCTTTCTCTTTTTCGATATATGAGGACATAGCTCATGCTAAGTATAGGGGGGTCGTATATACCATTATATACTTTAGCCATAACTTGTACTTTCGTATAATTATTAATAAATATGGTTAAAAATACTATATAATTCATTAAAATTCATTTAATAATGTTTTTTATTCCTCAAATTAATTTTGTATATACTGATTAATAAATCAGGTTAAAAATATTTTTTCCAAAATGATTTGAAAAATGGTGTGACCCATTTGGAAAACTTTTTGTGAAATATTTTCAACCTTTGTAAAAATATTTTGAATTGCAAAAATTATTTTCTTTGTGTGAAATAAAAGATTTGAAAACCTATTTGCAAATGATTTGGAAAATGTTTTGTAAAAATAGTTTGATAAATGTATATATTGTTTGAAAAATCTTTGCAATGTGGCTTTCAAATATTTGTAAATGTTTGCAAAATTATTTTGTACTATAGTTTTAAAATTTGCTTTCAAATAAATTTGAGGAATAAAGACATCATTAAAAATAAAAACATATAATAAAATTAAAATAAAATTCTTTTTCAAGTGTATATATGTACCTAAATAAGTCACTTGTTAGAACCTATAAATTCTTTAAATTCTTAACTCTTGTTAATAAAAAGAAGCACGTCCGTGTAAATAGCTGTACATATCTTGGTGTGCCAAAATTCTTTTATTTTCCAAAATACTTTGTGTCAAAATTCTTTTGCAAAATTTTTGGTGTGAAAATTCTTTTTCATTTTCAAGATTCTTTGAAAATTGCATCATTCTTTGCATTATTGTACATAGCATTTGGATTGCATTGCATAATATTCTTTTCAATTGAACTTGATGATTGAACTAGTCCAATTTGAAGATTGGAGCTTGGTTGGACCTTATTGCACCTAACTGCGTTGGAACCTTATGGGAACTAGGTTTAGGGTACTTCAGGTCCATTAGGACTTAATTCTTTGAGACTCAAGGCTGGGTTCAAGTCACCTCAACTGACTAACTAGAAATTTTCGAGACACACACATGACTCTTGTCAACCGTGACCTAACTTGGACACTTGCACCTTTCACTTGGCTCAACTCAGTTGGAGTGGTGAGGAGGTTAGATTTGCCAGTCTGAGATGCACACGGGTGGAAATATTCGTCCTCGTCTAGGGAGGGAAGTGCACCCCAACCTGGTCCAGTTTCAATGAAGTCTAAAGACAGGAGAGTGTGGGTTGCAATAAAGCCTCAAAAGAGGGATAGTCTTATAGATCAAGAGGAAAAACTCCTTATGTAAATGTTGTTGTAAATACTATGTTGAAAAAAGAACTCCGAAAAAGTGGACAGACATGAAAATAAAAAAAATAAATTATCTGCCGGAGTATGTATATATGTTGTATAGAAAATAAGCAAGCTTGAGCATCAAAGTTATACCATGTGAGCCTGCAGCTGGATGACTTGACTACACTGGTCATGCATCCCAGGATAGGTAGCTACTCTGACTACCATCCACTATTTTCTTTACCTCCTCCTCTTGAGTTGGATACCTCTTGAACTTAGAAGGGAATACCCCGCTCCTCAAGGACAGAGTGTCAGATTGGGGAATCATTGGGTTGTCATTCTGGAGAAGTCAGTTCCTTTGTCATTTTAGTTGGGGAGAGCCACTATCACTTACACCGTACAAGTCAGCTTCGTAGTCATAAGGGATTGGGTATGATGTAGGCTAGTTCTGACCTGGCTATTGAGGTGGTTTGAACCGAGTTCTGTAGCTCTCGAGGGTTGTTGTGCTTTAAATTTGATTTCCAACAAGGTTCCATACACATTCTCACATCAAGGTCTAACTTGAGCTCCAAAGTTTGATTTTATACAGAAAAGTTTATTTATCAAAATCAATTTCATTTATTCTTTATTCTTTCTTTTTCTTTTCTTCTTTTCTTTATTCTTTATGTACTTATTGCATAAGTGTTTGCTAGGGACTAGCAAATGCAAGTATAAGGGGATGATGAATCTCCATTCATCATTCTTTATTCTATCATTTTGGCCTTAAAAACCCTAGCTAATGCATGTAAATAGCCTTAATTTGTGCATAATAGCATTCATTATTTATTGTATTATTTGTATATAAAATAAGGTTTTAATGCCAAAAATATAGAATAAAGAGAAGAAAAGAAAAAGAAATAAAATATTGAAAATATTTTATGACCCTAAACTCCGAGACCAAGTCAAGAATTGACTTGGTCGACAAGGAATAAATAAGGGGAGATAAGGGCCAAAATAGAGTAAAAATCCCATTTATTCATTCTTTAATTACGCATTTTGGACACCTATTTTATTCTTTATTATTTATTCATCAAATAAAGAAACTTTGTACATAAAAGTTATACATTACAATGTAAATAAAAATACAAAATTGAGTTTGTACAAAAATAATATACAATGATCATTTATACACAGAATAAAAAGTCAGAAACTAAACGTCACAGACCCATATATTCCTAATAAAAACTCAAAATATATCAAAATCACCTCTAATTGTACATAACTTTTGACAAGCTATTTAATTGTGGTGGTTTTATATTTTTTGGAGTTATTGTGTCAAAGTTAGGTTTTTGACCCCCATTGCACATTGTACAGTTTAAAATATTTATTTTATTCATCCCTTACTATTTCTACAAATTCTTTTTTTTTTATAATTTTGTAAATATTCTTCATAACACATGTGCATAATAAAACTATAATAAAACCAAAATGAAATGGGAGAATAAAATAAATCTATGTGAAAACAAAGATAAAATACCTACGTTATATATGTGTATAATGAAAAGGGAAA
Organism: Ottelia alismoides; assembly: GCA_037367405.1. Taxonomy (NCBI): domain Eukaryota; kingdom Viridiplantae; phylum Streptophyta; class Magnoliopsida; order Alismatales; family Hydrocharitaceae; genus Ottelia; species Ottelia alismoides. The sequence goes on along the minus strand of JAZKJV010008320.1, from coordinate 285,404 downwards.
AATATTATTTAATTCTCTAGGATTTCATATTTTTATAATATTGTAAATAATATATAAACCTATTGAAAATAAAAAACAAAAAAACTCAACAAAATATAATAAAATAAAAAGATGTTTATGAAACATAGATAAAATACCTGTAAATAGACCTATATAATATACTTACCTATTTATTTAAGTGTACAAATTACATCATAAAACTAAAGTAAAATATATTTATACTCACAAAAATAAGCTATAAATATATAAAAATGAATAAAATACTAAAAGAAAATAGACAAAATAAAAATAAAAATGTACAAAATATAGGTAATTATACCTATAAATAAGCCCTTAAAAATAACTTGTAATAAAATACACCAAAAAATAAATAAAAATCATCATAAAATACTAAAAATAAAAAAAATATTTTATACTTGAAAATAATAAAATCATTTTCTATTTTTAATTAATTATTCTTTAATAAATTAGCTTGTTTTGTCCTGTAGCGGTCCCAACTGGACCAATCAGCGTGCTTCAAATTTTGATTGCGGTCAACTTGACCCCCTCTGAGTTGACGTGGTGTGTCTTTTCCCCAGTTTTCTTGCATTTTTTCCGCATGATATGTCCATCAATCGAAGTAGCGTTCTTAATATGAAATGCTCCCATAACATCATAGATCCACGCCATGTCCCTTGATCCACTGTATAGCATCGATTATTTTAAATTGCTCGGTCAATAAGGGCACTCACCATGTCTTTAAATAAAAGGGTTCTTCCTCCTCTGACTTTTTGGCTTGGATTTTTCCCCGTTTAGACCCCTCAGAGGACATCTAGGTCTAGCCCTCGTGACAGGAGGCGCTTCGTCGTCCTTCACAGCGCGGAAAAGCAAGGAAGGAGCCTTGCCCACTATCTCTAGCGGTCCTCCGCCGTAGAGGTTTTATCTCCCCGGTCCAGGCCGGTGGAGGTATTTTTCATTGTTTTCCTGCTTGTCTAGGTTAGTCTAGTGTCTAGGTTTCCATTCCCATCATTATTTTGAGTTTTAATTACACATTTTAGCTGTTAATCCCTCGTCAGAGCACTTGAGCTCTGGTCACCTCCATTTTCACCAAAACCACCCTATGTAACGCCCACCATTCGCCAATAAAAGCCCCGACCCTGACGTACTCGCAACTTAGTGCTTCCAAGCTATTTTACAGGTCGAGAAGAGCGCATCTGAGCCCTATCTTTGTCAAGAACGTGTCCTCCAGGTGCATAGAGCTCCATGCCTCCATCGATGGGGCCCAGATCAGTTTGATCCCTCCAGGCGCTGCGGACTCCCTCTAGCACTCTCATGAACATCCCAACAGCGGTCTTGGAGGTTGAAGGTGCCCGATTTTTTTGATCGAATGAACTCCAGGGAGTGTTCTTCACACGTTCATCCAGAGGCCCCGGCTGCCATTCGATCTTGGCACGTTCTTGGTGAGCAACGGTGGACGTTGGATCCAGCCCTCCATCAGCCATTGATCCTCTTCGGAGGATCTAATCTGGGTCATCACCAGCCAAAGCGGTACCAGCCGTCAGATTAGCACCATGTGGCCTACGTGAAATCAGATCTGTCGTCCGCCAGGCCTTTTGTGACGATATTTTGCATATACAACCTCATCATTTTTGCAATTAAATATTAGTTCTTAAACATCCACCTTCTGTTTATATATTTTTGTAATAATTATGATTAAGCCCTCAAACTTTACTTAATTGTTTTTCAGTCCAGGCCACGTCACCTCACGTGACGCTTTATGTGAGGTGGCAATTTTGCGGTCGGGCCCCTAGGCTTTCATTATTTCTGATTTATTGCTAAAACATATTATTTAAGTTATAACTTTTCGGTATTATTGCAACTAAGTCCCCAGGTTTTATTATAATTGCATTTCGACCCCTCTAGGGGCACACGTGTTGGGACACATGATTTTGGAGTTTTTATAGTGATACCCCAGCGGGTCTTGAATTTTGAAATCGGCCCTGTAACTTTTTAAATTAGTTATAAATTTCTGTGAAAATTGCACTTTGGGCAGCCGGACTTATCGATATTTACAAAAATACCCTACTAGTGTTGAATTTTCTATTTATTTCTTGTATTTATTTCATGCATCTATAAACCTTTAAAAAATCCACAAAAATAGCCATAGCCTCTTGTTGCATTGCCCTATCATGCCACATTTTTATTTTACCTTTTTGGACCTTTTTATTATATACATACTTTTATTTTACCTTTTTGGAACTTTTTATTATTTGTAAAAAATCAAAAAATTGTTTTTGTCCCTATTTGCATTAGAAAATACATAAAAATTATAAATTCTATTTGGAAAATTCCAAAAATATATATATTTCATGTTTTTTAAGTACTTTACAATTTCAAACCAAAATTCACTAAAACAATATAAAAGAAAACTCATAAAAATTGAAAACCCCCTAAAACCTTTATAAAAATATAAAAAAATAAATAATCACAAAAATAAAATTTTTATTTTTGAATTTTATTCTTGCTATTATCTTTACATAAAAATTAATTTGGAAAATTTTTGACATTGTTTGATATGTTTCTTCTCTATTTTAATTCCAGGTATTGTATTCCCTATTTTGAGTATTTTTTATTTTAAAAATCTCTAAATATTAGCAAAATATCTTCAAAAATCACAAAAATAATAAAAAATTATAGAAAACCCAAAAACATTGTATTTCCTATATTTTACTTATACTTATATGTATATCTATACTTTATCGCTTTCTTACCCATATTGTGTATATATATCTTATTTTATAATTTAAAAGAAAAGGGAAATACAAAAATATATAAATTATAAAAATAAAATACAAAATCAGAAAATTAAAAATCAAAATATAAAAATAAAAAATCAAAAATATAATTAAAAAAATAAAAATTAAAATCCCACAAAAAATAGCACATATATAGACTAATACATCACATTCATTTTTGTGCATTTTTACCCCGATCTACCTGCGTGTTCCCTGTGTTTGACACTCTACACATACTTACACCTATATACATCTTTGCTGTAGAGTTATAATAAATTTTAACTCTGCACAATTGCTTTTCATTACTTTATCATCTGTTGTGGGTTAATTGTTGCCTAATCGAGGTTTCGTGAGTGGTCTCCATAGCGACTTCATCTCCGCCTTGTGTGAGACATATTTTAACCCTCGCCAAATCTCGGTTATCACCTGTATTTCTCACTAAGAAGTAGCTAATCATTTTTATAGAATCAGTAGTTTAAATGAAGATTCTAGAGCTAGGCTCTAACCTTAAGTGTTGTATCTTGCTCACTCAGGCAACGGGGTTTCTCTCCCACAAAAATTCATGATTTTATTAGTTAACTTAGTCATCTTTGTTTAGCAATCCCAATTAAATTTGGCGATCACTAAAAATTAAGTGAGCACAAAAGCATGTCTACCATCCAGTCATAATTTCCTTTAAAATTATGTGACAAAAAAGGAGGGAGAAATTCGGGAAAATCTGATGCACGTGAAACAATGATGCATGCTCATATAGAAGACTTACAGTGATTCGTCGCAATCTCCATGTGGGATGCAATACAAGAATTGAAAATTATTCTAAATGGATGCAAGCCGATAAAACCACGCCTATAAGAAAGTTCTATTATCTGTGAAGAATTGAGTTAAGACTTTGACTAAGTTCAGCAATCTAATGTGCGTCTCAATTAATGTGAAGTGTGGTCCTAGATTCTACGAGTACAAATAATAAATATTAGAAGCTCTAATAGCCATATGTGCAGGTCTAACCTATGAGCCACTCAAGTCGGGCCCCACCCTCATCGGAGAGTGAAACATGCCACGACACACCATAGAAAAAGTTTAAGGTCTTGTTACACACGCGAGAGTCCAAACGGACACCGTTGTAAATGAGCAATTAATTACAGAAAATTTAAATTGCAGAAAAATAAATCCTAGACTCTACGCTCTCTCACGACGCGACTCGATCTTAATTTTAATACGGCTTTTCGGTAGTCGGTGAAAATACATCGGTTTTCGAAAACCGCTCCACGTACACCAGGTACCACGCAAAAAAAATAAGAGAGAGTGTAAGAGAGTGACTCAAAATTTGAAAATAAAGACATAAAATAAATGTTGAAAAAAAGAAAATAAATGCAGGAAAAAATGGAAAACATACAGTGGCACATTCGGGGGTCAGACTACCTGAATGTGTGGAAAACAGAGCACTAATTTTTAGACGAAATCTAAGTCGTTTGCCCCCAGCAATGGTGCCATCTGAGGAGTCACGAAAACCAGACTTTAATTGATGTGAATTATCATTTAAATTTGTCGTTTCATTTAGGCAAGGATTTGGAATCCATCCAGAAATAACCACAATGAATTAATCAATTTTTTATCGGAGTGGTTTTATGTTCATTTTACTTGGGAAAGTCCCAAGGTCAAACTCAAGGAGACAAAGGAACAACCTAGAATTTTGTCTATCAAATTTTGTACACGATTTTAGAGATGGTATTTTTTAGTATTTTTAATGCAATTTTGGGATGCAAACGTAAATGAGGCAAATTTTAGGGACTAAAATATAAAGATCAATCAAATGATGTCTAAAAATTACGAAACTTGGACTAGAATTAAAATATGGAGAAGTGAATGCACTATATTTTTTTGGAATTTTTGGATGCGAGATAAATATTTTATGAATTTATGAAGACAAATGGTATGAATTTCAATATCTAATTATAATAAATATTAAAACTATTTATTTTCAAAGAATAAAATTATCCAAGATCTATTACTAAGTTATTGATCTCACAAAAATCCTAAACCTTGAAGATACGAGATTTAATACCTATTAGAAATTAAAGATTGAAATCTACAAAATGATTTTTATAGAGCAAACCTTGCATGCAAATGAAATTATTTTTGGGCACAATGTGATATACAACTAATTCTACAATCCGTGAATCTTTGGCAACTTTTAGAGTGATGGTTAATAACTTATGAATTTTGAGGCATGAGATGGGCAAAATATGTAAATTTCCACAAAAATATTAATTATTAATTAACCACACCAGATAAAAATATTATAAACATGCCATAATATAGAGAATTAGTTGAGAAACACAATGAAAATTTTTAACTAATAAAATAATGCAAAATGCTTGTTCAAAATACAGAGGAAATTCAGGAGTTTAACTGCAATTATAATAATTAAATAAAATTAAGGAAATGTAGTGCAAGGACTAAACTATAATTATCGAGATCCTAGGGGGGTTTCTGCAAAACTCCATGGGACACGTGCACAGCAAGTTCCCTTGGTGGTGGGGGTCGTTTCTATGAATTGTTGAGAAGCTAGGGGGTCTTCAGTAATATTTCCAATGGTCACGTGACCCTGGAGTGGATTTTGAATCGGCGGCACTGAAGCGGTGGAACTGCAAATGTTCCCTCCCACATGCATGTTGTGCACGTGGGAGGGCTTCAGGCTTTGATCCTCGTTGTGGCGGTGACTCCGAGGCAGAGGGGAGGTCTTTTGACGGTTGATGGCATCTGCAGCCTTGGCGGAGCAGGGTCGCGGCTGGGAGTTGTTCGTGGGCGACAATGTCGAAGCAGCAGGAAACGGAGGATGGCTAATGAAGTAAAGGCGAAGGAAAGGCAGAACCCCCTGGACCTGTCGATGAAGGTATTGGGCTCCTGGAGTTGGCGAGGAGGAGCTGCTACTACGATGGTGATGAACGGATGCGCTCAGGGGCTGTCGAGGAAGAACTAGCCTGGGGTTATGCTAGACGAGCGGTAGAAGATGTGTTCCTCTGATGACTTCTGAAGAGGATGGAGCACAACTGATATCGAGCGAGGCTTGTCAGAGTATACGTACTAGACGAAGATGTGGGAAACATCTCTGAAATTGTGACAGCATCGAAGGCGGAGTTGGAAAGTGGATATGAGTCGAAGTGGGGGTACAGGTAGGGGTAGTAGCTCAACGACGGAGGAGAATTGCCGGAGCAGGGCAATCGTGGAGGTGTTGCAAACGAGGTGGGTACCTCAGATCTCGGTGTAGCTCAGAGGAACAATCGTGGCACCGTCACTGCCCGATGGGGTACTCCTTCTTGTTGTGTGGGTCGGCGGATGGTTGAAGTTGGGCGGTGGTGATGGGTTAAATAGGATCGCAAGGCGGCAGTACGTTGGCTTAATTGAGGGAGTGGTGTTGATGAAATGCGATTGGAGAAGGAAGGGGATTTGATTGGAGCGAGGATCGTGGAGGTTGACGGGGATCGGGGACGAGATACGGTTGTTGGGAATCACGGGGGTGAGAGGAGGTGGCACGGTGGAGATTGCAGAGGTGGGGCAATCCGCGATCGACAGTTTGGGAAAGTGGAAAGAAACGGAGGAAGGAGAAGGAGCAGTGGCTTGGCCGAGATCGGACGGCCAGGATGACGCCACATGGCATCGGTTTTTTATTTTTATTTTTATTAATTTTTTATTTTTTTAAAAAAAATATAAAATAAACGAAAACTAAATAACTGAAATGAGTGACACATGGAGGCTCCAGGAGCTGCCTTTTTTCAGCTCCAGAGAAATCAAAAATAAAAGAAGAAGAGAAATTAAAAAGAAATAGCAAACAACCTCGGATCGAAAAATTTTCTTCACGAAAATTGTTCGTCTCGATGAGTTCTTCAACTTTCATGAAGATATCAAAACCACAATCGATCATTTGCATAAAATGATATTTTTGGGGTACTCGATGTACATAGAATACCTTGATTTTTGAGTTTAACAACTTTTTTGTTATTTTTAAACCAGATAAAAATCCGAAAAAATATGATAAAATCAAAGATAAATATTTACACATTAATATTTTTTTGGATTTTTATTAATTATTAAAAGAAGAAATAAAATAAAATACGAAAACTACAATTTTGTACAGATTGTTAGTGAAGACTCGCACTATGTTAGTTTCTTTGATTTCAAGCTCATTTTGGATTTGGATTTTTACACATTTTAATAAAAAATTTATCAAAGAAAAAAATGAAAAAGAAATAAAATAAAATGAGTCAATTGAAATGGGTCTGGATTTTAGTGACTCCTCTCAGTAGAGAAGTGACCTGATCTTGGTCCAAATATTGGACATTGATCTGAATGTGATTCAGATGCAATGAGAAGATTAGATTTGTAGTCTTGATTTAATCAAGCATCTATGAGAGGTCTGCAAGATCTGGATTTGAGATGTGATCTCAATATCCAAGTCACTATACATGGAACAATACAATCGCCTTGTCCTTATCTCCAAGTATCCGCGGAGTAAGCGCATTATCCTTGAAAGAGTTTAGGATAATTCCATTGTTGAAATATATATCCAAGCATTGAGAAAATTGATAATTAAATGAGATTTAATTGTCATGAAAAATATGAATTTGATTCATATTATAAGAAGAATTATCTAAGATAATTAAATGTGATTTAATATCAAAGATGTAAATAATGTGAATGTGATTCATATTATTTGAGCACATGAGAATAGAGATCCAAGATGATTAAATGCGATTTAATTATCATGGATATGAATAATGTGGATATCACTATCCATATTAATCATATATTATATATATATATGATTTATAATATATAAGAGAGAGCTATTTGTAATTTACATTTGTTAATTAAATGTTGATGTGAATTGGATTCACATTGGATAATTAACTGAAAATGTAATTCACATTTTATTTTGGGTTGTGAATGTGATTCACAAACATCCAATGGCATGATTGAAATGTTCACAAAATAAATTGGATTTATTTTTGTGAAATTAATTTGCAATAAAATGTTGTTGCAAAATATTAGAGATACACATGAGATATGGATTCTCATGAAATTGGAAGGAGCCACCTTACCATATGAAGAGGGTGGACGGCCACCCTCTCCTTATGGAATGAGTGGTCGTCCCCCTTTTTCTTATGGAAGGAGGCTTGCCTCCTTCCTATTTCTCCAATGAAGATTGATTTAATATAAATCAAATTATATTCAATATATATATATATATATATATATGATTTAATTAAATTAATTATTATTGTTTTTTTACAACAAATCCTCGCCATTAAAAGAAACACAAATCAATGTGAACCATTAGATTTATTTTGTCCATGGATTGAGATCCATGGGGCACCCCTTGCTCTTCAAAGAGATGATGAACATAAGGTTCTATCCCTCTCTCTTTCTCTACATGCCATCTCTCCCTCACTCTCATTGTGGCCGAACACCATGGAAGTCTTAGAGAGAGTCTCCATCATTACAGTATCGTCGTTATGTTGCCGAATCGTTTGCTCGTGGATCATCGTCTCCTACGGCACGCCTCGTTCGTGAAGAAGATGTCGTATCTCATGTGACGAGATCAGGAGATTCGTCGCTCTGATCATCAACATGGATTGTGAGGAGCACGCATTTCATCAATGCGCTCACAAACGTCTCCTCCATCAGATCGGACTTGAGACAGGAGGTCTCTTCGTTTAGAGACTCAATCGCAACCATGCTTCAAGAGGTAACCTAATACTTGTTTGTGGTTTAGATGAAACGATCTGAGGAGTGTTCTTGGATCATGTGGTTTCATCGCATGAAATTTTTTTAAATTCCGCTGCCTCGAGCAACTAGTGCGACTAGTCGCTCCCGATCCCATACGATGTGATCCTCACGCTTCCGTGATGTACTTAAGGATCTTACCATATCCTTCATCTACCTCCCTCTTCTACTAACCACTTACCTTCTTATCTAGAGTCTATACATCCTCCCACCCCTCCTTCACCTATTAAAAATACCAAAAAATCAAAAATCCCAAAAACAACAAAAAAATGAAAAAGCCAAAAAGAACAAAAAAATTGAAAAACCAGAAAATCACATAAAATACAAAATGAAAATGACTTAAAAATTTAGATCCTGCCCTCAGGGAAGCCATTGCTGAGGAATTAATTCTTAAGCTTCCTTTAATAAAGGTCATAGAATATTTTTCTAACATCAAAAGATTTGTGAAAAGTAAATTGATGCCTAAGAGGTTGGATAATAAGAGGACAAGGACTGAAAGATACCTTGGCCACTTCCTTAGTAATGGGGAGAAAGACCAAGAGCCATAGAGGGAAGCGGTTTCCGAGGGTTGAATGTGAAATCAAAGACACTACCTTTACCCGCACCTGAATTGATGATGACTGATGAATCTCAGATTCACCATTCTAAGTCTCATTAATTAAAGCTCAAGTCCCTCAAAATCAATTGCATTTCTGCATTTATTCTGCATAATTAGCATTCATGCATGATTGCATAAGAATTGCATTTTAGCATTAATTTCTGCATAAAATAAGAAGCCAAAAATCCAAGCCAATAATGACCTGTAATTAGCCTAACTTCCCCTATTTTTAACTCCTTCATGCTAACACCGCATACCACAAACTCACTTCCACTGTGTACACATCACTAACAAGAATAAATAAAAAATACAAAAAAATAATTAACCCTGTTAAGTGGACCAAAAACCCAAACCCTAGTTCTAGGATTTTCGGACTAAAAGCCTCATATCTTCCCCATCCAGTGTCCGGTTTGATCCTACTCACTTTTGAACTAATGTGCATTCAATTACCTTCAAAACAAGACCAAGTTCAAGTGAATCGGAGCTCGTATGTGAAAGTTGGGTTTTGGGCCTCTTTTGTATATTTTCGCGGCTTTTTGACCTATATTTTATGTGTATATTTTCTTTATTAATAAAAATCCAAAAAAATTAGATTAAGGTCTCTTTTATTTATCTTTGAGTTTTCCTTATTTTTCCGGTTTTTTATCGTGTTTAAAATTGACAAAAAAATTAGAAAACCCAAAAATCAAGGTATTCTATGTACATGGGATACCCCAAAAATTCACTTTTTACATTTGACCGAATTTGCCTTTGATGTCTTCATGAAAGTTGTAGATCTCGTCGAGACGAGCATTTTTCGTGAAGGAACTTTTTCGATCCGAGGTCATTTGCTATTTTTTATCTATTTTACAAGAGGTTTTATTTTCGAATTCTCTGGAGGTGACACGTGGCAGCCCCAGAGGCCGCCACGTGTCATGTTTTTTTCGCCTTTTTATATCATTTTTATAAAAAAAAAATAAAAAATAAAAAGCCATCGCACGTGCGAGGCACGTGCCCCCAAGCACGCGCCAAGCACGTGCGCACCCCGTCCCCAGGCTCCCGCCACGTGGCCAATTCTGGGCCGTTCGATCAACGGTCGATCGAACGGCCCCTACCCCTCCTTCAACCTCCCGCTCCTCTCGCGCCTGCCGCCCTTCCCCCGATCCTCCGCAACCGCCGCACCGTAACCTCCGCCGCAAATCGCGGCCTTTGACCTCGCCGTTGACGCCAACCCCCTCCGCAACCGCCACGCCCCAACGCCGACTACCTTCCCTTATCCCCCTCTACCCTATATAAGCACGACCGCCGCCACCTTCAACCATATCCCGTCGATAAACCCTTAAATCCCAAGAGAGCCCGGTGGTGACAGCCCGGCCTCGCCACCCTCGCGGCGAGATCCGAGGGCGCCACCGCCCCTCGTTGCAGAAGCGGCTCCGCCGCCTTTCACCCCCTGCTCCGCTCCGAGGTTCCTCTCGTCGAGCCAACGACGCCGACCCTCCTCCGCCTTCGTCTTCGACCCCTCTCCTCCACTTCGCATCATCATCAACAACATCAACCCATCAACGACTTCATCGTCTGCCGCCCGGAGCTCCACTTTCCACCACCGCCATCTTCATCGACTCAGCCGCTCCGAGCTCTTCGTCTCCAACGCCTCCGCCTCGCCATCGCTCCGAGCTTCATCGCCACAACGACTCCGCTCCTCGCCTGATGTCTCCAGCGACGACAACGACAACACCTGGGCGATCGCCTCCGCCTCACCAAATCAGCCCATCCGCCGGAGAACCTCCACAGCTGCTCCGCAGCAGCGCCTCCGCCTTCAGCGTCGATCCACCGCAGCATCAAGGACCGCCCTCCTCCCCCAGGAGCTACGCCACCGGCCACCTTCTTCACCGACCTCCGGCTTCATCGACAACCTCCATCGCCACCAACGCATACGCCAGACCTCCGCCTCGCCGTAGCCGGCCTTCATCTTCACCGACGCCCCACGGCTGTGTGTCGGCCACGACCGTCTTCGACGACCACCGGGCCCCTCCGCCTTCACCGCCTTCGTCAGCCCGAGGTTCCCCCGCTCCGCCTCCCACGTCACCGGTCGGAGGCCACAACAGCAGCTCCGCCGGACCGCCTCTCGCCTCCGCCTTCGACTCCAGCAGCCGGGCTCGAAGCCCGAGACCCCCCACGCGCAAGGCGCGTGCGGGGGGGACGTCGGCCTTGCGTCAGCACCCCAGGTCGCGTGCGCCGCACGTGACCTAGGGGCAAATTACACCAAGGCCCAGAGGATATTCATATTCGCGCCAAGATCCTCAGGCCAAGGTCACGTGCGTTGCACGTGACCCCTTGGGAAGATTGCAGAGTTCACCCCTTTAAGTTTGGTAATTGCACTTAGGCCCCCCACTGCACTTTTTATTCATTTATTTTATTTATTCTATTTGCATCTGTACCCCTGCGTTTCTCTTGCATTATAGACCTCTACATTGCATCATTTTATGTGTTTAAATATAGCACTTTGTTCATTGCTTAATGTTCTACATTTTGACATGCTATGGAGATTTTTGTGATTTACGGTTGATTAATAAATAATTATTTTGTGGAAATTGAGATATTTTACCCAATCTGTGCTCAGAAATTCATAGTTAATTAACCGTGGCTTTAAAAATTCCCCAAAAATCAAATATTGTAGAGATTAATTTGATTAACATTGTGCCCAAAAATCATTGCATTTGCATGCATTATTTGCCTTGTAAAAGTCATTTTGTGCATTTCAATGTTTGATTTTTAATAAGTATTAGACCCCACATTTTTGTGATCTAGGATTTTTCTGGGATCCATCACCTAGTGATAGATCTTAGATAATTTTAGTTCTCGAAAATAAGTAGGTTTAATATTTATTAAAATTGAATATTGAAAATCATTCTGTTTGCAATTAAAAATTCGTAAAAAAAATCACATTGCATCTAAAAATTCCAAAAAAATTACAGTGCACTTATTTCATCATTTTTTACATCTCGGCCAAGTTTCGTAATTTTCGGACACCGTTTGAACGTATTTTACATTTTAGTCCCTAAAATAGGCCGAATTTGCATTTTGCATTTCATCTTGCATTGAAAAATTCCAAAAAAAGACCGCCTTGAAAACCGAACTCAAAATTGTATAGACATTAATCTAGGTTGTTCCTTTGCCTCCTTGTGATCGACCTTGGGACTTGCCCAAGTAAAATAAACATACACCACGAGATTAAAATTGAATCATTATTTTGTGGTTATTTCTTGACTGTTTCCGAATCGCCGCCTACAACGAACGACATATTTATTTTCACGATCGACCATTAAAAACGATTTCTTAACGCGGCTTTTGCGGGCTCGTCAGATGGCGCCGTTGCCGGGGAGGCAAACGGCTTAGTTTTTTTTTTTTTTGAAAATTTTTGTTCGGTTTTCCGAATTCGGGTAGTCTGACCCCCGATTCTTTCATTGTAAATCCCATTTTATTTCTTGTATTTATTTTTCAGCATTTCTTTCATTTATTTTATTTCTGATTATTTTTTGAGTCACTCTCTTACAATCTCTCTCTTATTTTTCTTGCGAGGTACCCGGCGCACGTGGAGCGGTTTTTCAAGGAACCGACGCATCTTCACCGACACCCGAAGAAACCGCAATTAAATTAAGATCGAGTCGAGTCGTGAGAGAGAGTAGAGTCTAGGTTTTTAATTTCTGCATTTTTATTTTCTGCTCATTTATAGCGGTGTCCGTTTGGACTCTCGCGTGTGTACAAGGACATTGAACTTTATTTGTGGTGTGTCGTGGCCTGTTTCACTCTCCGGAGAGGGTGGGGCCCGACTTGAGTGGCGATTAGGATAGACCTGCACATACGGCTCTTAGAGCATTTTTTTTCTGATTGTGCTCGTAGGATCTTAAGCCACACTGCACTTTAACTGAGACGCACATTAGATCGTTCAACTTAGCCAAATTCAACTCAATTCTTCCCGCTAATAGAACTTTCTGCTTAGGTGCGGTTTTCATCGGCTTGCACGCATTTAGTATAAATTTTCAATTCTGTATTGCATCCCACATGGAGATTGCGAGGAGGCACTGTAAGTCTTCTAACTGAGCATTCATCATAAGTTTTCCGCGTGCATCGGCTTTTCTCGAATTCCTCTCTCTTGTTTTATCACATAAATCTAAAGGAAATTGGGACTGGACGGTAGACGTGAATTTGTGTTCACCTAAATTCTACAGTGATCGCCTTAATAAAATTGGGATTGCTAAATAAAGCCGATCTAAAAATCCATAAAACCAAGAATTTCTGCGGGAGAGCAACCCCGACATTGTTTGATTTTATCTTGCAGCGAGGAGAGAGACGCACACTAGGATAGAGCCCAGCTCCAAACCTAACATCTCGTTTAAACGGCTTGCAAGATTAAATTTATCACCAACTAAAATTGAAAAGATAATAGCCGAATCCTTACGGCTTCATTGTGTGAGTTGGTGAACCCGGGGTTTGAATTGTGTTTGCATTGGTGTGCGTGAACCGATTTCAAGATCAATATCCGCACATTTAATTTCTCTTAACTATCCCGTGCAATCATCTCTTCCCTATCTTGATTCGAACCTCATAATGGAATCCTTGTCCAAAAACTCTCACAGACCCAACTCCCCATTCCTCTCAAAAATGACCGAACACCCATCAGAGCTATATTATGAAAACGAATTCGTATCGGTTAGACCCAAAACACCTCCTCCAAGAGACTCTCAACCACCATCTCTTTTCACCAATTCGATAGGCTTCATGAACGACAACCCCTTCTTCAGACATGCTCCACCATACCAAGATCCGACCACTCATGATCAAAGAAATAAATTTTACTCCAATCAACGACACATGTCTGAACCTTATGAGCAGCCTCCTTCCATTACTTTTGAGGAGAAATTTTCAGAAAATACTGAGCATATTTCGGATATTCCAAGAAGCTCTCCTCTCAGCACAAAGAGAAAAATGGAAGATGAAATTATCGAACATACACCTACTGCTCCCATAATTAATCATGAACCAAATCTTGAGGAGGATATTTCGAGGATAAATAAGAAATTCAAGTCAATAGAGGAGAGATTTCAAAAATTTACCGATCGATTCATCACATTCTATGGTGGCTCGGACAGTAAAATGAATGAGGAAATAACTGGATCTGAGATTGAAAATTCTGAGGATATTCAGGGACCAATGGACAGTTCTGAAAATGATTATGCTACTAACCACCACCCTGAAAACCAGAACCCCTCTTCGTCTGAAGAACACCCCACACCCCCACACCACCCAGAAAATACCAAAAAAATTGAAATATTTGAAAATCACAAAAAAAATGAAAATTCAGAAAATTTCATAAAAATTGAAACTGAAGATGATCTGCGAAATTTGGATCCGACTATACGGGAAGCACTGGAAAAACGCTTGATATTTGAACTTCCCTTTATACAGGCCATTGAACACTTCCCCGACCTTAAAAGATTTATAACAGATAAAATGAACAAAAAGTCGGGCAGGATACGAACAAAAACCGAAAGACATATCTTGTCAATGGCCTCCTCCTTGGTGTTGAGGAGAAAAACCAAGAGCCGCATAGTGAAGCGGTTGCCCAGATTCGATTGTGAAATCAAAGACACAATTTTCACCCATGCTCGGATTGATGATGATTCACCAATTAATATCCTCCTGACCTATGTCTTTCACGAACTCCAACTCGGGCCGATTCGGAAGATACGAGAAATTGTTCAATTGGCAGACCAATCTATAAAGCGGCCGAGAGGAACCATTTCTGTCATCATGAAATTCCAAGGTGCTCCGCTCAAGGTAGAATTCACGATCATTGATATTGAGCATCAAGGAGAATTTACCCAGTCTCCAATCATTCTCGGAAAGCCATTCTTGGCATTGGCCAAGGCGAGTATCGATTGTGAGACTCGGGAAATCAATTTCACAGCATTGGAAGCACTTAAATCTGACCCTATCTTTGAGGAACCACGATCTTCTGAGGCAACCCACGAAGTCCCCAACAACCGTAACCATGAAGCGGTAGAAGAGCCCTACCCCGCAACCACACCTGAGAGAGCAGTTGTTGATGAGACTATTGGTTTAGAAAATCTCCCCAATATTCAAATCCCCGAGGATCTCAAAATAGACAAATCTTTCTACTACGATCCAGAGACATATGCATGGTCACACCCTGGAGCAACATTCTCTGAATATCTTGACCAAATCATCCCAAATCGAGAATGCTCAAACATTCGGGAGACTGAGAGCAAGCACGCAGATCAAGCACCGACCAAGGAGAATCTCAATGGCTATTCATCTGGATATTCAAGTGAACCGACACCTTCACGACGAAATAAAAAGAGAGTCACCTTTAACCTTTCGGAAGAGGAATCAGTTGATGATCCCTCATCAGGTCCGGAAAAGATGGTTTACATGAGTGAAGTATGTTCGGCAGCCCTAAAACCATATCTTCGTAAGGATCCAAAATTCAATCCGCGTTGGACAACTCCCGTTCCTAACTACTACTCATCCAAAGCTGATGCTCCTGCATTCTTCAAGTACACTGGAATTCTTTCGTATGAGCAGACTGATACCGGTGCTTCTGAGCATTCATCCGAGGACAAACTGATTGACCCCAAGAAGGAACGAATTCTGAGAAAACAATTGAAGAAACAAAAAGACCAGAATACTTGGAGTATGCCCACTTTCAAATACTACTCCTCTGAGGATAACTCTGATGATGGATATCTTTCATCTGACTCAAACACTTCATCTATTATCCATCATGATTTTTCTGAGGATGACACTGATTGTAGTTGGGAATCATATGCCTCATCGCCGACTCATCACTACGATCTCCCACCACAGGCTCATAAAAAGATCAGCCGAAAACCGCCTTAATCATCGGCTAACCACCCTCCCTCCCGACCACATTGGTTCCCTTGTACAGCTTCTTCCTCTACTTAGGTCAAGGCCTAAGTATAGGGGGGACCAATGCCATCTGTATATACCATCCTTCTCCTAACTCCTAATCGCTCCATATCCACCCTTCTTCCATACTTAGGCTGTTCAAAGCCTAAGTATAGGGGGAACCGACATCCACCCGTATATACTCTCCTCATTTCCTGACCGCTTTTCTTTTCATTCTTTTTCTTTTTCTTCTTTCTTTCTTTTGTCTCACTCTCTTACGCTTAGCCCGAGCTATGTCTTCTTCACGCTTCTTGTGCTCTGAGGACACAGCACTCGCTAAGTATAGGGGGGTCTGTATATACTTTGTATATATTTTACCCATATCTCGTACTTTCGCGTAAGTCTATATGTATTTACGGGGTGGGTACTAACTTGAAAAAAAAAACTTGAAAAAAAAATGATGATTGAAAAAGAGGCTTCTTATTCCATTTTCTGCATAAAAAAACCCCTTGCATAAAATATCAAAAAAAAAATGGTCTGCATTTCACGCACCTGCACTTCATCCATCACCGCATGCATTTGCATCTGTGAAAAGTCATTGGGTTCTGAACCGAGTTATGAGCCGAAACCGAGAGTGGTCTGGACTTGACCTTAATCCACCTAATTTTCAGAGGAACTTCACCGAGAAATAGAATTTTAAGAGCTTCAGGTCTTTTTGACTTAATTCCTTAAGTTCCACATAACAATGTGCAGCGTTTGACTCTTAGTGTCTAACCTGGTCTCTTCATTCTGGGTACCACTCTGGAATAGGGAATTAATTCGCACTCTCGCACTATGCACTTAGCTCAACCCAAACGGGATGTTGGAAGACTGTGTGAGTCTCTTTTCTGGTAGCGTGGAAATCTAAAGACCGGAGTACGGGTTGAAATAAAGCTTCGGAAAAGGGATGGACGGCTGGGCACAATTTTTCTAAGACCCCAAAAAAATGTACGGAACAAAAGATTCTATATCCGTAGGGGCACAACAAGATCCAAGCAGAACCACCAAAAATTCCAAATACATAGAAGCATTCTACCAAATAAAAATCCGACCAAAAAGGTCCAAGCTTCAGAAACCTGCAGATCTTGGTGGAGACTCGGCTACACTGGCTATCTCCACAAGGAGAGGTGACTACACTGGCCACCCTCCAGTTCTTTTCTCTTTCTTCTATCTTCTCCCTCATTCGATTGTGAACACAGCACGACAGACCTTAGAAGGAAATACCTGACTCCCCGAGGACGAGTTACTGGAGAGGAGAGGAGCATGGTAGTCTGGCATTCTGAATGGGAAGAGCTAAAACCCTTCACACACATGAGTCGGTTATTCAATGTTCAAAGGGTATACTTTGGGAAGAGGATTGATCTAAGATGACTTCTGAGTTGAAACTGTGTCAATGATGTGTAGAACTTGAGGGCTGTTGATTTTGAAATTCTAAGTCTCACAGAAGTTCCGCCACATTATTAATCCAAAGGTCGAGTTTAGTCTCACTTTCACCTTCAGTTCATGGTCTTGGTATGGAACCCAGTCTCATTTCACTTCATGGCATTTCTTTTTGATGCTCAGGGACGAGCATGGTTTAAGTATAGGGGGATGATGAATCTCAGATTCACCATTCTAAGTCTCATTAATTAAAGCTCAAGTCCCTCAAAATCAATTGCATTTCTGCATTTATTCTGCATAATTAGCATTCATGCATGATTGCATAAGAATTGCATTTTAGCATTAATTTCTGCATAAAATAAGAAGCCAAAAATCCAAGCCAATAATGACCTGTAATTAGCCTAACTTCCCCTATTTTTAACTCCTTCATGCTAACACCGCATACCACAAACTCACTTCCACTGTGTACACATCACTAACAAGAATAAATAAAAAATACAAAAAAATAATTAACCCTGTTAAGTGGACCAAAAACCCAAACCCTAGTTCTAGGATTTTCGGACTAAAAGCCTCATATCTTCCCCATCCAGTGTCCGGTTTGATCCTACTCACTTTTGAACTAATGTGCATTCAATTACCTTCAAAACAAGACCAAGTTCAAGTGAATCGGAGCTCGTATGTGAAAGTTGGGTTTTGGGCCTCTTTTGTATATTTTCGCGGCTTTTTGACCTATATTTTATGTGTATATTTTCTTTATTAATAAAAATCCAAAAAAATTAGATTAAGGTCTCTTTTATTTATCTTTGAGTTTTCCTTATTTTTCCGGTTTTTTATCGTGTTTAAAATTGACAAAAAAATTAGAAAACCCAAAAATCAAGGTATTCTATGTACATGGGATACCCCAAAAATTCACTTTTTACATTTGACCGAATTTGCCTTTGATGTCTTCATGAAAGTTGTAGATCTCGTCGAGACGAGCATTTTTCGTGAAGGAACTTTTTCGATCCGAGGTCATTTGCTATTTTTTATCTATTTTACAAGAGGTTTTATTTTCGAATTCTCTGGAGGTGACACGTGGCAGCCCCAGAGGCCGCCACGTGTCATGTTTTTTTCGCCTTTTTATATCATTTTTATAAAAAAAAAATAAAAAATAAAAAGCCATCGCACGTGCGAGGCACGTGCCCCCAAGCACGCGCCAAGCACGTGCGCACCCCGTCCCCAGGCTCCCGCCACGTGGCCAATTCTGGGCCGTTCGATCAACGGTCGATCGAACGGCCCCTACCCCTCCTTCAACCTCCCGCTCCTCTCGCGCCTGCCGCCCTTCCCCCGATCCTCCGCAACCGCCGCACCGTAACCTCCGCCGCAAATCGCGGCCTTTGACCTCGCCGTTGACGCCAACCCCCTCCGCAACCGCCGCGCCCCAACGCCGACTACCTTCCCTTATCCCCCTCTACCCTATATAAGCACGACCGCCGCCACCTTCAACCATATCCCGTCGATAAACCCTTAAATCCCAGGCGAGCCCGGTGGTGACAGCCCAGCCTCGCCACCCTCGCGGCGAGATCCGAGGGCGCCACCGCCCCTCGTTGCAGAAGCGGCTCCGCCGCCTTTCACCCCCTGCTCCGCTCCGAGGTTCCTCTCGTCGAGCCAACAACGCCGACCCTCCTCCGCCTTCGTCTTCGACCCCTCTCCTCCACTTCGCATCATCATCAACAACATCAACCCATCAACGACTTCATCGTCTGCCGCCCGGATCTCCACTTTCCACCACCGCCATCTTCATCGACTCAGCCGCTCCGAGCTCTTCGTCTCCAACGCCTCCGCCTCGCCATCGCTCCGAGCTTCATCGCCACAACGACTCCGCTCCTCGCCTGACGTCTCCGGCGACGACAACGACAACACCTGGGCGATCGCCTCCGCCTCACCAAATCAGCCCATCCGCCGGAGAACCTCCACAGCTGCTCCGCAGCAGCGCCTCCGCCTTCAGCGTCGATCCACCGCAGCATCAAGGACCGCCCTCCTCCCCCAGGAGCTACGCCACCGGCCACCTTCTTCACCGACCTCCGGCTTCATCGACAACCTCCATCGCCACCAACGCATACGTCAGACCTCCGCCTCGCCGTAGCCGGCCTTCATCTTCACCGACGCCCCACGGCCGTGTGTTGGCCACGACCGTCTTCGACGACCACCGGGCCCCTCCGCCTTCACCGCCTTCGTCAGCCCGAGGTTCCCCCGCTCCGCCTCCCACGTCACCGGTCGGAGGCCACAACAGCAGCTCCGCCGGACCGCCTCTCGCCTCCGCCTTCGACTCCAGCAGCCGGGCTCGAAGCCCGAGACCCCCCACGCGCAAGGCGCGTGCGGGGGGGACGTCGGCCTTGCGTCAGCACCCCAGGTCGCGTGCGCCGCACGTGACCTAGCGGCAAATTACACCAAGGCCCAGAGGATATTCATATTCGCGCCAAGATCCTCAGGCCAAGGTCACGTGCGTTGCACGTGACCCCTTGGGAAGATTGCAGAGTTCACCCCTTTAAGTTTGGTAATTGCACTTAGGCCCCCCACTGCACTTTTTATTCATTTATTTTATTTATTCTATTTGCATCTGTACCCCTGCGTTTCTCTTGCATTATAGACCTCTACATTGCATCATTTTATGTGTTTAAATATAGCACTTTGTTCATTGCTTAATGTTCTACATTTTGACATGCTATGGAGATTTTTGTGATTTACGGTTGATTAATAAATAATTATTTTGTGGAAATTGAGATATTTTACCCAATCTGTGCTCAGAAATTCATAGTTAATTAACCATGGCTTTAAAAATTCCCCAAAAATCAAATATTGTAGAGATTAATTTGATTAACATTGTGCCCAAAAATCATTGCATTTGCATGCATTATTTGCCCTGTAAAAATCATTTTGTGCATTTCAATGTTTGATTTTTAATAGGTATTAGACCCCACATTTTTGTGATCTAGGATTTTTCTGGGATCCATCACCTAGTGATAGATCTTAGATAATTTTAGTTCTCGAAAATAAGTAGGTTTAATATTTATTAAAATTGGATATTGAAAATCATTCTGTTTGCAATTAAAAATTCGTAAAAAAATTCACATTGCATCTAAAAATTCCAAAAAAATTACAGTGCACTTATTTCATCATTTTTTACATCTCGGCCAAGTTTCGTAATTTTCGGACACCGTTTGAACGTATTTTACATTTTAGTCCCTAAAATAGGCCGAATTTGCATTTTGCATTTCATCTTGCATTGAAAAATTCCAAAAAAAGACCGCTTTGAAAACCGAACTCAAAATTGGATAGACATTAATCTAGGTTGTTCCTTTGCCTCCTTGTGATCGACCTTGGGACTTGCCCAAGTAAAATAAACATACACCACGAGATTAAAATTGAATCATTATTTTGTGGTTATTTCTTGACTGTTTCCGAATCGCCGCCTACAACGAACGACATATTTATTTTCACGATCGACCATTAAAAACGATTTCTTAACGCGGCTTTTGCGGGCTCGTCAATGACTCATCGATAAATATCCTTTCGACCTCCTTGTTTGACAAGCTCAAACTCGGGCAAATCAGAAAGTCAAGAGAGATCGTTCAATTGGTTGATTGATCTATAAAATGATCGAGAGGAACCATTTCAGTCATCATTACTTCTCAAGGTGCTCTACTCCAGGTAGACTTCACGATCATTAACATTGAGTACCGAGGAGAGTTTACCCATTCTCTGATTATTCTCGATAAGCCGTTATTAGCCTTGGCTAAGGCGACTATAGATTGTGAGACTCGAGAGATTGATTTTACAGCATTGGGAGCACTCTAACCTCCCCCATTTTTTGAGGAAAAATGATACTCTAAGGTAACCCACAAATCTACTGACAGTCGTGACCATCGAGAGGTAGATGAGTCCCATTTCTCTACTACACCTGAGATACTAACTGTCAAGCCGACAATTGGATCAGAGACTCCCCATACATCCTTGACTTCCGCTGCTTGTATCACCGCCACCACGATAGCTTTGATAGAGGACTCACGACCCGAAGCTATCATTGAGTCGGACACGACTTTTTCTGATTGGTTTGACCATTTCGATGATCCGGCACATAAGACTACCAATGCCAAGCCAACTGAGACCACTGGCACCTACCCGAGACGTGTGTTGACCCTACAATAGTATTACAATATATATGGTGACTCATCTGATGAGGAACCCATGGTCTGCACCCCACACACACTACATCCCGGACCCTCAAAAAAGGAGACAGTCAGGACTAAATTGACCCTTCCCAAAAACATGGTTTTCCAATTCTCTAGTCTGTTATCCAGTGAGAGGAAGTTGAGAATTGATCCCTCAAGGTGTTCCCCCGAACCCCTCAAGGTGTTTCACTCTGCTCTCCCTCTCAATGCTTCAGGTTTTAGATTACTGACTAAGAAAGTTTCCTTCAACAAGGAATTTTTTGAGGAGTCCTCATCAAGTCTGGATGAGGTGATTTATATGTATAAGCTTGGTTCGGTTGTTCTTAAGTCTTATCTGAGAAAGAAACCGTGTGTCGACCCTCATTGGACGATTTCTTCACCTCATTATCTGAGGACGATTCCGATAGTGACACACTAGTACATTTCCCACCTCCTCGTTCATGCAAGAAGGTTCGTTACAAACCTTCATGATCCTTGTACATTCTCCCACTATCGTTTATAGTCTTCTTCCTCTTCTTTCCCTCCCTCCCCAGTGATTCGTATCATTCACCTCAGCTCCATATCATTTCATTTTATGGATATACTTAGGATGACTAGAACTTAAGTATAGGGGGAGAGTGATCGGAGTCTCTCCTTTTTACTTCAACATTCTTTGTATATTCTCCAGATCTCATCAGTTCTCACACTTACTCATGTCCTAAACTTAGGCTGACCAGAGCCTAAGTATGGGGGGACCGATGCCCACCTTGTGTATATACTCATCCACTTCTCTCTTAACCTTGACAGCCCCATTTTTGCTCTTCTTCTAGACTTAGGCTGATCGTAGCCAAAGTACAGGGGGCGAGTCAGCTTCTATATTTTTTGTTCATTTCACTCTCCTACGTAAAGCACGAGCTATGTCTTTTCCTCGCTTCTTGTGCTTTGAGGACATAGCATATGCTAAGTATAGGGGTTTGTATATATTACATATATACTTTACCCATAGCTTGTACTTTCACGTATTTTTTATTTATATTATGACATAATTATGGGATGGGTGAAATTGGTAAAAAAATAACTTTTTATAAAATACTTGTATAATTAAACTTCTGTAATATGTATATTGTATATACGTTGTAAAATGTATATAATAGAACTTGTATAAATTTGTAAAATTCTTATAAATAACACTTTTGTAAAATTTGTTGTAAAATATGAGGTATACTAGAAAGTTAAAAAAGCTTTTGAAAAAAAAGAGAGGGCTTCTTATTTATTCTTGCATATCATCAGTGCATTCATTCAAAAAATTATCTTGCATCATATTCATTCATTGCATTTCATTTGCATTTCATTTGCATATCTAGCATATGCAAAGTGTAAAGTTAGTGGGTTCTGAACCAAGTTATGAATAGAAGTCGAGGATGGATTTGATTTGACCTTAATCTACTTAATTTTAGAGGAACTTATAGGAATTGGAGTTGAGATTTTTCAGGTCAAACTACTTAATTCTTTGAGTCCACAAGACTATGTTCACATGTCATCTTGATTGGTCTAAGTAGAATATTTCATACGCACGCATGATTCTTTTGGACAGTGACCTAACTTTGGGTCTTCCAGTATGCAGGATATATAGGTATTAGGAATACATGAGGATGATGTGATCATAAACGATTGTATAACCATGACGCTTCCATTCCGAGGGAGATGAAATACGTCTAGATTTTAGTGACTCCTCTCATAGAGAAGTAATCTGATCTTAGTCCAAATGTTGGACCTTGATCTGAATGTGATTCAGATACAATGAGAACATTAGATTTGTGGTCTTGATTTAATCAAGCATCTATGAGAGGTCCGCAAGATCTGGAATTGAGATGGATCTCAATATCCAAATCACTATACGTGGAACAATACAATCGCCTTGTCCTTATCTCCAAGTATCTGCGGACAAAGCGCATTATCCTTGAAAGAGTTCAAGGATAATTTCATTGTTGATATGTGTATTCAAGCATTGAGAAAATTGATAATTAAATGTGATTTAATTATTATGAATGATATGAATTTGATTCATATTATAAGGAGAGTTATCTAAGATAATTAAATGTGATTTAATTATCAAAGATGTGAATAATATGAATGTGATTCATATTATTTGAGCACATGAGAATAGAGATCCAAGATGATTAAATGTGATTTAATTATCATGGATATGAATAATGTGGATAGCACTGTCCATATTAATCATAAATATATTATAAATGTGATATACAATATATAAGAGAGAGCCTATTGTAATTTACATTTGTTGATTAATTATGGATGTGAATTGGATTCACATTGGATAATTAATTGAAAATGTAATTTACATTTTATATTGGGATGCGAATGTGATTCACATTTTTCCAATGGCATGATTGCAATATTCACAAGATAATTATGAATTATTTTTGTGGAATAATTTACAACAAGTGCTGTTGCAAATCTTGGAAATATCATGAGATAATGAGATCTCATGATATAATGAGGAGAAAGACCATCCTCCCTTTTTAGGGGATAAGGTCAATCTTCTCATTATCTCCAAGATTAATTAATTGATTTGATTTGAAATTAATTATATTGATTTATCAATATATTAATTTAAATTAAAATAATTATTTTTGTATTTTTACAACAACATCATGGCCATTGAAAAAAATAAAAATCAATCTCGTCCATTGGTTTTATGTTGTCCATGGATTGAGATCCATGGATCCCAAAATACTATTTAAGAAGAGGCACCCCTTGCACTTCAAGTTACATAAACTAGTGCTCTCTCCATCTCTCTCTACACACCAAAACTCTCTCCCTCTCTCTCTTGTGTCCGTCCACCTTGATGCCCTAGAGAGAGATCGTCGTCGTCACCGCATCGCCGTTATGTTGTCGGAACGACTGCTCGTGAAGAATATGTCGGATCTTGTGTGACGAGATAAGGTTATTCACCACTTGGATCATCAACATGGATTGCGAGGAGCAGCGTCTCATCAACGCGCTCGCAAGCATCTCCTTCGTTGGATCGGACTTGAGATAGGAGGTCTCTTCGTTTAGAGACTTGATCGCAACCATGCTTCAATAGGTAAACCAAATATTTGTTTGTGGTTAAGATGAAATGATCCGAGAAGTGTTCTTGGATCATGTGATTTCATCGATTGACAAATTTTAAATTTCGCTGCCTCGAGCAACTAGTGTGACTAGTCGCTCCTGATCGCATACGATGCGATCCCCGCGCTTCCGTGATGTGCTTAAGGATCTTACCATATCCTTCACTTTTGAATCTTCTGAATGATGTAGTACTTTCTTTTCCACATGCTTTCTCTTCTGATGCCATCTAGGTTCCTTCGCCTGAGCTATGGATCTTGTGTTATCATATAGTAGTAGGATGGGAGTATCCGAGGAAACTATGCCAAGTTTCAGAATGAGCTTGCGCAACCATACCACCTCCTTTACAGTATCTAATGCGGTAATGTATTCGTCTTCTGTTGTTGATTCAGTCGTAGTGTCATGCTTCTTGCTTCTCCAGCTTACAACACCATCATTCAACAAGAACACAAAACATGAAGTTGACTTGTGATCATCAATATCAGATTAGAAGTCTGAACGTATGTATCCTAAGACTTGGAGATCACCATATCCATATACCAAGATGTAATCTTGCGTATATCTTAGATACTTAAAGATAATCCTCACTGCATTCCAGTGTTGTTCTCCATGGTAGGATTGGTAATGACCTACTAATCCCACTGTAGGGCATATATCTGGTCACATCACGACGTACATTAGGCTTCCCACAACTGATGCGTAGGGGCATCCGGCCGAGGCTTTTTTACCCTTAACACTTTAAGGAGCCATCCCTTTAAATAGGTGGATACCATATCTTAAAGGAAGGAAGCCTTTCTTAGAATTCTACATATGAAAACGTTCCAAGATCTTTTTAATTTACCCATGTTGTAACAATCCTAAAATCCACTTTTCTCTATTTCTGAACATCTTTAGACCCAAGATATAAGAGGCTTCTCCAAGATCATTTGACTTGAAGGTATGTGATAACCGGATCTTAACACTAGTCATCAACAATGTATCATTCCCAATGCTAAGGATGCCATATAAGTAAAGCACAATAAACACAATGGCGCTCCCATTAATCTTCTTATACACACATGGTTCATCGGGATTCTTAACAAAATCATAACTCTTTATGGTTTCGTTAAATATGATGTTCCAGCTATGAGAAGCTTACTTGAGCCCTTAGATCGATTTCTTCAGCTTGCATACTTTGCCTTCCTCAATTATGAATCTTTGGGGTTGCTCCATATAGATATCCTCCTCGAGGTATCAATTAAGGAATGACGTCTAGACGTACATCTGCCAGATGTCATAGTCAAGATATGCAGTTATAGCTAGTAGTACTCTGATGGATTTAAGCATGGACACAAGAGGGAATGTCTCATCATAGCCGATGTCTTCTCTCTGTGTATAGCCCTTGAATACGAGCCATGCCGTGAAGGCCTCTACCTTCGCATCAGGTTCCCTCTTTCTCTCGAAGATCCATTTACACCCAACGGGGTTTACCCCTCTAGGTGGATCCTCTAGGGTCTATATATTATTCTTGTACGTGGAGTCTATTTCAGACTTCATTGCTAGCATCCATCTATCCATGTCATTATCCCTGAGTGCTTCATCAAATAAAGTTGGACCACAGTCAGTTTCACCTGACACATGGAATTCGTACCTTTCAGAAGGTGCAACCACCCTCGAACTCTTTCGAAGAGGTACGTGTGTTCCATCTTTATTTACATATTTAGTTTCTGGTTCAGGAAGCTCAATATCCTCAGAAGATTCAATGTTGTCCTTCACATTTTTGTATTGACTCTTAAGGAAGCCATCCTTCATAAATTTTACATCTCTAGAGACGAAAACCTTTTGAGTCTCAAGGTCGTAAAGTTGGTATGAAATACCATCCTTTACATACCCAATTAAGTAGCACTCTTAAGTGCGAGATTCTAGCTTACTTGCGTCCACGTTCTTCGCATAGACCAAGCAACCCCAAATCCTCAAGCATCTAACACTAGGTATGGTACCATAAGAAAGCTCATGAGGAGTTTTGAGTTCAGATTTGCTAGAATCCTTTGTAAGATATTTATTGCAGTCTTTACTGAATATCCCTAGAAACTAAACTCAAATGTGCTTCAATCATCATTGAGCAGACCATGTCCAAGATGGTCATGTTGCATCTTTCAGCAACACCATTGAGTTGGGGAGTTCTACGAGGAGTGGTATTGGAGACAATTCCCCTCTCTTTAAGGTATTCCATAAATTCACCTGAGAGGTACTTGCCACCTCGGTCAGATCAAATCCGTTTAGTCTTCCTATCCGTTTGGTTCTCAACCAATGCCATGGACTCTTTGAACTTTTCAAAGGTTTCAGATTTATGACGTAATAGGAAGATAAATCTATATCGTGAATGGTCATCAATAAATGTCAAATAATATTGGCATCCATTTCAGGTCATGGTACTGAAGGGACCATATACATATGTATGTATTAGGATAAGAATACCCTCGCATTGTGTAACCTTGTTACGGAAAGGCATCCTGGTCATTTTACTACGAATACAATGTTCATAGGTAGGCAAAGTTTGGACCTGTAGAAAATCTAAGGGTCCATCCTTTATTAATCTATTGATCCTATCAATAGATAAATGACCAAGCCTTTAATGCAAAATCATGTTTGAATGATTTCCATCCTCTCTGGTTCTTTTAGGTTTTTTATTCGTGGTAGTAACATTCATGGCAGATAGATCAATGCACAATTCATAAAGTTCATCAGAAGTTAGAATACCATTAGCAATATATTTATAATAATGATTTATGACAAGTTTATTACAGAATAAGAATGAATATCCATTTCTAACTTGATTAGATACAGATACAAGGTTCCTTCTAATATCTGGAACATAAAGTCACTCTTTACGTACACGGACTCTCCCTAACGATAGTCTGCAGGTCTTGACGACGATTGCTGCAACGGTTGCACCAATCATCGTCTGGATGACTATCACCCCTTCATCAAGATTCCTAATTTTCCTGAAATATATGCAACAAATTGCATACATGAATAGAAGCACCGTAATCAATGATCAAACTACATTCTCATCCTAAGGGAAAATTGATTTCAATGATGAAAGTAGATTTTATACCTACTGGGGCTTTACCTTTCTCTGTAGTTTTAAGGTATTATGGGTAGTTACACTTCCAGTTCCCCGGCTTCTTGTAGTGATGACAGACACAGGTCTTCTTCGATGCTATTAGTGTAGAAGTATTAGAAGATGAGCTAACATCTTAACTCTTCTTCTTTTTCTTCTGGGTCAGATCCTTCCGAGCCCCATGCTTCTAACCGTGCTTCCCCTTGACCTGTGCAACCATTGCACTACCAGTGGGATTTTCTTTCTTCATTGTATCTTCTGAAGACTTCAATGAAGCCATTAACTCAGCATTAGTCAAGTTCAACTTGTTCATGTGGTATGATACCACATAGTTATTGAAAGACTTTGGCAGAGACAACAGAATAAAGTCAGACTGCATTTCTAAATCCATCTCAGCCCCGAGAGTTTTCTATTTAGAGAGATAACCAAACATTTTTATTAGTGCTCTCTAATGGAAGCCCCTTCTTGCATTTTGCAGTAAATAAGTTCTTTTATAACATTATAACGTTGAGTGTGGTTGACATCACTGAACATCTCTTTCAGATTTAGCATTATAACCTGGGAAGAATCCATATCCACTTGCTACTTCTGAAGAACATTGGATACTGATCGCAGAATATAACAACTACCCAATGTATGATCTTCATCATATTTTTCATTAAACTTTAATTCTTCTGATGTTGTAGGGTTTGTGTACTTGTTCTTAGATAGCACATAAGAAATGTGATCTAATGAAAGAACAAGATCCAAATTATAGATCCAATTCAAATAAATTGGCCCGGTGAACGGGTTGACCCCAGAAGCAGGTTAATGGATTTCATGACTAAAATTAAGAATGTATTATATTAGAATGTATAGATAATTATTTATTCAAATTTAAATTATTTGATTGAAGATTTTTAATCAAATTAGTCTTGCCTTTTCAACTTGAAAGTCCATTCCCTTATTAAACTTTCAAAACAAGAGAAATACTTACTGTTATATCTCTAACAAGATCTTAGATCTCCTTTTTACCTTTGTTACATCCGAATAATATGAGAAACTATAGCTCCAATAAAAAAAGCATGAACTCATTTCGCCTTGCAAGTCCAACTTGCCTAATTCGTTCTTTAACACTCGTGCCCAACACCCTTAAGGTGATGTTAACCCGTTGTTAATTGAATCAACTGTCAACATGAATAGAACTCGCTATGCACAATCCAATATTGCCTCAATAATATGAGGAACCTATATTGGGGTCACTATGCATATGGGCTTACTCTTTCAAGAAGCAAAGAACTCGATCCATGTGCCTTGTATGTAGGAGCTATCACTTCGGACATGCATCTCTTATATATAATCCACGGCGATGGAACCCTTCTTCCTAACGAGAGACCACAGTTGTCATTTATATGATCATTCATATCTCAATCAAATTTTAATTAATTATTATGTATCATATTCACATAATCAATTCTTCTAAGGGAACTACAACTCTATTAATAATAGAGTATTTATTTTAACTGGATCTAATTAATTTAATCGTACTAAATTAATCGCTAATTCAATTTAATCAATCAACAAACAATTAGGGTTTGCTTGATATTGCCATATAGTATTAGCTCTCACCAGTACGTATTATTTTTTATTTAATAATTAGAGTACACCTTGACTTATCGATATTCTTCTTTCCTCAAGAATGGATCCAGACAATACACTTTAGTTATGTTGGGAGGGAGCATTTCCTTGACATGCAAGGTGCTAATTAAGAAACTAAGCTAACATACCTGGACTAGACACCTTCACCATTCAAATTGAGAACAAAACAAAATAATATCAAGGTACTTGCAGTTTTATCAATCAATTTTCATGATCGGCATTATACTATATAGTAGTCACTCAGAAATATTAAACATCTTAAAATATTTTTGAGATCCTAAATTTCTAAGCATATCAAGCAAGCATGTTCTTGGTTTTGCATGTAAAAGTTATCCTACAACTATTGTAGGATAAACTAGGTTTTTTATCATGAAACATACATTCAATGGACAAAGATGTTTGATCAATTACTTTCATAAATATTAAGCATCAATTTAATCAAGGTAGACTCATAATTTCCCTGATTTACATCGAATGATAAATACATTAATAATAAGACTTGATGATACACTCATCATCCGACCCATCTCCACTAAATATGGAAAATCTACGGCAAACTGATCGTTCGTTGAGTACGTGGTTTAATCTGTGTTCTCATTGTAATACATGTACTTAGTGAATCGTTCAAAACTGAGAGAAGATCTCCGTGAAGAGTGTCTCGGCTTTAATTTATATCCCGAGCAAGTCCGGGGTTGAACACAGGGAGGCAAAGGAACAAGCTCAGGTTAATCAAAAACTTAGGTCCAGGTTTCCAAATAATATTTTTTAATTTTTTTAATGCAAAAATAAATGAAAAATGCAAATGTAGGTGAATTAAGAAACTAAGAAAACACACTACTAGGCTAAATTAATTTTAATGTGAAATCAATCAGATTTAGCCTAATTGTATTTTTTCTACAATCCTAATCCAGAGATGAGTACAAAATACATTTTTTGGAATTTTAGGAAATAAAATGCAATAATTAAAAAAACACATTTTTTATAGATTTTTAGAAATTTTTTACACAAACAAAATGCAAAAATTATGAAATTTTTACTGGAATTAAAACATGATACAAGGATGCTACAATAATTTTTTGGAATTTTTTGACAAAATATGATTTTTTATGGATTTTTAATGAAATCAGAGTGGCAGTGACTTGGCAATTTATCCAGAGTGTGAATTATCTCAAAATAGTATTTATAAGTGAAATTCGGGAGAGTTAAAATTTTGCAAACAAAGATGTATGTGGATTTAATTAAAAATCAAATATGAAAATCACTCTACAATTTATTTAAAGCCCATGACAACTCCAATTGAGATGAAATTTGGGTAGTAATTCAATCACTTTTCGAGGCATAGTTTCTAATTTTTATGGAATTTTTCGAGCAAATATGAGTGAGATATGAATTTAATTACCCATAATGGGTAAAATATGCAGAAGTTCAGTTAAACATTTTTAGTTAATTCATCATTGCTTACAAAAATACAAATAAATAATCAGACTGTAGACAATTAGTTACACAACATCAAGATATTTTCCATCAAAAGAAATGATGCAGTATAAAGGTCCAAATTAAAATGCAAGTACAAGGTTATCCGTGCAAATAAAGAGAACAAACAAAACATACAAACAAATATATACAGGGATTGTTTTGTAATTATAAAAACATAACAAAATACAAATGCAATTTTTACAAAATAAAAAATAAATAAATGAACTTCTTCTTCGTTTGCAAGTGGCGGGGATGGGAGGGGCGGCGCCGCCCGCGCACGGCGCAATATGACGGCGAGGAGGGGGAAGGTGTACGGTGACCTTGGCGATCGACGGAGGCGTTGGGAGGTGCGGTCGGCGGTGGCGTGGCGGGCCGCACAGGAGGCCAACGGTGGCAGAAGGCCGACTACACGCCTGGGAGGCAGAAGTTGGTGGTCGCGGTGGGGCGGCGGACGCGGGAAGGGACGGTCTGCCACAGGCGGCGGTGGCTGGGCGGAGGACGGCCACTGGAGGGTGCGCAGTGGCATTGGCATTCCTGCAAGGCGAAGGGTTTTTTATTTTTTATTTTTTTATTTTTTTTATTTTTTTAATTTTTTTTGTTTTACAGCTGTAATAATTTTTTAATTTAGATTTTTTAAGTTTTTTTAATTTTCTTTAAATAGGGAATAAAGTAATAGAAAATAAAACTAAAGATGAGGATGTGGTGATGGTGGTGATGTGATAAATTAAGACAAATGGAGGAGGGTGGGTGGTGATTTGATGTGATAAAAAATGCAAAAATAAAAACGATGTAAAAAATGAAAAGACAAATTACCTACAATGGAATCGGACCGCCTATGATGTGCTCACGAGAGCATGGTCTTCGCTCAAATCGTCGACGAGCGATGAGCTCGAGCAGGGCGTGGGTGTAGTTGCGATGTTGGCCAAAAAGCCAACGGATCTCATCGGAGAGAGGGTTGTCGTCGCTCGACAATGGTTGTGTCGCTGTCACCGATTCAGCTCTAGGAACTAGGCTCTCCTCACAAAAAGATGGATCAAAGGCAAAAATGAGGAGAATGTGATGTATATAAAGAGTAAACAAGAGAAGTTATTAAAGTGGTGGATGGTAGGTTAATAAAATAATGGGGTTGAATTAGAAGTTAGAAAAAATGATGGAATGATGGAGTTGAATGGTGGTTATTGTAGAGAATGGAAAATAAAATAAAATAAATAAAAGTAGCCTACTTTAAATGAGAGAATAAAATAAAGAAAATAAAATGGAATATTTGCAAAAGTAGGTCTATAAAAATACTATGTACATGGATTTTTTTACTTTTTAAATTTAGATTTTTGTATTTTCAATAAAAAATATTTATAAATTATTAATAAAATAAAATATTAGAAATAAAATGAAACATAAAAGAATTTTTTTTGGATTTTTTAGTAATTAAGAAGAGTACATAAAAAAATAAAGAAAGAAAGAAATGTACAATACATACAAAGTACACCTAGGTCCCAAAACTCAAATTTTGGAAACGAGCTCTGATATTAATAAAATAACTTCCATTGGATAGATAATTTTCTAACTTGAACTTTAAAAGTGAGTTTGGTGAATTTGGAGTTCATACGCAGCAGGAATTTGGCCGGGAAGTTGGACTTTATGGCTTTTTTGTCTTTGGGATCTAGGAGCATTTATTTGAGATGAAATTTATTCTATATTTTTGTATTTTTATATACATTTTTATGAACAATATAGAGAAAGAATTAGTCAAAAAGAAGTTGAAATAAAATTATTAAAAATACATGAAGTTTTAGGCTATTTACAAGTGAAAAACTCCTTTAATTTGGTAGCTTTTTATTTTTAATTGCACAATCTAATATACAATAATTAGTGTATTTTATTTACAATAGTCTTTTTGTTAGTTTATTGATTTTATGGACATTTATTAGGGAATTTACTTAGGGATTTTGCTAATATCAAGATATTGAGATGATGAATCACGGATTCATCACCCCCCTATACTTAAACTTTGTTAGTCCTCGAGCAAATAAAGAATGAATAAGTTAGAATAACCCCTGACTGTGCATGTGAATACAAGACTTGATCCGTTCAAGAACTCTAAATTTTAGAAATCCTAAAATTCTAAACTGAACCAAGCTCTAGTCAAAAGGTATCCAATTTCCCTAATCATCAGACTCTCTCTGTATACATATATAGTAGGGATATGACTTAAGTGTAGACTACAGTTACAAGAATAGAGTCGCAACGTCACCAAAGGTTCCAATCCAAGATATTCTCCTAAAACCCAATCCTCAACACTAGGGAATAAACCATTTATTACATCCAATCCACCATCTCTTTAGTTGTCAGACTTGAAAGTGTAGATGGAAGGCCAGTTGATGGAGGGCATAGGATTGTGTCATTTCTTCTCTCCCTCTCATTGGAACAAGGATTCTCTCAAGTGCCTTATTACTCAACGCATATTTTTTTGTTGTTGATCAGTGCGTCCATCAAGAGAAGTTGGAGTCATCTGCACTTGTTTTCCTGGGAGTACACCGGGGTGTGCCTTTTTTGAGTACCTATCGTACCTTCTACACCCATACTTGTAGCATTTACGATGCAGAGCCTTTTTTGTGCAATCCTGACTCCTGATCCTAATAGCGGTTGTCCAAGTGGACACTTTGAAATGGTTGGGAGCGCTCGCCTATGGTGGAAGCTCTTTTGATAATTGACTTTGTGGAAAGAGAGCTTGTTTCAACATTGATATTTCTTTGCTTTATTTTTGGCTAGCTCCACTGCTTTTACCAAGAGTTAGCGCACACACCCTGGTACTTTGGTAAATGTCAAGAAATAGTATAAGAACCATGTTCTCATACTGGCTAAAGGTTTTGACACTCAGGTTTCATGAAGCCTTCATTGATTTTATCCCATCCTCGAGTATCATCAAATCAGGTCCTAACTCAAATCCCTCATCCCAGTTCCTCAAGAGAAATTTCAACTCATCTCATCATAACTGCGGTCGTGTATGTGAGGTGATGATCATATTCTTAAGGTAGAGACTGAGTATGCAATATAGCACACAAATCTTTCAAACTAGGGATTTGTGAATAATTAAGTCAAAAACCCTAATGACTAAGGCTGGTTAACTCAAAATCTCAAGAGCTCATAAACCAAGTGTTCTTGAACATCATTAGTCTTGTGTGAAAGTGTAAGTGTCAGGGGATAAACCAACCCATTAGTTGGTTTTTTTGTTTAATTTTTTTTCAAAAGTTTTTTTGGAAAACACACACTTTTTTGATTTTAAAGCAGATAAGGAAAGAGATTCTTTCCTTTTTTGTTTTCTTTGAAAAAGTTTTTTTAAGCAAAAAAGGGAAGAAAAGTTTTTTTTTTTGAAAAAAGTTTTTTTTTAAAGATTTTTTTATTTTGACCAATTTTACCCACCCCGTAATTATTGTAATATATACAAAAATAAGTGAAAGTACGAGCTATGGGTAAAGTATATATGTAATATATACACGTCCCCTTATACTTAGCATGTGCTATGTCCTCAGAGCACGAGAATCGAGAAAAAGACATAGCTCGTGCTTAACGTAGGACAACTAAAATAACAAGAAGTATAGAATTCAATCCGCCCCCCTATACTTAGGCTCTGGTCAGCCTCAGTGTAGAAGAAGAGCAAAAATGGGGCGGACGAGGTCAAGGGGAGAAATGGATGAGTATATACACATGGTGGGCATCAGCTCCCCCTATACTTAGGCTCTGGTCAGCCTAAGTGTAGGATAGGAGTAAGTATGAGAACCGATGTGATCTGGAGAATATACAGAGAAGGGATGATATACAAGAATGAATGAATCTTCTAAGCTGTTGAATCTTGATGCTGCATCTTCATGAAGAGTAATATGATGTATCTGCTTTATGCTCATTCTGCATGAAGTTGATGACCTCGACTTGGACTAAGTGCTCTTTAGAATATAAAAAATGCTTCAACAATTGTCCATTTACCACATGAGATTGTGCACCATCTATGAGATCAGCTATCTCTACACTTCCATTCCCGTGCACTTTCTTAACAACAAAGGGACCCGCCCATTTAGATTTGAGCTTCCCATAGAACATCTTCAACCTAGCATTGAACAACCGTACCTTTTGTCTAGGGACAAAGTCTTTGCACATAATGTGATGATCATGCCATCTCTTTACTTTGTCCTTATAAATCAAAGTATTGTCATATGCCCTGTTTCGGATTTCCACGAGCTCGTTCAAGTTCAAGTCTCGACAAAGCTTCCCTAGGTGACAACTCCAATTAATCTGCTTAATTGCCCATTCAGATTTGTGAATCAGCTCTGCGGGCAAATGGCATGGCTTACCATAGATCATTCTAAATGGTGAAGTACCAGTGGTGTATTGTAGGCTGTCCTATAGGCCCATAGAACATGGTCCAAGAGCTGGGACCAGTTCTTCCTATCGGGACGAATCAACTTCTGCAAAATATTCTTCACCTCTCTATTCGAAACCTCTACCATACCATTGGAATGTGGGTGGTAAGGACTCGTAACTCTATGCTCAAATCCATAGTCCTTGGCTAAAGATCTCATATCTCTGTTCACAAAGTGGCTACCCCCATCAGATATCAAAACTTTTGGCACCCAAACCTAGCAATAATATGGTCTCTCATAAACTTATAGATAGTCTTGCTGTCTGTGGTTCGGGTTGGGATAGCCTCCATCCACCTAGATAGATAGTCAACCACCAACAATATGTACTCATGTCCTTGGCTGTTAAGAAAGGGACCCATAAAATCTATGCCTCATGCATCAAAAACATCACAAATAATAACCGGCTGCATGGGCATCTCATCTCTCTGTCCAACTGTCCCTCCCATCCTTTGATAGATCGGGCACGATCGTACAAAATTAATAGCATCTCTAAACAAGGTCGGCCAATACAATCCACATTGAAGTACTTTGTGATGGTTCTCTTTCCCGAATGGTATCCTCCAGCCTCGAGTGAATGACAATATGTGAGTACACTCTGGTACTCCTCCTGAGGAATACACCTTCTCAAACACAATCCGGCCCTTTGAAGAAAAGGAAAGGATCGTCCCAGTGGTATCTCCTCGAATTCGACTTCAGTCGGTCAATGATGCTCCTAGTCCAACCATGGGGAACCTACTTGGAGACAAGATAGTTCACCATGTTGGCATACCACAGAAGTGAGTCAATAACACAAATTGACTCGTCAGGGAAGGTCTCCCTAATCTGCTCATAATCAGAAGAGTTTTAAGTTCAATCTGAGAATGGTGATCAGCTACAACATTCTTCACATTAGGTTTATCTTTTATCTCCAAATCAAATTCCTAGAGACGTGCCTTCGCATCCTTCTTTTCTAATAAATATCGAATGGATGTGTGATCCATGTATATTATCACCATAGAGCCCAAAATATATAACCTGAACTTCTCGAGGGCCCATACTACAGCGAGCATTTCCTTTTCAGTCGTTGTATAATTCTTCTGTGTAGGATCTTATACTTTGCTCGCGTAGTGGATCGCAAATGGGATCCCCTCTCGTCGTTGTCCCAGCACAGCTCCTATAGCAAAATCTAAAGCGTCGGTCATGATCTCAAAGGGGAGAGACCAGTCAGGAGCTTGTAGGACAGGCGAGCACAAATCTTCCTCTTCAGGAGCTCAAAGGCCTCCAGACACCTGTGATCTACAACGAACTCTGTGTCTTTCCCTAAGAGCTCAGTCAGTGGGTGGGTGATCTTTGAAAAATCCTGAATAAATCTCCTATAAAATCCAACATGCCCTAGAAATGACTGCACTGACTTCACGTTGGTAGGTGGATCAAGTTTCTTAATCACCTCCACCTTTGCGGGGTCAACCTTCATTCCCCTTTTGGAGATGACATGCCCCAACACGATACCCTCCGTTACCATTAAGTGACTCTTCTCCCAGGAGAGTATCAAATTCACCTCTCTACACCTCGTAAGGACTCGGTCCAAGTGCGTTAAACATGTATCAAAAGAATCACCATGGACCGATAAGTCATCCATGAACACTTCCAGGAAATCTCCCGCCACCTCGGCAAATATGGCAATCATGTACCGTTGAAATGTGCCCGGGGCATTGCAGAGCCCGAATGGCATGCGCCTGAAGGCATAAGTGCCGAATAGAAACGTGAATGTGGTCTTTTCCTGGTCCTCAGGGGATATGGCCACCAGGTTGTAGCCTGAGTACCCATCAAGAAAACAAAAGAACTCTTTCCCTGCTAATCTCTCTAAGATCTGATCAATAAAAGGTAAGGGAAAGTGGTCTTTCTTGGTCGTTGTATTAAAGTGCATGTAATTGACACAGACACGCCACGATGTAGGTACTCATGTCGCGATCTATACCCCCTCCTCGTTGGTGACCATCTGAATTCCCGACTTCTTCGAGACAACATGAAGTGGGGACACCCACTTGGAGTCAGAAATAGGGTATATAAACCCTGCCTTGCACCATTTCTCAATCTATTTCTTCACCACTACTTGTAGATTGGGTTAAGTCTCCTCTGGAACTCACTGGAAGGTCTGACATTATCCTCAGTAAAAATTTAGTGCGAGCAGAGAGCGGGGTTGATCCCCACGAGATCCGATACTGTCCAGCCTATTGCTTTGCGGTTCCTCTCTAAGACCTCTAATAACCTAGACTCATGTTCTAAAGTCAAGTATGAGCTAATGATAACAGGATACCTCTCTTTGGGTCCCGCAAGAAAGGCATACTTGAGTGTAGGAGGTAGTGATTTCAGCTCTGGCAATGTGGTGTCATCAAGCAAATATGGCTGAACGGAATCTGAATATGGTTCCGTACTGCATGAAGGTGAGCTAAGCTGTGTAGACTCGCCACCATCTCAGAAGTATCGGGAGTCGGATCGCCAAAGAAACACGGTAGTTCGGCCAAAGCCACGTCCGACTCATCATCTATGTCCCATGATCATTCTGAAGGGGATGGAACTGACAGATCCAAATGGATCTCTACGTCATCACGGGAATAGGTAGATGCATCTCTAACAAGATCAGACAACATGTGGCAAACTGCATCATCCATTATTTCCTTTCCAGATGAAAGGGTCTCGCTCTGTCCTGAAGGAATCTGTCCCCAATCCCAATAGTGCTAATCATTCTGTAATCTGCCTCTGAAGATGAGTACTCGGTGCTACTCTCTGAATCAGGTCGCTGACACTTGGTTTGCTTCATCTCAAGGTTCACTTCTCTACCTGGAGAACGAAACTTCATCATTATCATACCATAATCAAAAGTTGTGCCTGCGGTCCAAAGGAAGGGTCGCCCGAGAATGATCTGAGATTCTCCCAAATGATTGGGGGTCTCCATGTCCAAGATTGTGAAGTCAACCTGATAGTTCTGCCCCTCAATCGAGATAACAATATTCTTCACTTCTCCCTTAGGTCTCTTCACTGAATGATCTGCAAATTGGAGTAAAGCTCTGGATTTGCGAAGTGGTCCCAACTCCAATTTCTGATATAAGGCTAAGGGAAGTAAGTTGATCGAAGAATCGTTATCCAAGAATGTGTGTGCAAATGCAATGTCGTCAATACGACCTCCGCATAGTGAGCACCCATGTCTCTCTTTTTCCATGGCAATGTCTGATTCTTGAGACAATAGGTTGTGGCTACTGACAAGACGTGTGTCTTTATATTTTATTTCTCTTTCTTCCTACTAACCCTAGTAGCTGTGCGTCTCACCTTAAGGTATTTCTGGAATGCAGGATGGTTAGCCACATACTCAACAAATGGCACCTTTACAGTAATGTTTTCTTTACAAAACTGTACCATATCAGGATCATCTTTCTGAATCTTTTTGATGCGCTTTCCTGCCGTAAGAGCACAGGGGAAAGTGATTGAAGCTAGAGAAACAAAAGATGAAGAGTCTGAATCATGAACTGAAAGATCATTCTTTGCATTGACTGAAACAGAGTTCTTCATACAAGATTCTTTTTTATGCAACATGGAATCAAAATCTAGACTATCTACTATAGGTTGTGGAATAGAAGTTGGAGTGGTATCCGCCACAACCGGAGATGCAAGGCCCTCCGTAGACTCAGAAGAATATCCATGCTGTCGATGTTGCATGTGTGCTCTCCTTCTCCTCTCAACTTCCTGAGTAGAAATCCTCGAATGGTGCTGATGGGGCTCCAGAATATGCTACCTCTCCTCCTCGTCCTCTAAAGACTCCTCAGGTAGAGCTCCAGAGATGCCCCTCCTTGTGTCCCTCGCCCGGTCAGGTACGGCCACGGCCCTTCCGCTCCTGAGTGACATGTGGTTAGCCTCGTCACACGAAAGAATCTCATGTTTAGATCTAGGAGATGTTGAATAGTATACCTGACCAAAGTGTTGCTGAGAACTAGATCGGTTCAGGCTATTGGGGTTAGCCTGAACTTGGGCTGGGATCGAGGTAGAGGGTGCAGCCTGCTCGTCTCGCCATCTGAACAGATGGTTGACATCCACCCATAAATTGGGAATCTCGTTCTTGTAGGAATGGAGCTCATCGAGTATCTGTTGCTGAATATCCACGGCACCAGACGAAGAAGGAAGGGGATTAGACTGGGAAGCAGAATGGGAAGACTGGACCTGCTGACCAGGGTATTGCCTCTACTGCTGCTGCTGGGGTGTCTGCTGAAATTATGGGTCCTGTTGGCCCACCTGGTAATGGCCCTATCGGCCATATTATTGGTACTGCTGTCGTTGCTGCTGGGGTGGTTGGAATCCAGGGCTCTGTTGTGAAGGAGGTGGTGCAGAGGTGAATGCGGTGTTGTGAAAGGTCGGGGGACGCTGGTAGGTCTGTCGGTCTCCCGTACTTCCCTGCCTCGTAGGGTCCTAAGTATACCATACTCCATTCACCTCCCAAACTGGTGGAGGCTCCTCATGAACTGTCTCTGCTAATGGAGGTGATTGCTGGAAAGAGTGGGCATAGGGTTGGTCCTGCTCCCACGGTTGGGGTTGCCCTGACACCAACTGCTCCTGAATATGGTGAACTCGGTATACAGGAGCAGAGGGTGCGGTCACGGTAGGTACCTTTATCTTAGATACCCTATCAGTCAACTCCTCCATTTGTTTTGGAATTTTGGAGACGCTCTGATCCAATTCATCAATTCTCCTATCAATCCTCTCGACTACAGTAAGCTTGTCCGCAAGGAGTCCCATGCTAGGGACCACGTCTTGAGAGAGATCAACTATAGCTGATTTTCCTCCTCCAAATGAGAGTGAACTGAGGGATGATGTATAGGCCCTGCTGGTCATCTGTGAGCGGTTGGTTTCAGCCATCTGCTCGAATACCTTCCAGACGGTATCTGACACTAGTGATGTATAGCTGCCTCCACAGGCAGTGCTCACTAAACCCTGCATCTTAGGGTTGAGACCAGTGAAAAGCGACTGGACCAAGATATTGTCATCTAGTCCATGATAGGGACACTTCTGCAGGATGTCCTTGAATCTTTCCCATGCATCACAGAAAGCTTCTTGGGGTAATTGGGAAAAACTCGTAATGCACATCCTCATCATGTTAGTTCTACTCAGCGGGTAGAACTTCTTCAGAAACAAGTCCTTGAACTGGGCATAAATGGTGACGGTAATTCCCAAGTTTTTTACCCAATAGTCGGCTTTTGCACCCAAGGCAAATAGAAGGGTTGTGAACCTAATATAATCATGGCTAACATTAGGAAGTCTAAGGTTAGCACAGACGAGCTCGAAGTCCCTTAGGAATGCATATGGTTCCTCAGAAGCATTCCCATCAAAGTGTAGCAGCAGGTTCAGAAAATGCAGCTTCAACTCAAAATCAAATGTGGGTTCGGTCGGACTCAAGTAGTTCCGTATTCTGTACAGTACATGGTTATACATTGTATCTATTGGTGGTTCGACCCCAACATTGAGCTGTCCTAACTGAGCTCTGAGAAGTGTGTGTTGCTGCTCAGATGTAGCTAATTTGGATAGTACCATTCTCATTGAGCCTTCAGGGTGTTCTTCTTCCTCTTCTTTCTCTTTTGAGGCATTTTACTTGACTCTTCTTTATGTCCTGAATCAGCAATGTGTTCTTTATTAGAAGAAGATTTATGAATCAAGATATTCTCACCGAGGCGAAGGTCTTCCTCGGTGAGGTGGGAAGAGAAAAAGGGAATGGTTTGAGAGTAACCATCCTGAGAATGAGTGATCCTGGGCTCAAGAGGGTCATGATTCCAGGTTGGCCCAAGTTGCGCTTGGACCTTTGAAGAAGTACTTTTCTACAGATTAACGAGTTGTTAGGTACCCGTATTTTCCTACAGACTGGTCCGGTTCTTACGACTAGTTGGACCTACTTTCAGTCAGTATAGGAGTAAGTACGGACCGTATAAATACGGCTACCCGTTCCTTGAGGACTAAGGTGACCTCTAAACCTCCCACTCTGCTAAGGAAATACGGATCGTTTACCAGCTACCCGTAGATCCTCACTGAAAAGTAGCTAATTGCCTAAAAATAAAGAACTAGCAGTAAGTAAGAAATCCTAGCTTGGCCCTATCCTAAGGTCATCTCTCTCTCACTTGCAAGTAAATCAAGCAATGAGGGCTTTATGCACCCGTGAACAGGGGTTCTTTTTATTCCAATTTTTTAATCGACCTGCTCAATTCAGTCCCAATTTTAGAGTTACGTTATCACTTGAAATTTATCTGAGCACAAAAACATGTCTACCGTTTAGTCCCAATTTCCTTTTTGACATTAAATTGTAAAACAAGAGGGGAATCGGAAATTAGAATGCAAACGTGAAACAATGAAACATGCTCAGAAGATGGTATACTTACAGTGAATCCCAACACTCTTCATGCGTTATGCAAAACTGAATTTTCAAATTTTACACTAAATGCATGCAGATCGAGAAAAGTGCACCTAAATAGTATACTATTAGCGGGGAAGAATTGATTAAATTTGAGCTTAGTAGTACGTGTCTATGTGCGTCTCATTAAGAATCTTATTAGATGCGTGAATCTTATAAGATATGTGTGGCCTAAATTATGATGGGCACAAACAAATTCGCCACTCAAGTCGAGCCCCACTCTCACCGTAGAGTGAAACAGGTCTCGACACACCACAAAATAAAGTCCAAGTCTTTTTACAAGCGCGAGCTCTCAAACAAGAGCCGCTGCAAATGAGCAAGTTACCTAAATTATTACAAAAATTTACAAAAATGCTCTCAAAAATAAATTAAATATCCTCGCTCTTCAGCAGTCGACATGTGTCACGTCCGTCGACCTCCGATGCACTCCAAGTCCATCGGATCCACACGAGGAAAATGAAATTTATATTAGAGAGATCCACAACAAAATATATACAAAAATAAGCAGAAGAATAATAGCAAAAAATGGAATAAATATAAGGTGGCTCGAGGGTCAAACTACCGAGTGAATGAAAATCTAAATCTAATTTTTCAAATTAATCCATAAGTTGTTTGCCTCCCTGGCAACGACGCCATCTGATCGTTTGCTGAGTACGTGGTTTAATCTGTGTTCTCATTGTAATACGTGTACTTGGCGAATCGTTCAGAATCGAGAGAAGATCTCCGTGAAGAGTGTCTTGGCTTTAATTTATATCCCGAGCAAGTCCGGGGTCGAACACAGGGAGGCAAAGGAACAACATCGGGTTAATTGAAAACTTAGGTCTAGATTTCCAAATGATATTTTTTAATGCAAAAACAAATGAAAATGCAAATGCATGTGAATTAAGAAACTAAGAAAACACACTACTAGGCCAAATTAATTTTAATACGAAATTAATCAGATTTAGCCTAATTGTAATTTTTCTACAATCCTAATCCAGATATGAGTACAAAACACATTTTTTTGCAATTTTAGGAATTAAAATGCAATAATTAAAAATGCACACTTATTATGGATTTTTAGTAATTTTTCACACAAACAGAATGTAAAAATTATGAA
This sequence comes from Ottelia alismoides, assembly GCA_037367405.1. NCBI lineage: Eukaryota > Viridiplantae > Streptophyta > Magnoliopsida > Alismatales > Hydrocharitaceae > Ottelia > Ottelia alismoides. The sequence continues at coordinate 242,443 of JAZKJV010008320.1, read as the reverse complement.
ACTTTTACTGGAATTAAAACATGATACACGGATGCTAGAGTAATTTTTTTGAAATTTTTTGACAAAAAATGATTTTTTTATGGATTTTTAGTGAAAACAAAGTGACAATGACTAATTAATTCCTAATAAATCCACAATAGCAATTTATCTAGAGTGCAAATTATCTCAAAATGGTATTTATACATGCAATCCAGGAGAGTTGGAATTTTACAAAAAAGATGTATGTGGATTTAATTAAAAATCAAATATCAAAATCACTCTATAATTTATTTAAAGCCCATGACAACTCCAATTAAGATGAAATTTGGAGAGTAATTCAATCACATTTCAAGGCAACATTTCAAATTTTTATGGAATTTTTCGAGCAAATATGAGTGAGATATGAATTTAATTACTCAGAATGGGTAAAATATACAGGAGTTCAGTTAAACATTTTTAATTAATTCATAATTGCTCACAAAAATACAAATAAATAATCAGATTATAGACAATCAATTGTATAACATCAAAATATTTGTCATCAAAAGAAATGATGCGGTATAAAGGTCCAAATTAAAATGCAAATACAAGGTTATCCGTGCAAATAAAGAGAACAAACAAAAAATACAAACAAATATATACATGGACTATTTTGTAATTATAAAAACATAACAAAATACAAATGTATTTTTTACAAAATAAATAAATGACCTTCTTCTTCATTCGCAGGCGGCAGGGATGGGAGGGGTGACACCGCCCGTGCGCGGCGTGCGATGACGGCGAGGAGGGGGATGGCGGGCGGCGACCTTGACGACCGGCAGAGACCTTGGTAGGTGCGGTCGGCGGTGGTGTGGTGGGTTGCACGGGAGGATGGCATTGGCAGAAGGCCGACCACGGGCCTGGGAGGCAGAAGCTGGTGGCCGCGGTGGGGCGGCGGACGCGGGAAGGGACGGGTCGTCGCAGGCGGCGGTGACTGGGCGGAGGACCGCTGCTGGCGGGCGCGTAGTGGCACCGGCATTCCTGCAAGGCGGAGGGGTGTCAGGGTTCGACGGTGGCGATGGGTGCTCCCCACCGCTGTGCTGTAATTTTTTTTATTTTTTTTATTTTTTTGTTTTGCAGCTGTAATAATTTTTTTGTTTTAGATTTTTTAGTTTTTTTATTTTTCTTTAAACAAGGAATAAAGCAATAGAAAATAAAACTAAAGATGAGGATGTGGTGATGGTGGTGATGTGATAAATTAAGACAAATGGAGGAGGGTGGGTGGTGATATGATTTGATAAAAAAATGCAAAAATAAAAACGATGTAAAAATGAAAAGACAAATTACCTACAATGGAAGCGGACCGTCTATGATGTGCTCATAAGAGCACGATCTTCGCTTGAATAGCCGGCGAGCGATGAGCTCGAGCAGTGCGCGGGTGCGGCTGCGATGTTAGCCAAAAAGCCAATGGATCTCACTGGAGAGAGGTTGTCGTCGCTCGACCGCAGTTGCGTCGCTGTCACCGATTCAACTCTGGGAACTAGGCTCTCCTCAATAAAGATGGATCAAAGGTAAAAATAAGGAGAATGTGATGTATATAAAGAGAAAACTTGAGAAGTTATTAAAGTGGTGGATGGGAGGTTAATAAAATAATGGGTTGAATTAGAAGTTAGAAAAAATGGTGAATGATGGAGTTGAATGGTGGTTATTGTAGAGAATGGAAAATAAAATAAAATAAATAAAAGTAGCCTACTTTAAAAGAGAGAATAAAATAAAGAAAACAAAATGGAATATTTACAAAAGAAGGTCCATAAAAACACTTTGTACATGGATTTTTCTAATTTGAATTTTTGTATTTTCAATAAAATATATTTACAAACTAAAAATAAAATAAATAGTAGAAATAAAATGAAACATAAAAGAAATTTTTTTGGATTTTCTAGTAATTAGGAAGAGTAAATAAAAAATAAATAAAGAAAGAAATGTACAATATATACAAAGTATACCTAGGTCCCAAAACTCGAATTTTGCAAACGAGCTCCGATTTTAATGAAACCACTTCTAATGGATAGATAATTTTCTAAATTGAACTTTAAAAGTAAGTTTGGTGAATTTGGAGTTCATACAGAGCGGGAATTTGGCCGGGAAGTTGGACTTTACGGTCTTTTTATCTTTGGGATCTAGGAGTATTTATTTGAGGTAAAATTTATTCTATATTTTTGTATTTTTATATACATTTTTATGAACAATATAGAGAAAGAATTTGCCAAAAAGAAGTTCAAATAAAATTATTAAAAATAAATGAAGTTTTGTACTATTTACAAGTGAAAAACTTCTTAATTTTACGGCTTTTTATTTTTGATTGCACGATCTAATATACAATAATTAGTGTATTTTATTTACAAGAGTCTTTTTGTTAATTTATAGATTTTATGGACAATTATTAGGGAATTTACTCAAGAATTTTGCTAAGATCAAGATATTGAGATGATGAATCGCGGATTCATCACAAACATAGTCAGAATCCTGTGAAATAAATTTTACTGGTTTACGTGTTTGATTCTTTACTTAATTGAAGTGTTTATTTTATGTTTCATGACATAAAAAAATAAGCAATTTTTTTTGGGATTTTTACCCGACATACCCTATAAACTTTTTAAATTACCTCTACGACCTTTTGCACAATGTAATTACCCCCATTGACCTTGTAAATTACCCCAAGAACCCCAACGGACTTCAAACAGATTACCCGAAGGGTTCATGGGGTAAGAGTTGGCAAGTTTATGGGGTCGATGGAGGAATTATGTTGTTTCAAAGGTCGTGGAGGTACTTGGCAAAGTTTATAGGGTCTGCCGGGTAAAAATCCCTTTTTTTTACAAATCCGTGGATACATGCAAAAATAATTATACCGCGGGCACGTTTCGAATTTCAATTCATGTACTTTTGGTGCCAACAATTGGCTACTATTTTGAGGACCTATTTAGACATTCTAAATACATTTTCTCAACAAAAATATATCCAACCATTGTATAAACATGTTTTTATCTTAAGGAAAAAACAATTCGAAACTTGCATCTTACACAAAACAATGAGTCCCCACGCATCTGATACACAAAACCTTGCTTATCTAGTATTTTAGATCGCGTCCAAGACCTTTGAATAAAGATGTGATACCAGTTGAAGGCTAGGGTTTAGGCCTTAGAGCATCACGGAAGTGTGAAGATCACATCATATGCGATCAAGAGCGACTAGTCATACTAGTGGCTCGGGGCAGCAGAAAATAAAAATTTTAAAGAGATGAAACCACATGATTTGAGAACACTACTCAAATCATTTCGTCAAGACCACAAAGAAGATATAGGATTACCTCTTGAAGTATTATTGTGATCGTTGTCTCTAATGTAAGAGGCCTTCTGTCTCAAGTTTGATTCGACGGAGAAGACGCTTGTGAGCGTGTAGATGAGACACGTGCTTCGTGCAATCCAAGTCGAAGATCTGAGCAATGAACCTACTATGTCCGTATAACAAAATTTTATGTCTTATTCACGAGTGAAGGGCACCGAAGAAGACGGATATCCACGAGCAGTCGATCCGGCAGCACGACGGTGTAGCAATGAAGACGACACTCTCTAGGTCAAGAGGCGGATGGCCACTCCCGGGAGAGAGAGAGAGAGAGGACGACGTATGATGAGAATGATAGAGAGAGTATGTACTTGCAATTATGTTGTATATGAAGAGTTAGGGTTGTCCCTTCTTTTATGATATTTTGGATACCCATGGATCACAATCCATCTGCTGCACAAAATCAATGGTTTAGATTGTTTTGTACTTTTAATCAATGACCATGATTTTGTTGCATACATTTACAATAAAAATTAATTTAAATTAAATATATTGAAAAATCATCAATATAATTTAATTCAATCAAATCAATGAGCAAAGAAGGATTAGGAAGGAGGCAAGGCTCCTTCTAATTTAGGAGTGGCTGTCTACCCTCCATACTTGGAAGGTGACTTCCTTCTTCCAATTATGTGAGATATTATATCTCACATAATCCTTCATTATTTGCAACAACTTTTATTGTAACTAATTCGCAAAAATAATTGTAAATTATTTTATGATAAATTCAATCATGCCATTCAAAATATGAATCATATTCATACATCCAAAGTGAAATCTAAACTGTATTTTCTATTAATGTTCAACGTGAATCCAATTCACGTCAACATTTAATTCATAAATACTATCTACAATTAGCTCTCTCTCTAATATATTCTAAATCACAGTTATAATATATATATATGATTAATATGGATAGTTATATCCACATTATTCATATCCTTGATAAATAAATGAATTTAATTATCTTAGATCACCATTCTCATATGTCTAAATAATATGAATCATATTAATATTATTCATGATAAATAAATCGCATCTATTTATCAATTCACGATGCTTATATATATTATTCAACAACGAAATTATTCTTGAACTCTTTTAAGAATAATGTGCCTTCTTCGCAGATACTTGGAGATAATGACAAGGCGATTGTACATTCCATGTATAGTGACTTGGATGTTGAGATCATATCTCAAATTCAGATCTTAGGGACCTCTCATAGATGTTTGATTAAAACAAAAATACAAATTTAATCTTCTCATTGTATCGGGATCATATTCAGATCAATGTCCAACATTTGGACTATGATTAGATTACTTCTCTATTGAGAGGAGTCATTAAAATCCAAACCTATTTCATCACTCCCTCGAAATGGAAGCATCATGATTATACAATTGTTTATGATCACATAACCCTCAAGTATTCCTAATACATGTATATCCCACATATTGGAAGATGTAAAACAAACCCGAAGTTCTAGATCATTTTTAGATTGTCTTCTTCAGGTTTTATCATTAAGTTTCTTATTCAGTCATTCGGAGTTGGTATCGATCATATGCTTTCCAAAAACATATATCATACCTACAAATTCCTATCATGCTTCCAAAGCAAGATGATCATGCATGGAATTTAATGGATCCCAATCCCTCATGAGTGGGCTCATGTCTTTTGGTTCAGTAGTGAACATGTATGATCCCTTTGAGAGATCGTATTACTTTATGCTCTCATATGCACACCATCTCATTGGTGTATAGACCCTGATTAGATCATCAACCTAATTGTCTACCAAGTGAACATACTTAGACATATAGTAATACATTTGTCTCTAATCATAGGATGCATGCCTATATCGCGACAGTATACGACATACGTCTTGGTTAACTTGATCTCGTTAAGTCAACTCTTTGACATAACTTATATGACACATCAAAATCTCTATTCCTATGCACAGGACTTACATCAAGAGGTTAGTCAGATATCAGCCTTTAGAGAAGAATCACCATCTCCTTCTCATGCTGAGATCATCTCTTAACAATCATTTGATGGTGTTTGATGAGTCCTCAATCTAATTCTTTAGACATCATTCAAGCACCAGCCTCTATGATTCAACCATTGAATCAACAGATGTATGATTATTAAGATGGCCATGGTACATAACCCTATTTTAATCTCATAGAGGGAGTGAAATAAACAAACAACCTTTATTCCTATATAAAAGATTACAATAACATTTATTGTAGAAATGGTTTCGCCTTGGTCTCACATGGCTAACATGATATACTTTCCTTTTCTGTAATAAACTTTTTCATAAATTGTTATGGTGATTTTATAGCAGATGGTTCTTTAACATCATGTGGACTCTATGAATTAAATATGCATGAATGAGTCATGAATGTTAATAGCACTATGAATAATAAATTCCCCAAATGATCAAGGGAGGATGGAGATCATTTAACTATGATCTATCATCAAAGAATTGGACATGTGCCTATTGATAGGATCAATAGACCGGTAAAGGATGAAATTTTGGATTTCTTGGAAGTCCAAAATTTACCAACTTGCAAACATTGTATTCATGGAAAATATCTAGGGTGCGCTTCACTAAGAAAGGTGAATAATGCAAAGATATATTGGACCTGGTAGTACTGATTTATGTGATCCTTTTCGTACTGCGACTCGAAATGCTCCGTTGAGTTGAGGAGTACCTGGAGGAGTAATATTGGAAATAATTCATCTCTACGGTATTCTTTGAATTCATCCGATTTGCCATCTTGGCCAGATCAAATGTTTTATCTTCTTTCATGTCTAGTTCTCAATCAAAGCCAAGAGTTCTTTTAACTTTTCAAAGATTTCTTGTTTGTGACATAACAAGAAGACAAAACCATACATGAATGGACATCAATATAATGTGATCTTTATTAATGACCATTCATGTATGGTTTTGTCTTCTTGTTATGTCACAAACATGAAACCTTTGAAAAGTTAAAAGAATTCTTAGCTTTGATTGAGAACCAGATAGGAAAGAAGATAAAACATATTTGATCTGGCCAAGATGGCGAATAACTCTCAGATGAATTCAAAGAGTACCTTAAAGAGAGGAATTATTTCCAATCTTACTCCTCCGGGTACTCCTCAACTCAACGGAGTTACAGAGAGACACAACAGAACCATGTTAGACATGGTAAGATCAATTATGAGTAAAGCAAACTTACCTCTCAGTTTTTGGGGACATGCAGTAGAGGCTGCAACTTATGTCCTAAATAAGATTCCATCTAAATCTGTACCCAAAACCCCTCACGAGCTTTGGTATGGTACCAAGCCAAGTGTGCGACATTTGAGGATTTGGGGTTATTTGGTCCATACTAAGAACCTCGATGCAAGCAAGTTGGAATCTCGTACTAGAAAATGCTACTTCATTGGATACATAAAGAACGGTATTGCATACCAACTTTACGATCCTGAGACTCAAAAGGTACTTGTTTCTAGAGACATCAAACTTCTACAAGATAAATTCCTTAAAAGTCAATAAAATAATAAAGTAAATGAACTAATCGAATCTAGTGAGACTGACGAAGTTCTTAATCTAGAAAATGAAGAGATAATTGAAAATGACACAACCATACTTCCTAAAATGAGTTCTAGCATTGTAGGATAACCTGGAAATTACAAATTCCATGTATTAGAAGAGTTCTATGATGATCCAACTTCATTTGATGAAGCTTTGGATGATCGCGACATGGATAGTTGGATGTTATCAATAAAGTCTGAGATATACTCTATGTACAAGAATGGTGTATAGACCCTCGAAGATCCCTCTAAAGGAGTCAAACCCATTGGGTGCAAATGGATCTTCAAAGGAAAGAGGGGACCCGATGGGAAGGTGGAGATCTTCAAAGCACGGCTCGTAGCCAAGGGTTACACATAGAGATAAGGTCTCGATTATGATGAGACATTCTCTCTCGTGGCCATGATCAAAGCCATCAGGGCATTGCACACCATAGCTGCACACATGGACTATGACATCTGGAAGTTGGATGTCAAGACCACTTTTTTCAATGGATACCTCGAAGAGTACATCTATATATAGCAACTGCAAGGATTCATAGCTGAGGAAGGAAAGATGTGCTAGCTAAAGAAATCCATCCATGGGCTCATATGAGCTTCTCATAGTTAGAACATATAATTCGATGAAACTGTATAGAGTTATGATTTCTTGCATAATCTGGATGAACCATATGTGTACATGAAGCTTAGTGGGAGTGTCATCGTATTCATTGTACTTTATGTAGGTGACATCCTTATCATTGGAACTAATACATGGATGGTGACTAATGTTAAGATCCCATTGTCCAATATCTTTGAGATGAAAGATCTCAGAGAAGCCTCATATATCTTGGGCCTGAAGCTGTTCAGAAATAGACAAAAGAGGATATTGGGACTGTCACAACAAGGATACATCAAGAAGATCTTGGAAAGATTCAATATGTATAATTCAAAGAAAGGCTTCCTTCCTTTAAGACATGGTATTCACCTATCTAAAGGGATGGCTCCTCAAATTGTTGAGAAAAAGAAAGCCACGGATGGATGCCATTATGCGTTGACTATGGGAAGCTTGATGTATGCCATGATGTGTACTAAATCAGATATCTACCATGTAGTGGGAGTGGTGAGCCGTTATAAATCCTGTTATGGAGAGAAATATTGGACTGCAGTAAAGAGCATTTTCAAGTACCTAAGAAGAACTCAAGATTACATCTTGGTTTATGGAGATTATTGTCTCCAAGTCCTATGGTACACTAATTCGAATTTCCATTCAAGTATGGATGATAGGAAGTCAACTTAAGGGAAATTAACGATATATTCATGCATTTATCTAGGGATTTAAGGCCACGATGAAAGAATAAAGGTGATGAAATGGAGATTCATCAGTTTGCGAGCCTGTCAGACCCGTGACTCCCTCTTCTTCCCTATTTTCTTATGCATCCTCCATGCCTCCTCGAGCCCATCACCATTTCTACACACCCACGTCCCTCCATCTCACTACCTCCATAGATCTCAATAACCACCTATCCTCTTCACGTAATCGCCACTCGAACCTCGCACCATCACCATGTTTATAAATAAGGGGTCAAACCTTCCTTGAATTTTTTATCCTCTTTAAGCCCATGTAACCCCAAAAAAACCTTATGGAGTGAGCCCTTGGTGATATGAAGGAGCCTCGATTCTGTCGGTGCAAAGAAAGGCGGTCTAAGCTGGTTCTCGATTGATGAGCTTCGTCTCTGACGAGGTGTCTGCTCCTTGGTTCGGGACAAGTTCGAGCTCTAGGTTGGTGTTTTTCTTCTGTATTATCATTTCTTAGTGTATTCCAGTCTTTAATTTCATGTCATTTAGTGTTATTTAGCGTTAAAAATCTAGATTGTAGTTCGTTGGAGCACTAGGCTCCAACCATCTCTTCATTGTGAATCCAACTATTTTCGACCCATTTGATCATCCCATCTCATTCCTCATCACCTTCTCCATCTGTCTGACCCATTTGATCATCTTGATCTTGCTTAGATCAGTGAAACAGATCTCCATCAGTCACATTCATTAGAGATCATCACCGTTCACCACCCCGTTTGTGCAATCTATTTCAAAATGTTTTGAGAGCATAGATATGGAGCCCCTAAAGCATTTTTTGTAGGAGATAGGCCCAGAAGGAGCACCTAGAAGCCTAATCAATTTAGGAAGTTCATTCCTAGGTCATCAAAGAAGAAACTCCTGCTAAGCCTCCTCTGATGAGGTCCGGAGCTTCTGGAGCATCCTTGCATGTGCGGAGCCAGCACATGAAGCTATTTGGTCGATCAGGAGCAAACAAGAACATCGGAGAGAGGAGGAAGAGTCTATCGAAGGACGAACTTGGAAGAGTTCTTCCCTATTCTTAGAGATCCCTCCAAAGCTGTCGAATGAAGGAAGCGCTCCAGATTTAATATGGAACGTTGATTAATTAGGAAGCGACACCTGATCATAGCTATCCATCCATAAGTGGCACATCGTGGTGCGACCACAACTGCTAATCAGTGTCGTATGCACAAGGCATGCTTGGACCCTGGGTTTATTTCCAGCATATCCCCACACCTTTTTATTTTATTAATTAGTCTTGTAAACTAAATAGAACGTGTAATAAAATTAGTATTAATTGTAGTATGGACCCCATTCTTTATTTTTATTGCATTTAGGTCCTTCCGCCTCATGTGTAGAACTAAGTGAGGCACTATGAATATTGCAAGTATGCTTTTAACTTATTGATCTTGTTCTAAAATGAAGTGTTGGTTTAATTAAATTGCAAATACATCCCTACCAGCTTTGTATTTTTATGTTGTGAATATTGTTGTTATTAAATATTTTCTTTGAGCTAAAAATGTTAGGAAAATTAGTATATATGCATGATACCTTACTTATTCATGCATGATTTCTATTTAGGAATGTAACTTAATTTTCCTATTTTCTAAAAATACAAAAACATGCTTTTATTCCATGTTTAGACATAAAATCCACAAAAAATTACAAAACCTTTTCCAAAAATTCTAAAAAAATATATTAGATATATTACATCATATTCTACCATATATCCAAAAATCACTAAAACACAAAATATACAAATCTAAAAGCATAAGACCTAAAACCCCTTATAAAAATTTGCAAAAAATATATAAAAAACTAAAAATATTTCTTTTTTGTTTGTGAATTTTCTTTATTATATATACTATACATTAAAAATAGTTTTAGATAACTTTTAGACTGCTATATATCTATTAAACCCTAAACTATCTCAGATTATTAATATATTCAATGTTTTGTACATTTAATCACTTTAAAAATCCATAAAAATTAATAAAAATAGAGTAAAAAATAAAAATCATAAAACTATTTTATTTTTTATTTTAACTTTATTTTAGCTTATTTATAAATATATAAGGATATATTGTATATACTATATATTAATTGTATAAGGTATAATATATATACTATTATATCTAATTAGTTATCTTATTTTTGAAACAAAAAGAAATTAAAATTTTAAAATTTAAAATGTTGAAATAAAGTACAAAAATTAAAAGTTTACATTAAAAAATAAAAAACAAATTAAAAAACTAAAAATAAATATAATAGAAAATCCACATAAAAACAAGAAAAAGAAGAAAAGGATAAACATATATAATTATTATTAATTAGAAATTAATAATAATAATAATAATAATAACCTACCCTTGTCTGTGGTTCGACACTCTATAGATTTGCACTATACACATTTTGTAAAGTTAAAATAAATTTTGACCTATACGTACTTGATTGATTTATTTATTCGTGAGTTGATTGTTGTTTGAATTTGGATAGATCGACGTAGTGATTGGTATGTTAGCTTGTTAGCGTAACATGATCAATTTCATTCAACAGAGGGTTGATGAATATGTGATTCATCACTCTAATTAGCTGAAAATAAAGCTTGATCTCAAGGAATTAAGTGTATTTATGTGTTTATAGCTTGTAATTAACATTCATACACTTGTAAATAATTTGCATAAATTAGAATTTAATTCTACATTCATATTCATTTGTAAATATTCACCTGATTTCATCCATTTCTTATTAATTCACACCAACTCCAATTAACATAAAACCAACTCCATTGTGTACATATCATTAATATTAATCAATAATTTTTTTATAAAAATACTAATATTGTATATATATGAAATAACCCAAATCTAGATTATAGGACAGAAAGTAGTAAGAGTTGATATCAATGTGCATTCATTTATCTACGTACAATGCCCAAATTTAGTCTACTCACTTTTGAATTAATGCACGTTTATTTATCTACAAATCAAGATCAAATTCAAAAGAATCGGAATTCATTTCTTATATTTGGGTTTGAGACCAAATTGAGTATTGTACATATTTACTGATGTTAGACTTGTTATTCATGTACATATTTTATTCTTTTTTGTTCATTTTCTTCTCATTTCTTTATTTCATTTTGTGTTTTAATTAATTATATAAAATTAAAATTTTTAAAAAAAATAAAGAAAAATACAAGTCTGACTTGAGCTCACTAACCTAATTCACACATATATAATTCACATCATTCATTTATTTTGACCTTTTATTAACTCACAAAAATACAAAAAATGCATTTATGCTCGTTGTATTATTCTACATCATGTTTACTTTTTGCATGCATTTATTGTCTATAGAAAATCAAATAAAATGCAAAAATAATCTTTTTTTGATATTTTATATACATAAAATATCATAAAAAAATTCATATCTTGCATGGTTGATTCCATTTACATTTGAATCCTTCATGAAATATTTTTGTTTTGGGCATTTTTGCATTTGAGATTATTTGCTATTTTTAATTTTTTTTGTGCATTGGTCAACAAGTCAACATGGCACGTGCCAATCTCCCATTCATTCACCTCAAATGCCAGGTCAATCCGCCTCCCTTCATGGTCATGTCAATTTATCCTTCAGGCCTTGCATCATGGTCAGTGGCATTGAATTGATTATGATCCAACGAACATTAGATCACCTCCTACATCCAACCTACACCGACGAGCACCACCACCTCCGATCTCCAATGGCTCGTCCCTTTGGCTGAACCCATCATCATCGCCACTTTGATGTTCTCGCTCCCTCTATCCTCTACAACCTTCGTCCATTTCCAACTTCTACCTCTAATCTCTAGCAGCCTCTCTAACCACCTTATCCTCAATCCTTCACTCATTGTCTGCAACAACCCAATCCTCTCTGATTGTTCCCTACTTCCAACGATCGAGCTCCCTGCCTTATCCTCCCCCAAAGGTCACCATCATATCTCCCATCTTCATTGTCCCCAAATGGCCGAAAACCTCCCAGACCAATATCGCCATAGCCAAAATCCATCCCAAACCTAACTTCTGATCAACCTCCCTCGATGACTTCCCCAATCTCTTCCCCTATTAAAATGAAACCCCTCCTCCATTCGTTCTTTCATCTGTCGTGCTTCATCTTCCAACCAATGCACGAGAGAGAGAGAGGGAGAGGGAGAGATACCCCTATGTCGGGTAATAATAGACGAGTCACTTAATCGGTGCGATCCATGGCTTCCCCTAAGGCACGTTGCAGCTCCTCCATGACTACAAATCCTCAGCCACCATCGTCAGACCTTGAGGAAAATATCAGAGACCTCCCATCTCCACCCATCAGGCGAAAACCAACCACACATACCACCCCTCTTTTATTCTTCATCATCTCCGTTCATTATCTTTTATTCCTCTTCATCCTCCATCTTTTTGTAACCCATCCAAATGTTCTTCCCCTCATCATGACCTACTTTGACCCCACCAATCACCGACGACATCGCCTCCATGTCCTTACCCTCTACTTCCCATATATCTCTCACCTCTTAACCATCTCCGACCTTGTGAATGTCGGAGCCACTCGCTCCACCTATCACATCTATACACTAGAGTGAACCATCACCCTTCCATTAGCATCTCGTGACCAATGACATGCCGAGATCTTGTTGCTCGATACTTTTGTCTTTTGCAGGTATCGACCACGACATGATCATCATCGGAGGGAGGAGCTCTGACGGAGAACCATCGGAGGAGAAGCTACACTTGGATGTGTGTCGACCGATCGGAGAAGGAAGAAGGGAAGTCCCTTTAGGAGAAGCAGTTGCCATCGATCTACGCCCCCGATCGAATCACGACCGTTAGGGAGATACCAACTCTCGTCTGCTCGATCAGAAGACCCGCATCCTCTCCACTGTTTAATCGACCACCCGAGACTCCCATCCTCAGGTGGATTCGCCAGCCATTTCACGCCAGTTGGAGGCTCGGAATCCAAACCAGCCATTGCCCAAGCCTACTCGGTTCACTTGCATCATGCATGTAAAATTGGGGTAATTTTTAGTGCTACCCTTATGGCTCCCAAGAATTACTCGGAAGGACAAGAGTCACGCATGCCATACACGTGCCTTGGCATTTTTACTAAAGACACCCCCACACCTTTTGAGATCTGCACCCATACCCTACCGTGGGTCAATTTTAGAAGAGGTCAACCACTTTCAAGAAATTTCAAACCAACCCCTATGAAGGTTTATTTTGGGATTATTTTATTTATTTTCATGACATTTACGCCCCTGAACTTTTGATATTTATATCTAGAGCATTTGTGGTTCAATTTGTGAGTTCTTTATATCATTCTGAAGCTTGTTTCATTCTCGATCATTGTTGAATATGTGATTCACCACTCTTAAAGTTGAAAATAGAGTCTTGTTCTCAAGTACTTAGCAGTGTATTTCCTTTTATCTTGCATAATTAGCATTCATGCATGAATGCATAATATATGCATTTTAGCATCCATATTTGCATTAAATAAGCAGCTCAATTCACTTGTAAATATTCACATGTATATTAGCTAAAATGCCCTTTATGTACATATTTAACTCCAAACCCAATAAAACAACTCTATAGTGTATATATTACTAATACTAATTAAAGAAAAATATCAAAAAATACTAACTTGTAAAATTGACCAATAAAACCCCTTCCAAGTTTGAAACTAGGAGCCTTAAAATGTGCATATCTCTCTCATACAGTGTCCGATTTATGTCTACTCACTTTTAAAGTAATATACATTCAAAGACCTTCAAAACAAGACCAAGTTCATTAAAATCGGAGCTCATATGCAAAACTTGGGTTTTGGGCCCCTATTGTATATTGTACATATTGACCAAAATGCCCTTGCATTTTATCCTTTTATTTTCTTAATTACTAAAAATCCAAAAAAATAGATTAAGTTGTAAATATTCTTTTTATATTTTCTCTATTTTTCTTTTGATTTTTCTCTTATTTAAAAATGACAAAACAATTGCAAAAGATAAAATGCGGTATTTTACATCTATAAGGTAACACCCAAAAATATATTTTGTACAGATGATTTCATTTGGTCTTCGACCCTTCACGAAAGTTGTAGATCTCATTGAGATGAGCAACTTTCATGTTGACCACATTTTGATTTAACCCTTTTTGTTATTTCTTTTTGATTTTCTTTACATTTAATTTTTGAATTTTCTAGGAACGACACGTTGCAGCTCCGGGAGCCGACACATGTCATCCCATTTTTTATTATTTTATTAATTTCGTATTTTAGTATTTTAATTATTATTTACTTTAATTAATTATCAATTATTATTTATTTATTAATTTTCCCCTTATTTTTAGTAGCCTACTATATTACTTTATTATTTATTTATTTTATTCCCCTTTTACTTCACCTCCCCTTACTTGTCTTCCACTCCAAGCCATCAACCCCCCACTTCTCCACTCTCTCCACCTCTTTTCTAACCCCCTCCTTCTCTTTATATTCACATATCATCCTCCATTTTCTTCATCCGCCATTCTACAAGTGAGAGAGGTTCGAGCCCCGTTTAAGCCGTGAGGTGACAACCCCCCTTAGACGTTGAGCGACGACAACCTAAAGGCGAGATCTGCGATTTATCTCCGCGTAATGAGCTGCCAGTCAAGCTCACATAGCTTCTCTGATTTTTTATCTCCAAATCGGATCGAGGCCACGATGACGAGAGCCGCACATCGCAGCTCCACCTTCGGCGACCACACAGGTATATTTTCTATCCTATCTTTTCATTTCATTTTTTATCTAACATATTTCTTTATTGTTCATCATTCAACACACCATCACAATCAACACAGACACCTTTTCTCTGTTGCATTTCATTTGCTGTTTAAAAAAAATAAAAAAAAATTATTACATCAAAAAAAGGAAAATAGGGAAGCAGCTCCGCCCCCCCTGGTCGTGGCCTGCCAGCCCCTCGGCGAATCTGCACGCAGCCACGTCTCCTGGCAGGCAACTCGTCGTCGACCGCGCATCCCTCTCCTCAAGTCGCGAGTCTGCCACGGTGCTCTACCGTCCCCAGCCCGTAGCCGCGGACCACCGCCGACTTCCACCCCTCCTACACAGCCGCACTACCGCCACCCGTGCGGCCTCCAATCCTCCACGCCAACCCCGCACTCCAGCAGCCGTCCCGTGCGGTGGCCCTCTGCCACCCCCTGGGCTCCCGCCGCCAGGTCTCCAAACATTGCCTCCACACGATAGGCACGTTGCCCCCGTGACGCGTGTCCACTAGACCGCGCGTCCATCCGCCCATCGTGCTTCAGTTCCAGCCCGCTCCTGGCGCGCGGCCGCCTGCTCTACATTGCGCAGCGGTTGCCACGTGACAGGCGTGATGCCCTCTGAACGTCGTCGCTGGCGTGGCCGCCGCGCTCCCACGCCCTTCGCGCAGCCTCTGCGGCGCGCGACCCCACGCGACAGACGCACCGCCTCGCGAGTTCCGTCTTAGTCGCACCCCCACGACCTTGCCTCTTATCTTGCGGGAGAAGAAAAAAAAAGGTCCATTTTTATTTTTTTTACTTTTTGTGAAAATTGCACTTTCACCCCTGCATGTTTATATATTTGCAAATGTGTCCCTGTGCATAGTTTGAGTTTGTTAGTTTCATTTTTGTATTGCATTGATACCCCTGACTTCGCATCGTAAATTTAGACCTTAAAACAACATTATTTCAATGAAAAATAGCATGTTTGTGACCAACTAATTCTTTATATCGTGGATATTTATTTGCATTTTTGTGAGCTTTAGATTATTTATTAAAAATCAGAGTTTGAAATTGAGTAATATTTGCTCATTTATGCTCTGAAATTTGCACAGACATATTTCTTGCTCCAAAAATTGTGAAAAAATTGTAGATGATTCTTTTGAATGCTTTTTAATTACTATCCAAGTTTCATCGAAATTGGAGTTTTCGTTTGCATAAAATAAAGTTTAGAGTGATTTCTGTAATTGATTTTTAATTAAATCCATGAATAAGATTTTTGAGAAATTTCGATTGTTCTGAGTTCGACCTTGGGCTTGCCCAAGTAAAATAAATTTGCCGTTCATGATTAATTGAACTTTAATTAAAAGTGGTTTTTGATCAGTCCGTATTTACCTGACTACAACGAATGACACGATATTAATTTGACCATTAATTTGATCGAATTAACAAGGGTAGGTACGCGGCTCATCAAATGGTGCCATTGCCGGGGAGGCAAACGGCTTAGGATCACTTTAGAAAATTAGATTTACGTTTTCCATTCACTCGGGTAGTCTGATCCCCGAACCACCTTGTAATTATTCCATTTTCCAATTATTTTCTATTTGTTTTTTCTCACTTTCTAAAATTTTTGTATCTTTTTGTGCGAGGGCCTGCTGGACCTGGAGCAGCTTTCTTGAAGTCGACGCATCTCGAAGTGCATCGGAGGACGACAATTCATGGATCAAGTCGGATGTTGAGAAGCCAGAAAGATTTTCAATTTTGTTAACTTGTAAAAAAAAGTATCTGCATTTACAGTGATTCCCGTTTGGGTTCTCGCGCGTGTAGGTCATAATAAAACGTGTCCCCGTGTGCTGTGTGGTTGTTTTATGTAGAATAGGACCTGCACTTGCGGCTCTCAGAGCTACTTTAGGAACTGTTTGTGCTCGTAAAATTCTAGGACCACACTTCACACTTAAAATATGCACTTAGACCGTAGGACTTAGCCAAGTTCAATTCGTTCTTCACTCGCTAATAGAACTGCCTGTCTAGTAGCAGCTTTTCTCGATTGCATTCATTTAGTGTAAAAAATTCAATTCAGTATTGTATCTCGCATTGTAGAGAGCTGTGGGAACTGTAAGTCTTATTGCTCAAGCATTCATCATCGTTTTCTCGATTGCATCGGCTTTTTTTCCGATTCTCTCTCTCTCTCTCTCGATTTTCTAACCTAGGATAAAGGAATTGGGATTGCACGGTAGATGTGATTGCTTATTTGGATTAATATCAGTGACAACTAATCTCTAAAATCGGGACTGCTAATTGAATTGGACCAAAAAAATTGACTAAAATTAACCCTTGTTTGCGGGAAATTAACCCCGAAATTATTTTCAGGCTGAGTGAGGGTACTAGAGTGTGTGAGCACCCTAGGGTAAAGCCAAAAATCCCTGCCTTCCATATAGTGTACCCCGATCCGAGCAAATATCACCGGCTGAGCTTTGAGTTCAACTGGCTAGCGCCAAGTAGCCTCCTCCTAATCCGGTAGGTAGATAGGGGTGAAATTGCAGTGCATCGCGACAAGTTGCTAGTAGCCTCCGCCTGCACTTGCAGGTAGATAGGGGTGAAGTTACAGCCTTGTCAGCCTCTGCCTACTCTATAGGTAGATAGGGGAAGATCCTTGAACTTTCGGCTGGGGATAGGAGCGAAGAAAGGAAGGGCGTTGGTATCTAAGACGGCAGGTTAAACATGGGAGACGCATCCGGCTTTTAGCCGACTCCTCTATAGGTCGTGTAACCTTTGCTACTTGTTTGAAAATTCACACTTAAAATCAACCAGACTAATCGGACTCGATTTCAGGTCCTTCATCGTGTTGAGTGTGAACTCAGGTTTTGCTCTTGTGTTTGTTTTGAGTCTGTTTGTGTGTGTATCCTGTGTAATTGCACATTTTCTACCTCGATCTATTTACATCCATCCTTCCCTCTTCAAGATGTCGGGATATTGGTCCCCATACCCTGTAACCTCTGATCAATCCTCCTCGATCATATACTGTTCATCTTCTCCTTCTCCTTCTTCCATGTATCCTCCGCCACCCACGGGAGACCCTTACCCATGGTCGGTTCCAACTCATCCCTATTATGAAGTCAGAACTTCGACTGACTTCTCCATTTCTTCGCATTTCTCACCTACTCCATATTCTAACACGCCGGATCCACTTCCATCTTGGGCTGACTGTCCTTATTCCTGAGAGCTTGCAGGAATCAAAGAATCGAATGAAGAGCAAGCCACTGCTGAGACAGATGATTGGCAAAATTATATGCCCCCATATACTTCATTCTCACCTCAAGTAGGGACCAGACAACAATTTACATATATACATCTCGACTTGACCTTAGGGTATAACATGGTCGATCAAACATACCAAATGGAGAGGCAGGCACATCATGATTTCCCAGACTTGATTAACTTTAGTGATCAAGCTTCCATTAACCAGCCTTTATTCGGAGACCCTATACATTCACAGGAGTGGACTCATGAGCTAGACTCACCAGTCCCTCATTCATTGACTCCATCATATGAGGCTCCGACCAATATTTGCCATTTGGATAGTCCATACTCGACCCAGCATTACATGCTGGAGTCTAGGTATGTTGAGTATGAGACCCCAATATCTCAGCAGTATCCTCCAATTAAGCAGAACTCTCCCATGATTTGTCATGAGAACATTTTGGAGGATGACATTTCCAGACTTATTGAGAAAAATGAATCATTTGGTAATAAGTTGAGAGATGTCACCGATATATTGCACTCAATTTCTGCCAGCTTGAGTATAAAAGTGGAGAAGGAAGTAAGTAGATATGATGTTGAAAACCGAGCGAGCATTAGGGAACCCACACCTTTTGTACAGCTGGAGTCCATTCTATCTCCCTCTTCTACTAACCACTTACCCTCCATTCCAGAGTCCGATCATTCATCTACCAAAAATACCAAAAATTGAAAAACCAAAAACCCACATAAAATTTGAAAATGAAAAAGACCTAAAAAATTAGACCCTATCCTAAGGGAAGCACTCGATGAAGAATTGATTTTTAATCTTCCTTTAATAAAGGCCATAGATCACTTCCCCGACCTCAAACGATTTGTAAAGAGTAAGATGATGCCCAAGAGGTCGGGCAATAAGAGGACAAGGACTGAAAGACACATAGTGTCTATGGCCACCTCCTTGGTTATGGGGATAAAGACCAAGAGCGGCAGAGTGAAGCGGTTGCCCCGAGTTGAATGTGAAATCAAAGACACTATCTTTACCCATGTAAGAATCGATGATGACTCCCCGATAAATACCCTCCCGACCTCTGTGTTTGACAAGCTCAAATTCAGACCAATCAGAAAGTCAAGAGAGATCGTTCAGCTGGCTGACCGATCTATCAAACAGTCGAGAGGAAACATTTCAGTCATCGTTACTTTCCAAGGTGCTCTACTCCAGGTGGACTTCACGATCATTGACATTGAGCACCGAGGAGAGTTTACCCAGTCTCCTATTATTCTAGGGAAGCCGTTCTTATCCTTGGCTAAGGCGACTATAGATTATGAGACTCGGGAAATCGATTTTACAGCATTGGGAATGCTTCGACCTCACCCATTCTTTGATACACTTTACTCTAAGGTGACCTGGACATCCGCTGACAATCGTGACTATCGAGAGGTAGATGAGTCCCACCTCTCTGCTACACTTGAGAGACCGACTGTCCGGACGACCGTTGGTTCAGAGACTCCCCACACCTCCACTTCATCAACTGCTTGCACCACCACCGTGACAGCTTCTAAGGAGGACTCATGACCAGAAGCTATCATTGAGTCGGACACGACCTTTGTTGATTGCGTTGACCATTTTGATGATCTGACACAAGAGCCCAATAATGCCAAGCCAATTGAGATCACTAGCACTTACTCGAGATTTGTGTTGACTCTTAAGGAATATTCCAATCTATATGGTGAATCGTCTAATGAGGAACCCATGGTCAGCACCGCACCACATCCTGGACCTTCAAAGGAAACAACTAAGACTAAATTGACTCCACATAAAAACACGGTTGCTCCCTCTTCGAGTCGGCTATCTAGTGAGAGGAAGTTGAGAATTGATTCCTCGAGGTGTTCCCCCGGAACTCTCAAGGCCCATCGCTCTCATTTCCCTCTCAATGATTCAGGTTCTAGAAAACCGACCAAGAAAATTTCCTTCAACATTCTGGAGAAGGAATTTTCTGAGGAGTCCTCATCTGGTCTGGATAAGGTGATTTATATGAGTAAGCTCAGTTCGGCTATTCTTAAGCCGTATCTAAGCAAGCAGCCGTGTGTCGACCCTCGTTGGACGATCCCTTCACCTCACTACTATTCATCTGAGGACGATTCCGATAGCGACACACTTGTATATTCCTTACCTCCTCGCTCCCGCAAGAAGGTTCACCACAAACCTTCTTGATCCTTGTATATTCTCACTCCTTCTTGTATATATTTTCCCTCCCTCCCCAGTGATTCGAATCACTCGCCCCAGTTCCATATAATTTCATTTTATGGCTATACTTAGGATGACCAGATCCTAAGTATAGGGGGAGAGTGACCCGAGTCTCTTCACTATTCGTTGTATATTCTCTAGATCTCATCGGTTCTCACACTCACTCCTATCATATACTTAGGCTGACCAGAGCCTAAGTATAGGGGGATCGATGCCCGCCGTGTATATACTCCTCCATTTCCCCTCTTAACCTCGCCCGCCCCATTTTTGATCTTCTTCTACACTTAGGCTGCCAGAGCCTAAGTATAGGGGGGCGAAGCGACTTCTATACATTTTTGTTATTTTAGCTCTCCTACGCTTAGCACGAGTTATGTCTTTTTCCTCGATTTTCGTGCTCTGAGGACATAACACATGCTAAGTATAGGGGGGCATGTATATATTACATATATACTTTACCCATAGCTTGTACTTTCGTGTATTTTCGCGTATTTTTTGTATATATTATGCAATAATTACGGGATGTGTAAAATTAGAATTTTTTTTGTAAAATACATGTATACTTGTATAACATTTGTATAACACTTGTAAAACTCTTGTAAATTGTTGTAACATAGGAGGTATACCAATTTTTGAAAAAAAAATCAAAGGCTTCTTATTTACTCTTGCACATCATCTCTACATATGAAAAGAAAAAGAAAGAAAAAGAGTCTTGCATTTCATTAATCTACATAGCATGTCATTTGCATCTCATCTGCATATCTTGCATATGCAAGGTAAAAAGCTAGTGGGTTCTGAACCAAGTTATGAGTAGATGTTGAGGAAGGACTTGATTTGACCTTAATCCACCTAATTTCAGAGGAACCTTATAGGAAGTGGAGTTAAGATTTCTCATGTCAAGGGACTTGATTCGTTGAGTCCGCAAGTCTATGTTCACATGTCATCTTAATCAGTCTAAGTAGAATATCTCGTGCATACGCATGATTCTTTTAGATAATGACCTAACTTGGACAAGCATTATGCACGTAGCTCTTCATTGATGAGGTGGTGAGGAGGTAGAATCCTTTAGCTTGGAGTAGCACACGGGTGGAAACATCCGTCCTCCTCTAGGGAGGGTAGTGCATCTTAACCTAGTCCAGTGGTGTTGACAACTAAGGACAGGATGTTGTAGGTTGCAATAATGCTTCAAAAGAGGGATAGTCTACTGTCTCAAGAGGAAAAACTCATGATGTACATGCTGCACCTTGTATATAGTTCGAAAAAAATGCAAAAACTCCAAAAAAATCAGACAGATCCAAGTGAAGATAAAATACACGTCGGAGTATGTATATTAGCAAAGTAAATGCAGCTGGATGACTTGGCTACACTGGTCAGGCATCCCGGGATAGGTAGCTACACTGGCTACCGTCCATTCTTTCTCCACCCCCTCCTCTTGAGCTGGTCGCACTTGAACTTAGAAGGGAATACCCCGCTCCTCGAGGAAAGAGTTACTGGACCGGGTAACTAGAGTTACCTTGTTAGAGGAGAATGTTTCTGAGCTATTTCTAATGTGGAGAGCTATATTACACTTACACAATACACGTAAGAATCATAGTCATCAGAAATTTGCATTTGAGGATTTGTTCTGACCTGACTATTGAGGAATCTTGAATATAAGACTTGTGGAACTTGAAGTCTGTTAGGTCTTAAGTTCAGGTCCCAATGAGGTTCCACCACACAATTAATCCAAAGGTCGAGTCAAGCTCCATTTTCAACTTTTATTCATGACCTTGGTATGGAACCCAAAATCATTTCACTCTTGCATTTCATATTAGTTGCTCGGGGACGAGCAAGGTTTAAGTATAGGGGGTTGATGAATCTGTGATTCATCACTCTTAAAGTTGAAAATAGAGTCTTGTTCCCGAGTATTTAGCAGCATATTTCCCTTTATCTTGTATAATTAGCATTCATGCATGCATGCATAATATATGCATTTTAGCATCCATATTTGCATTAAATAAGTAGCCCAATTCACTTGTAAATATTCACCTGTATATTAGCTAAAATACCCTTTATGTATATATTTTATACTAACTCCAAATCCAATAAAACCAACTCTATAGTGTATATATTACTAACACTAATTAAAAAAATATCAAAAAAATACTAACTTGTAAAATTGACCAATAAAACCCCAATCCAAGTTTGAAACCAGGAGCCTTAAAATGCGCATATCTCTCTCATACAATGTCCGATTTAGGTCTACTCACTTTTAAAGTAATATACATTCAAAGACCTTCAAAATAAGACCAAGTTCATTAAAATCGGAGCTCGTATGCAAAACTTGGGTTTTGGGCCCCTATTGTATATTGTACACATTGACCAAAATGCCCTTGCATTTTATCATTTTATTTCTTAATTATTAAAAATCCAAAAAAATTAGATTAAGTTGTAAATATTCTTTTTATATTTTCTTTATATTTATTTTGATTTTTCTCTTATTTAAAAATGACAAAAATTACAAAAGATAAAATGTGGTATTTTATATCTATAAGGTACCACCCAAAAATACATTTTGTACAGATGATTTCATTTGATTTTTGACCCTTCATGAAAGTTGTAAATCTCAACGAGATGAGCAACTGTCATGTTGACATTTTTTTATTTAACCCCTTTTGTTATTTCTTTTCGATCTTTCTTTACATTTAATTTTTGAATTTTCTGGGAGCGATACATGGCAGCTCCTGGAACCGCCACGTGTCATCCCATTTTTTATTATTTTATTAATTTTGTATTTTAGTATTTTAATTATTATTTACTTTAGTTAATTATTAATTATTAATTAATTATTTATTTCCCCTTATTTTTAGTAGCTTACTATATTACTTTATTATTTATTTATTTTATTCCCCTTTTACTTCTTCTCCCCTTACTTGTCTTCCACTCCAAACCATCAACCCTCCACTTCTCGACTCTCTCCACCTCTTTTCTAACTCCCTCCTCCTCTTTATATTCACATCTCATCCTCCATTTTCTTCATCCGCCATTCTATAAGTGAGAGAGGTTCGAGCCCCGTTTAAGCCGTGAGGTGACAGCTCCCCCTTAGACATTGAGCGACAACCTGAAGGCGAGATCCGCGGTTTATCTCTGCATAGTGAGCTGTCAGTCAAGCTCACATAGCTTCTCTGATTTTTGATCGCCAAATCGGATCGAGGCCATGACGACGAGAGCTGCACATCGCAGCTCCACCTTCGGCGACCACACATGTATATTTTCTATCCTATCGTTTCATTTCATTTTTTTATCTAACATATTTCCTTATTGTTCATCATTCAACACATCATCACAATCAACACACACACCTTTTCTCTGTTGCATTTCATTTGCTGTTTAAAAAAATTAAAAATATTATTGCATCAAAAAAAAAGGAAAACAAGGAAGTAGCTCTGCCCCCCTGCCGTGGCCTGCCATCGCCAGCCCCTCGCTGGATCTGCACGCAGCCGCGTCTCCTGGCAGGCCACTCGCCGTCGACCGTGCAACCCTCTCCTCAACCCGCGAGTCCGCCACGGTGCTCCACCGTCCCCAGCCCGTAGCTGCGGACCACCGCCGACTTCCACCCCTCCTGCACAACCGCGCGACCGCCGCTCGTGCGGCCTCCAATCCTCCACGCTAACCCCGTACTCCAGCAGTCGCCCCGCGCGGTGGCCCTCCGCCACACCCCTGGGCTCCCGCCGCCAGGTCTCCAACCGCCGCCTCCACGCGATAAGCGCGTCGCCCTCGTGACGCGTGTCCACCAGGCTACATCTCCATCCGCCCGTCGTGCTTCCTTTCCATCCCACTCCTGTCGTGTTGCCGCCCGCTCCGCATCGTGCAGCGGTCGCCACGCGACAGGCACGCCGCCCTCTGAACGCCGCCGCTGGCGCAGCCGCTGCGCTCCCACACCCTTCGCACAGCTGCTGCGGCGCGTGGCCACACGCGACAGGCGCGCCGCCTCACGAGTTCCGCCCTAGCCGCGTCCCCCACGACCTTGCCTCTTATCTTGCGAGAGAAGAAAAGTAAAGGTCCATTTTTATTTTTTTTATTTTGTGAAAATTGCATTTTTACCTCTGCTTGACCCGGAAGCTGCAAGCCGTAGTTTACTGTAGTAGGCGAGCCGGGGCCTCGATGAAGAAAGGGGGAACTATAGGGCCGTGGGTTCTAGGCTCCCTTCGTACCATCGCTCAACCAGAGGGAAAGATTTCCCCCCGCGTATATATTACTTGAGATCTTGTAGATGCACGGGAGGCGAGAGGGGAAGAACCCCCGGGAATGAGGCTAGGGCCTCGCAACGCGATATCTATACTGTCAAGTCATCGCGGACCAGCCACACCCGGAGACAAGCGTACTTCTTCATGCTCTCTTCGTCCACGAGGGCTTTGCACAAGACCCGCGCCCACCCTTGTTCAAAGTGGCAGACGTGCACGTACCTCAAGATGTAGTTTATATATTTGCAAATGTGTCCTTGTGCATTGTTTGAGTTTGTTAGTTTCATTTCTGTATTGCATTGATACCCCTGACTTCGCATGGTAATTTGGACCTTAAA
Organism: Ottelia alismoides; assembly: GCA_037367405.1. Taxonomy (NCBI): domain Eukaryota; kingdom Viridiplantae; phylum Streptophyta; class Magnoliopsida; order Alismatales; family Hydrocharitaceae; genus Ottelia; species Ottelia alismoides. Next base: position 217,401 of record JAZKJV010008320.1, on the reverse strand, counting down.
ATAGCATCGTTTATTTCAATGAAAAATAGCACATTTGTGACCAACTAATTCTTTATCTCGTGGATATTTATTTACATTTTTGTGAGCTTAGATTATTTATTAAAAATCAGAGTTTGAAATTGAGTAATATTTTGTCTATTTATGCTCTGAAATTCACACAGACATATTTCTTGCTCCAAAAATTATGAAAAAATTGTAGATGATGCTTCTAAATGCTCTTTAATTACTATCCAAGTTTCATTGAAATTGGAGTTGTGGTTTGCATAAAATAAAATTTAGAGTGATTTTTGTAATTGATTTTTAATTAAATCCATGAATAAGATTTTTGAGAAATTTCAATTCTCCTGAGTTCGACCTTGGGCTTGCCCAAGTAAAATAAATTTGCCGCTCGTGATTAATTGAACTTTAATTAAAAGTGGTTTTTGATCAGTCCGTATTTACCTGACTACAATGAACGACATGACATTAATTTGACCACTAATTTGATCGAATTAATAAGGGTAGGTACGCGGCTCTTCAATCATATAGAACACTTTTTCATCATTTGGAGACATTTTAGACATCAATACATTTGAGGAATTACTTGATTATTGTGAGCACATATATTCTCTGAAACTGACTTTGTTGCTCAACAACTTGTGCAAAAAATGTGGATGCTTACTGGGGAATTATTTGGGTATTAATAGATTAATTATTCCGTGAAATAAAATAATTCGTTGGGGATCATGGATTTCTTTGATCTGTATCATGCTTGTCCGATCTTGCTTGTTTACATTTCATCTTCACATTCATTCATCATCATTTAAAAATCTAAAAGAAAACATTGCATTTATTTATTCTCTCACATTACATAGCATTTATTTTCTTGTATTAAAAATATTTACAAAAATTCATGCATCATATTCGATCTAATTAATTGCATCTTTTATTTAAAAACCCACAGAAATTTTCAAAAACTTTAAAAATAATAAAAATCCATTTTTAAAAAACCTATTATTTTGAAAATTAATTTTAGACCATCACATTATTTCCCTGAGTTCGACCTTAGGACTTGACCGAGTAAAATAAACAAATCAACAACATTGAAATTTAATTTCATATCATTATTTTTTAGCGTGGTTTTTTATAGATCAATTTCTGCTCGACTACAATGCAATTCTCACCGATTAAGAAGGGTAGGGTTCGGTGTCTATCAGTAGGTCAGATGGAAGGTCTCGCTCCATGATAAGCATGCATGCACGAACACACCATGCTTTAGCATGGTGGCTTGAAATCACATTTTAGTAAAAATATTTTGGTCTTATATATTTCATTCTAGAGTTTCTTCTTTTTAGGGCTTCCACTAAACATCAAGTTAAATATGTAGGATAAGTTATATAAGTTTGGGATTAACTTGACCACGAGATGCCCGATATGCCAAAATGACTCAGAACCTCTATAACACATCTTTCTAAATTGTTCGTTCTACATGGTTATCCCAATTCTCGCATATGCCTAAATTTCACGATTATTGAAGAAATTCTTTTCTATCCATGAAGGGATGTCCATGAATACTTTTAATAAGCTAATGGAATCTAGAATGACATCAATTTGGTAGTTCATCTAGAATGAGAGATGCAAGAGAATGTTCGAGGGTAGTTTCTCAACTCTGCCTAAGGTTGCACAAGATATTTTTTGTGTAGCACCCAACATGGGCCTCATGCTTCTAGTTATCATATTCATTTAAAATGAAGTTATAGAAATAATGTAGCTTAATGTTTTACTTTTGGCGCACCTATTTTTGCAAGAAGGAAGTGTAAAAGTTTGATATAGTAACACTTAGACTCCACATTGCACCTTGGACCAGGCTGGGGAGGTTTATGTGATGAATGTTGACAATTTCTGGATGACGAGAGAAACTCGGAAGAAGACAACGAGTCTTCAAAGGAATGGATCAAAAAATGAATTAAAATATCTACTTACCTCATTCATGAAGCCATCGAGAAGAGAAGCACACTATCTTCCTCCTCCTTTTCTTCCCGGTAGTGCTTCGTTAGTGCTTCTTCCCTACTTCCTCCCCTTCTCTCAACCTCTCAACCTTAACTGTAGAGATCATGGAAGATGAAATGAAAGTCATAGAGAATAAAGAATTAGGTGGGTATTTATAGGCTCCCAACTCCTGCAAATCATGGTTTAAAATCCATGGTTTTCGCCCATGGTTTCGCCCAAATCACGGTTTCACATCAAATGCTTTTTGCCCGTACTATTGCCCAAGTTTATCACAAAGCACATGATTTTTCTAATGACGCTTCATTAGTGCTAACATGATTAATTAACACTAATCATGATTGATTATTCTTAATCGTGATTATCATATACTTACCTATGATTAACATTCTTAATTATGATTAATAATGATCATTAATATTCTCAATCAATATTTTATAGTACTGATGCTGATGATTAAGAGCTAATGATGGCTTAACCATCGTCAACATCTTTTACTTCCAAAATCAATACCATTTCGAAAAGGATTCCGATTCAGACACCTTTCGTCACATTGTTTTATGTTGGTATGTATAACTTTTGGTATTAATAAATCTAAAATCTTGCATGTTCTTTTTATATCTATATGACGACATTCTTGCTGAACTTTATGAGATATCATTTTAGAACGGACGAATGAAATTGATTGTTTTAGAAAAACATGGACATTACATATTGTGCATTGCTCACAAATGAGGTATCTATGTACCACACAACTTCGACATCCTTGCATAGTGTACACCTTCACTATCCTCAAATGATTCATGCACTTCATTTGTCTAGGATTGGCCCATATTAGTTGTATTATATAATTCACTTTTAACATATTTCTGTGAAAATGCAATACACAATTGATCAAGTTAGAATTGGATACAGGAGATAGAACTACACTAATAAACAGATGGATCTAACAAGCCCCCAACGTCGACCCCACACACACTCCACCGTTCGAGAGGAGGTGTGAGGAATATGGGACTTCTGGGCACAGCGAGCCGTCGCGTGGTGCTGCACCTCTCCCGGAAGCAACCGCCTCTGTCGCCGGGGCAATGGAGTACCCGTCGCCACCTCCTCAACAAACCGAAGGCCTCGGCTGTCGACGTGCCCCTCTCCTTTTCCTCCAAGGCTGCTGGCAGGGGACTGGTGAACTGGTATTTGGGGATGATCGAGTCCCGCCCTGTCCTCACCAAGGCCGTCACCGCGGGTCTCATCTTCACCGCCGCCGACCTCGCCTCTCAGGTATCCTATTTCACAATCTTTTTCTCCTCGCTACTTTTTCTACTCGATTTGATTTGAAAGTATTTATTTTCAAATTATGGACCACTGAATGTGGTTTTAAGATGATTTGTGGTCGAGAGAATGAATGTGGAAAATTTGTGTAAAACAAAATTCGTGGTATGCATCCGCGAAACTTTTTTAGAAAGTATTGGCCAAAGTTGCCACTTGCTTTTTCTTTTTCGAAGTTTTGAAGGGCGGTTTTGGCCTAAAACTGAAGCCACCTTTTCGAAAGACGACTTACTACGGTACATAAAAAAGTTTCATGCGTATCACAGATTTTGTTATCCGAATGCCATACCCACGAAGTTTTCTTGAGAATGAATGCTGATTAATGTTACTGAATCTAACTTGACCATGGATAAATCTATCTAGAAAAGCGATTTGTTGGTGTTGCAAGTGAATTGATAGTTGGGAACAAATAAACATCCGCATGGGGCATTGCTCTTCTTACTAGGTTCACATTGTGGGGATTTCATATAACTTATGATTCATCGCAAATGTGGTTGTAAAATACAAGGTGGTGGAGCTCGTCCATACGAAGGGGGAACATAAACATACACCTAAAATATTATAGTATAGTACTATTGTATAACCTCTTTTCTTTCTTTTCTATGTAAGCCAATAAGCCTAAGGTATCTGTAGCTCAACAAGACAATTTCATTCCGTCTTTAGTGTTTCTTCTCTATATGTAGAGGACCTTTGATGCAACCTAAGGGGGGCAATAACCTAAAATGACGATCTAAGCAATGTAATTAATGAAACAAAATGACGACAATGATAAATGATTAGCGATAAGCAAAAATCAGCAACGATAATGGACGTAGTAATCGAAATATAACACCGAATCTTCCACAAACGTCGACCAATCAAGTAGCTAATTGACTAACGGAAACTAATAGCGATGTTGCAGGTTTAGAATCTCAATTAATCACCAAATTAAACAGCAATATAACAGTCCACAAACTAATATTATGCAGTGGAAATTAGAGGTGGAAATTGTCACTCATACCACAACCAACAAGGGTTGGTAGTCCCGCTCCAGATCTGGTCGGCTTTGTTTACGGCACTTGGAGGGCTGTTGGTGGTTCCTTGAGGCCCCACAGTAGGCCACACGGTCGGCGGATGTCCCGAGTAGGGTTGGCGAACGTGAGGGGCTCCACGAGAAGGCACAAGGGCCGCTGATACAGGGATGGCGGCGGCTGGTTGGTGAGATCCGGCTGAAGGTGACGGTGGAGGGTTGCGGGGAGAGGATGGCTGAGGCGAGGCGGCCCTGGTGGGGGTCTAAAGAGGCGTGGAGGCGAATCTGGAGGGAAGGAGGAGTGCTGGGCGAGGCGGCGTGAAGAGGGGAAGAAGGGGAAGACGATGAGGTTGGGAAGGAAGAGAGGATGCCGCGGTGAGGCGGCGCTGGAAGGGAGAGAGGCGGCGCGGTGGTGGGGAGGGGGCGGCGCAGGGAGAAGGGAGGAGGCGGCGCTGGGGGGTTAGGGCACGGGGGGAAGAGAGGGATCGGGGGAGAGAGTGGCGCGGGATGGCTGGAGGGGAGGGGGCCCTGGGCGCGGCGGCACGGGGGAGGAAGAGGAGAGGGCGGCGCTGGGGGAGGTAGGGTTACGGGGGGGGGGGGGGAAGAAAGAATCGGAGAGGGGGAGAGAGAGTGCGGGACCGAGAGAGAGAGAGGGGTAGAGAGAGAGAGATAAGTGAGGAAATAATCTCAATTCAACTTAAAAAAAACCTAATACAAAGGGAGCCTTTTATAGAGGCTACTCCCCCTCAAAAGAAGCAACAAATCCCTAAAATAAGGGAAAGAAGAAGTCAAAGGAAAAATTTAAAAAGAGGCCTTTTATAATGAGCCTTTGACATGGGGAATAAATAAAATAAAACAAATGATAATTAACATAAATTAAATAAATGTGCACAAAGTTGTTGTCATGCTGCATCAACTCCCCGCTGCTGAAAAGAATCTCGCTCCGTCGATATGGCATCATGGAAGTTCTGAAGTATATCGGGGCGGAGTTGTTGGAGTTCATCCTCATCAATCCAGGTGCAATCGGTAAAAGGCCGTCCCTTCCATTTGACTAGATATCGTCTGAAGAGACCACGTCTAGTCGTCATATCTCGGATGTCTGCAATATCTTCAATCTGATCAGCATCGGTTGCGGCTGGCGGGTGGCGCATATCATCATCAGGAACTGCTGGAGTAGTGGCATCCGTCTGTTCATCTCCATGAAATAAGAAGAGATCTGATACGTTGAATACTGGCGATGTCTGGATGTCTGGCGGCAGGTCGAGTAAATAAGCATTGGGCCCAATCTTCTTGAGGACTCGGAATGGACCAATCTTTCGTTCGCTCAATTTTTGGTGGACTCTCAAAGAAATCTCTCTTTTTTCAGGTGGACCATCACTAACTCTCCAACTCTGAACTCGCTCTCTCTTCGGTGTAGGTTGGCTTGGGTCTGGTATTTCTGGGTCATGGATTGGAGTTTGGCTCGGATTTCAGTATGGATGTGGGTTAGGTGTTCAACCAGATCCTCAGCAGCTGCACTACTTCTCCCTTGCACGGTTGTGGGTTTTAGGTCAAGAAATTGAGTAAGTGGAAAGCCGTACACACTCTCAAAAGGGGATTTTCCGGTGGACCTATTAGTGGAACTGTTATATGCGAATTCAGCTTGGGGAAGAATTAGATCCCATTTGGACGGAGAGTCCCTTGCAAGACATCGCAACAAATTTCCTAATGATCTGTTAACTACTTCAGTTTGCCCATCTGTTTGTGGATGATAAGCGGTGCTATATTGCAGACGAGTACCAAGACGGGACCAAAGCGTGCGCCAAAAGTGACTCAAAAACCGAGTATCACGATCCGAGGTAAAAGAACGAGGGACACCATGCAAACGGACGACATCTCGAAAAAACAAATCAGCGACATGAGATGCATCTGAGGTTTTCCTACATGCAATGAAATGTGCCATTTTAGAAAATCGATCCACTACCACAAAAATAGAATCAACCGTTCGCACAGTGAGGGGTAACCCTAGCACAAAATCCATGGTGATATCTTCCCAGGGTCGCAGAGGAATGGGCAGAGGTGTGTACAGTCCAGTGTTCTGCCGGTGGCCTTTAAATCTTTGACATGTTTGACATTTCTGTACGAATTTTGTTACATCCTTTCGCAACTGCGGCCAATAAAAGCGCTCTTGGAGAAGGGTCAAGGTTTTGTCTCTTCCAAAGTGTCCAGCTAAACCTCCGTTGTGTAGTTCTGAAATTAATCTCTCACGAAGGGACGTGGCAGGAATGCACAGTTGGTGGCCTTTGAATAGGAAACCCTCATGAAGAACAAAAGTGGCTGTTGGGTCCTGCCCCGTACCAACACAGTCGGCATGAATTTGACCGAAGTCAGGGTCAGTAGGATAGAGGTCCTTGAGAGTTTCAAATCCTGTCGTGCTGACGGTCATTGTGGTCAGGGCATGCGCTCGCCGGCTCAACGCGTCGGCCACACGGTTCAGGGTTCTGGCTTTGTGTTTGAGGTGGAAGGTGTATTCTTGGAGGAAATTAACCCACTTGGCATGACGCTTGTTAAGAGTTTTCTGGGAGTTCAAATATCTCAGGGCTTCATGATCAGAGTTAAGGATAAATTCACGCTGGATCAGGTAATGTCTCCAATGCTTGAGAGTTTGGACCACGGCATAAAAATTCAACGTCATAAGTGGGAGTACCGTGATCTGGCATCGTTCAATTTCTCGCTGTAGAAGGCGACAGGTCGCCCTTCTTGGCTTAGGACAGCGCCAATCCCGACATGTGAGGCGTCGCAATCGACCACGAAAATCTTGGTGAAGTCGGGGAGTGCCAAAACAGGCGCATGCGTCAATTGATGTTTCAGACTTTGAAGCTCGTTTCTGCTTCAAGAGTCCAGGCGGGTGCGCCTTTCCGCGCGCAGTCTACCAATGGTGCCGCACAAGTGCTGAAGTTCCGGATGAAACGTCGGTAGAAAGAAGCTAACCCTAGAAAGCTGCGAATTTCAGTGAGGGTTTTGGGTACGGGCCAGCTCTGAATGGCCTGAATTTTTGAGGGGTCAACTTTAAGTCCATCCGCAGTGACAATGTATCCTAGGAAGAGGACCGTGTCGGACATGAAGGAGCATTTCTTGAGGTGGACGTACAGTTCTTGGTCTCTCAGGGTTTCCAGGACTTGTCGCAAGTGAGATAGGTGGTCTTCTTTGGTCAAACTGTAAATCAGGATATCATCGAAGTACACGACCACAAACTTGCCAATGAAGGGCCGCAATACATGATTCATAGTTCGCATGAAGGTGCTTGGGGCATTCGACAAGCCGAAGGGCATGACCGTCCATTCATACAGGCCTTCTTTGGTTTTGAAAGCTGTCTTCCATTCGTCTCCAGGTCGCAGGCGGATCTGGTGGTAGCCGCTGCGGAGATCCATTTTGGAAAACAATTTGGCACCTGATAACATATCAAGCATATCATCGAGGCGTGGAATGGGAAAATGATATTTGATCGTTATCTTGTTGATAGCTCGACTGTCCACGCACATTCTCCATGTGCCGTCTTTCTTCGGGGTAAGCAGAGCAGGAACCGCCACGGGGCTCATACTCTCCCGAACATTCCCACGTCGCAGCAGATCAGTAACCTGCCGGTTCATCTCTTCATGCTCGCTTGGGCTCATTCGGTAATGGGGTAAGTGAGGTAGGCTGGCTCCAGGAACTAGATCAATGTGATGTTGAATGTCTCGCAACGGGGGTAATCCTTCAGGCAACTCTTCAGGCATGATGTCAGCGAACTCTTGGATGATGGGCTTTATCTCAGGCGGGGACTTCAGGTGGAGTTGTCTCTTGGTTGGCCACTTCACGCCCCACTAATGCATAGATGGTGGAGCTCTCTTGAATTTCACGTTGGAATGTTTGGGCTTCCATCAACAACACAGAGCCCGTGGTCACAGTCTTTGATGGTGTAGCCTTGTTGCCAGTTTGGGTGGTCGCAGCTCGAAGTGTAGCCACTTGGCGAGGGCTAAGGGCTTCACGTTGTGGTCTGAGGGTTACGCGCACCTTGTCTATGAGAAAGGTGTAAGTGTTCAATTTTTCTCGGTGTTCAGTGTCCCGGTCAAATTGCCACGGTCTCCCTAGAAGTATGTGACAGACATCCATAGGGGCTACATGGCACCACACCTCGTCCTTATATGAAGGACCAATGGAGAAGTTAACGAGGCTTTGACGGTGGATCGGGAGTTGAGTACCACCACGAAACCATGCCACACTGTACGGTTTCTCGAGAGGTTGAGTCGGCAGACCCAACTTGTCGACCATTTCTTGTGAAACGAAGTTCTCAACGCTTCCTCCATCAATGATCAGAGAACAGCGTCGTCCTCCTGAGGTGCAGGTGGTTCGGAAGATGCTGCGTCGCAGCCAGCTATCAGCATCGTGGACAGCGGGGGTGAGCAAAATGTTTGTGGGCGCGCTGTCAGGAGCGATAAAGTTCTCGTGTTCAATTACCAGGAACGGACCGGAGTCGTCTCCGTCCACTCCTAGAGGTTCATAGTCATCGGCTCCCATGGCGTCAGCAGTCATCGCAATCGGATCCTCTTCAGGGGTTTCTTGCTGGTCAGGGTCGGGGTATTCAGGGTCGTCGGTGGTGCATAGATGGACGGGTTTGACCTTAGGGTTCGGGCACTCTGCTGCTCGATGGCCCTTTTGATAGCATCGGAAGCAAGTATCAGGTCCTACAATAGGTCAGCTTCCCAAGATGCCTTGGCCGGGGTTTCCAGTGGGTGGTCGGGCGACGGCAGGAGTTGATGGTTTGGCTTGGGTTTTACCCGCAACAACTGATGAGGAGCCCATCGGTTTGGAGTATATCATCGGAGTACTGGTACGAGGAGCGGAGTTCACAGAAAAGGGTATCTTCCTCGTTTGGGTTTTAGCAAGCTTGATCTCAGCTCGCTCAGCCTGCTTGTAGGCTTCGTCGACATCACGGCAGTGGTGGAGGTAGAGTTCATCCTGGATGGCTTGGCGGAGGCCTTGCATGTAGCGGGTGACTTCCTGAATAGGAGTCTCCTGCAAACGGTTGCGGTGGATTAGGGATTGGAACCCTTCGGTGTATTCCTTCACGCTCATGGTGCCTTGTCTCCAGGATTGCAGTCGCGCGTACAGATCGCGTTTGTAATCTTCAGACACGAATTTGGTCTTCAGTTTAGCTTTCATTTTGCTCCAACTGCGGATTTTGCTTTTCCCTTTTCGTTTGCGTTCAGATTGCAAACGGTCCCACCATAGCAGCGCATGTCCTTTTAATTTTATAGTGACGAATTGGACCTTACGTTCGCTAGGCATGGACTTCCGCACAAAGAAGTGCTCGACGGCTTGGAGCCAGTCCAAAAAAACGTCAGGATCTCGTCCTCCGTCAAATTCTGGGACATCGAGACGGATACCTCGATCCCATCCGTCGTCGGGCTTGGGTCCATTTCGTGGTTGGAATTGATGTTCACCAGTAGTTTGTGGAGTATAGCCAAAGGCGTATGGGTCTGGGGTCTTGGGGATGAAAGGGGTGTATTCTCTGGGTTCTTCTTCTTCACTCTCCTGTGAATGATACTCGCTATCATGTCCGTCAGAAGTAGAAGAGCTAGAGTCACGGGAAGTGCTGTTCCGGGAGCGTGATTTCTGGTTAGTGCGTCGCCCTTTGTTGAGAGTTTCATCAGTAAGGTCGTTGCCTATCATACGACTATTCAAGGTAGCAATTTGTCCACTCATCTGTTCAACCATTCTTTGCATGTGTTGCATTTGAGCAGCTAGGGATTCCAGCGATAGTTCAGGGTGTGGGGTGTAGGGGGTTTTAGAGCTACTAGGTTTGTCGGCCATGGGTATCCTAGGGTTTTGTTTTGTGGGTTTTTTTTTCTTTATATGCAACGAATAAATGGGATGCAGACGAAGTGCAGAATCGTGATGCTCTGATACCAAATTGATGCAACCTAAGGGGGGCAATAACCTAAAATGACGATCTAAGCAATGTAATTAATGAAACAAAATGACGACAATGATAAATGATTAGCGATAAGCAAAAATCAGCAACGATAATGGACGTGGTAATCGAAATATAACACCGAATCTTCCACAAACGTCGACCAATCAAGTAGCTAATTGACTAACGGAAACTAATAGCGATGTTGCAGGTTTAGAATCTCAATTAATCACCAAATTAAACAGCAATATAACAGGCCACAAACTAATATTATGCAGTGGAAATTAGAGGTGGAAATTGTCACTCATACCACAACCAGCAAGGGTTGGTAGTCCCGCTCCAGATCTGGTCGGCTTTGTTTACGGCACTTGGAGGGCTGTTGGTGGTTCCTTGAGGCCCCACAGTAGGCCACACGGTCGGCGGATGTCCCGAGTAGGGTTGGCGAACGTGAGGGGCTCCACGGAAGGCACAAGGGCCGCTGATACAGGGATGGCGGCAGCTGGTTGGTGAGATCCGGCTGAAGGTGACGGTGGAGGGTTGCGGGGAGAGGATGGCTGAGGCGAGGCGGCCCTGGTGGGGGTCTAAAGAGGCGTGGAGGCGAATCTGGAGGGAAGGAGGAGTGCTGGGCGAGGCGGCGCGAAGAGGGGAAGAAGGGGAAGACGATGAGGTTGGGAAGGAAGAGAGGATGCCGCGGTGAGGCGGCGCTGGAAGGGAGAGAGGCGGCGCGGTGGTGGGGAGGGGGCGGCGCAGGGAGAAGGGAGGAGGCGGCGCTGGGGGGTTAGGGCACGGGGGGAAGAGAGGGATCGGGGGAGAGAGTGGCGCGGGATGGCTGGAGGGGAGGGGGCGCTGGGCGCGGCGGCACGGGGGAGGAAGAGGAGAGGGCGGCGCTGGGGGAGGTAGGGTTACGGGGGGGGGGGAAGGAAAGAATCGGAGAGGGGGAGAGAGAGTGCGGGACCGAGAGAGAGAGAGAGGGGTAGAGAGAGAGATAAGTGAGGAAATAATCTCAATTCAACTTAAAAAAAACCTAATACAAAGGGAGCCTTTTATAGAGGCTACTCCCCCTCAAAAGAAGCAACAAATCCCTAAAATAAGGGAAAGAAGAAGTCAAAGGAAAAATTTAAAAAGAGGCCTTTTATAATGAGCCTTTGACATGGGGAATAAATAAAATAAAACAAATGATAATTAACATAAATTAAATAAATGTGCACAAAGTTGTTGTCATGCTGCATCAACCTTAGGGCTCTATAATAAACAAATAGCTCATTCACTTTTTCGCATAGTATCTTAGCGACAATTGTGGAGTAGAACTCTGGACCTCTCTTGAAAAGCCTTGCACCACCATACATATCCTTCCTAAAAGATCTCTCACTGACAACCGTACTGGCTGGCCAGTGACAACAAGGGAAACCTCGTCCGGAGGGACGTGACCTAGGGTTGCATCTCCAGTTCTCACCATCAATCAACCATACGACCACCTAGAGAAGCTGCAACAACTGTTGTAGTGCAACAGTGGGCGGTGCCATTGTGCTCGGAAGAGCTTCATTGAGGAGCTCCAGCGACCTGTTCGCCTCCTCGACATGTGCTCAGGGGTCTCATTGCCCTGGTCTACTACGCACATCGGCATCCATTTTTCATTATGCACACGATTGAAAGACCATAATTTGTAGACCCCGCATTTGGACAGTTCAGTTTGATTTTATTCTTTAAGTCAAATTTTGAGATCTTTAGATCTCTTATAGTGGTGATGTGTGTGTTGTTTATGTAAGTGTACACATACAACCTCCTTAATATGTTTATGTAGATAAGTTTTCTTGAATTTTCCTTGTCTTTGTTCTTCCTGATGTTACTCCATCTCTTGGGGACATCAGAAGCCCTGATCCCATTACCAAGATGGATTGGACCAATTACGAGTTGTAGGCGATGCAATTCACGAGCATCATGAAGTGCCACATGAAGGAGTACATCCTGACAGATCTGGAGTCGATCGACAAAATTGGTACTAACGCCACATGTAAACATGATAATACGTGGGTTCAAGTTTGGCTATCAAGCAAACCTACGATTGAGTTTGCCAATGAAATCCTGCTTCTTCTCACTGCAAAGGCTATGGGGGATATTCTTGTGACTAGATATTCACAAGCAAAGAATGAGACAAAGATTCTTTATTCTTTAGCTTCATCGTGATACCTAAATGACCAAATTGGATGGTCACCCTCTTCACTCGTACTTTGCCAGTCCGAGGGGCATGTTTAAGAAGCTTTATAGTTATCTTCCATGCTATGCTTCCATTAATTTTTTAGGCCTACGCTTCCATTAATCGGCAACTGACTTACATGAATATTTTGATGGCTGGTCTTTTCCTTGCGGTTCTTGATTTAATCAATAACTCAACATACACTGCAATCTGCCTCTTTCCAATGCTACTATACCCCTTACGGAGAAGGCCCGCAACATCGACATTTCAGACCTCTGGCGTGGCAACCCTACAAGGTGGAGGAGGGACTGTTGATTTCAAAGGACGAGGAGGGTGTCGTCCCTGACATCAGTGTACCTATTGCAACCATTTTGAGTACACCGAGGACACATGCTAACAGAAGCATAGTCGTCCTACTTTGCTCACGTTGTTGAGCACTCTAAGTCATCAACAACACCTTCAAACCAGAGGTACAAGAATCTTGTCTCCCAATTGATGGAGATTATGGGACTTTATCTTGCTTAGCTTGGTCCCTCTACTGCATCATTTGACACAAGAACATCTGTTAGTACCTCAGGTATAGATTATGCTTTTACTACTTATTATAGCACTGATCTTATTAAGTGGGTGATCTTTTCTAGAGCTCAGTCATCATTGTAGATAGGATACATTCTCCTATCATAAGACATGGGAAGATCCATCTCATGCCTTCTATACAACTACATAATGTTTTACATGCTCCAGAATTTTCCATGAATTTATTATCCACTAGACAACATAGTAAGGAAGTTAATTGCCATGCCATATTTTATCCTTCTCTTATCTTTCTGGATATGCTTACTGGCAAGGTGATTGTATGTGATTGTGTGTAAGGGGGTTTCTATAGATTGGTCAAGTCTTCATATGCAGGTTGATCTTCCGTCTCTACTGGACTAGTCTCCTCCTACCTATGGCTGCTTCGATTTGGCCATCAACCTCTCCAAAAAAATATGCAAAGTTTTCCCTCATATCTCTTCTATCCAGTTTGATTTTCAGTGCAAGGACTGCCATCTTAGGAATTATTATCGTGCTAGCTTCCTAAGTTGTCAATGTCATAGTAGTAGTTCTTTTCTCGAGTTACTACATTTTGATCATGGGATCAAATTTCGGCGAAATACGGTTGAATTTTGGTTTCGGTGGGTGACTCTGCCGAAATGACCTATATCGACTGAAATTTGGGGGCTACGTACAAAACTGACCGAAATGACCAAAATTTTGATCTAATTTCGATCAAAATTCGGTTAAAATTTTATTTCGGTTACTCACTGAAATGGTGTTCGAAATTGAAATTTAAGGCCTTGATTTTGATGTTTGGAGACTCAACTATGTTCCTGATCATTAAGTGCATCTGTTTTATCTTGTTGCAGTAGATGATTTTTATTATTTGCCTTGGGTTTCTTATGAAACATAAGTTTATGCTGGAGACATTATAAAAAAAATATTATTAAAATAAGGGATTTTTTTGTGGAGCCATTAAATACATGAGATTTGACAATGCCCTTGAATTTTACACCGACTTTTTATCTCACTTATTCAAGTCTCATCAGATTTACATCAGACCTCGTACACATATACATCTCAACAAAATGGTGTTGCTGATGGAAGTACATACATCTTTTGAATGTCACTAGGACTCCCTTGACATAGGTTTTGCTCCTTACTCTTACTAGTGGGATGATATTCTTATTGCATGCTATCTAATTAATTACATGTCATCTTCGACTTTAGGGGGTCGAGTTACTTTTTCCATCTTGTCTCACGAAGAGGACTTATATTATCTAATTTCTCATGTATTTGGTTGTGCGACATTTGTTCATGACTTGACAAGGCTGAGACAATCTGTCTTTGGGTAGATCAAGTGCATTTTTCTGGGATATTCTATGACTCAGAATGAGTATAATTGTTTTTACCATGTTAGATGGATGCATTATGTCACTGCATACATCATTTTTTTGAGTCAGTTATTTTTCTCCTATTGGACATTAGCATCTATTAAAGCCATCTGCTTGCTGAGGAGAACAATGGAGATTTATATAGCTAAAAGGAAGAACTTCCGTATAATTTTTTATTGATTTCGAGAAGGCTTATGATTTTGTCTCAAGGGAGATATTGTGGAGAGTTTTGGAGAAGAGACAAGTATCTGTCCTATACATTAGCCTCATAAAGGATATGTATGATAGGGCTTCATCTTGTGTAAGGATACTGTCTGACTATTTTGACATCAACATTAGTCTACATCAAGGTCCAGTTTGAGTCCATTCCTTTTTACTTTAATTATGGACGAGTTGACAATTCACATTCAGGATGAGACACCTTGGTGTATGTTATTCGCTGATGATATTGTGTTGACTGCTGAGACTAGAGATGGAGTAAATGAGAAGCTTGAGGTCTGGAGACATGCATTGAAGACTAAAGGTTTTCATATAAGCAGGGCTAAGACTGAATATATTTTTTTGATGGAAATATTGGGTAAGCTCCCAAGGTGGGAGTTACCGCCAAATGGCATTCATAAAGAAGTACTTGTTACATGTTACATTAACGGGATGCCCAGAAGCTAAGACCGAATATATGGAGTACACTTTTGATGGAGATGATATTGGTGAATGAATTGATGTGAAGATTGGTGATGATAACATTCAAAAGAGATTCTTTTAGATACTTGGGATCTATTTTGCAACATGATGGGAAAATTGATGGAGATGTTATTAATAGAATAAATGCAGGTTGGCTAAGGTAGAGAGGAGCCTCTACTGTTCTCTATGATAAGAAAATTCCTTTGAAAATCAAAAGAAAGTTTTACAAAGTAGCCGTTAGACTTGCTATGCTCTATGGATCTGAATGTTGGCATGTGAACCATAGACATGTGCAGAGAATGAGAGTAGCAGAAATGAAAATGCTAACGTGGATGTATGGACACATACACACATGTAAAGATCGGATTCGGAATGATGCAATCAGAAGGAAAGTTGGTGTAGCTCCGATTGAGAATAAGACGCGAGAAAACCGCTTAAGGTGGTTCGACCATTTGCAAAGGAGATCAACTGATGCACCAGTTAGGAGATGCGAGTTTTGGGATGCCGAGCCGGCTAAAAGAGATCGAGGAAGGCCCAAGAAATGTTGGAATGAGCCTATACAAAGGGCTCTTAGTTTTTTGGATCTAAGCTCGAGAATGACTCACGATAGATCTGAATGGAGGCAAAGAATCCATGTAGCTGATCCTACTTAATGTGGGAAAAGGCTTTGTTATTGTTGATATTAGCGTCTGACACTAAGGTAGCAATGCCTCCTCCCACTTGCACCATTTATTAACGAAAAATATATGCATTTTCAAAATCTTTCGCAAGGTGGTGTTTTAGTACAATTTTAATAATTAATCATATTTTATGTTGTTTGTTTTGGTGGCTAATGCATTGTAGGTGATGATGGCACGTGTAGTTCAAGATGAGTTCTACATGGATTCCACCAAGGATGGGATATCGGTTTCGATCCTTCAGTATGTAGATGTCACAATTTGATTTATGTGTGTGTGTGTGGGGGGGGTGTTAGGAGGTTAGACGGATTCGATGGTTCCATATATATTTTGGGATATCTCTAGGTTTTGGGTCCATTAGGATAAAAATGTGTTTGTTCTCTTCAGCTTGTTAGTGGAGTACGTTTTTTTAATGAGGCTACTTTGAGGACCCCTAGGGTCTGTTTGGTTGCTGGGTTGGGGTGAGTTGGGGTAACCTGATGGGAATAGTAGCTGTTTGGGATGGTTACGAGGGTTGGAGAGGGTTGGAATAAAAAATATGATGTGATGTCACTATGATTTGTGATAGAATTCCATCCCCAAAAAAGAGGGGTAAACTGGGTTACTCCGGGGTAGCCCGGTTACCAAACAAGCCCCTAGGGTAAGATTGTTGCTTACTTGAAGCCTTCTATTGGTGTCTGCTATGTAGTAGTATTTGTCATGCGCTATCGTTGTTGTCAACTCAGAATATGATGGTAGGAGAGCATTACACATGATATCGTCGCGTTTTTGAAATAGGTTTTAATCCATGAGAGGCTTCTATAAACCGACCATTCATTAATTGAAAAATATGTATTTTCTAAACTTTCACATAAGTAGGGATTTAGCACAATTAATAATTAATTCATTCCTATGTTGTTTGTTTTAGTGAGTAATGCATTGGAGGCAATGGTGGTTCGTGAAGTTCAAGATGAGTTTTGCAGAGATTTCACAAGGGATAAGATTTCGATTATGATCATTCAGTATTTTGATTTCACGATTTAATTTGCGGAAGAAGGGTTTAGGAGGTCAGGGGGATTTCGATGGTCTAGATATATTTTGTGACATCTATGGGTTTCAGGTCCATCATGGTAAATATGTGTTTGTTCCCTTAGGTATGCCAGTGGACCACATTTTTGCGTGCAAGGATACTTTAAGAACCCCTAGTGCAAGATTGTTGCTTACTTATTTCAAGCCTTTTTTTGGTGTGTGCTGTGTAGTTGGCTTCGTCAGATTAATTGGTTACAATTGGTGGATGTGGTAATATCAAACTTGAATTGCAGAATCGAAGAACAAGAAATAAAATAATTTATGTAAAACCCTACTCTCAAAAGGAGTAACATAAGAACAAGAAATAAAATAATTCAGGTGAAACCCTACTCTCAAAAGGAGTAACATAAAACTGCGGGAGAGAACCACTAAGGACTAAGTTTGCAATTGTATTTCTTTTAGTGAGTCAAAAGGTAGGGCTCTTTATATAGCCTAAGAATAACATAACAAGGTCCTGCCACTCGACAATGTTGGACTAAATTACTCCTGCATATATTGTGAGTTTACGGATCACGATACCACTAGAGGGGGGTGAATAATGGTTCAAGACAGTTTAAAAACTTTATGTGAAAATACCAACAAACACATAATATTCAGAACAAACAAGCCAATCAACACAATATTCTACCGTGGAACCCCACATGGGTGAAAACCACAACTTGAGTCTTCCTGACTCAGGATTTTCTGATTAGCTGCGCTAACACAACAACAACAACAAAGCCTTTTCCCACAATTAAGTAGGGTCGGCTACATGGATTCTTCGCCTCCATTCAGATCTATCTTGGGTCAATCTCGAGCTTATATCCAAAAAACTAAGATCCCTTCGTATAGTCTCTTTCCAACACTTCTTGAGCCGTCCTCGCCCTCTCTTAACTGGCTCAACTTCCCAACACTCGCATCTCATAACTGGTGCATCCGCTGATCTTCTTTGCAAATGACCAAACCATCTTAAGCGGTTTTCTCGCATCTTATCCTCGATCGGAGCTACACCAACTTTCTTTCTGATTGCATCATTCCGAATCCGATCTTTACGTGTGTGTCCACACATCCACCTTAGCATTTTCATTTCTGCTACAACCATTCTCTGCACATGTCTATAGTTCATAGGCCAACATTCAGATCCATAGAGCATATCAGGTCTCGCGACTGCTTTGTAAAATTTTCTTTAATTTTTAAAGGAATTTTCTTATTACAGAGAACAACAGAGGCTCCTCTCCACTTTAGCCAGCCTGCATTTATTCTATTAGTAACATCTCCATCAATTTCCCCATATATCTAAAAGAATCTCTCTTCAGAATGTTATTGTCACCAATCTTCACCTCAATTCCTTCACCATTGCTTCCATCAAAGGTGCACTCCATATATTCCGTCTTAGCCTTACTTAGACGGAATATATGGACACGTGCGCTTGGAGTCTCGGGAACTCCGGGGCGCAGGCTAGGGCAAGGAGCTGAGGCCCGGAAACGAAGCTGAGGCTCGGGAAGGGTGGCAGGCTCGGACAGCTTCGGAGGGTCCGAGCCTCGAGGCTGGGGCCGAGGCTTGGGGCGACTGGCGTGGCTGAATAGGAGCCGTTGGATCAAGGCTTTGGCCCTGATCCAACGGCGGCTGGAGATTGATGGCGAGCGGTGGTGCGCGTACGAAGGTCGGCTCCGCGGAAGGGGCGGAGGCGCGGAAGCACCACCGCGTGGCGGCTGGAGGGGCGCTCATCGGGGCGGGAGGTCACGCACGGCGGTGGGTTGTCGGGCGGAGCGGACCTGGGCCTCCGTGGAGATGCTGCGGGAGTTGCAAGTGGCCTGCGGAGAGAGCAACCATGACTGTGGAGAATGGGGGAGCTGCTGGAGAGGCGGCGGTGGCTAGAGATGAAGTGTGGTCATGTGGTGGAGGAGGTTCCTGGGAAATGTTGTGATCGACGGACAGGAGCAAAAGAGGTCATCTGTGCGAAGTGGAGTTTTTGGTGGTTCTCCATGTGTATAGAAAACCGACTTTTTTGGATTTTACAATTTTTTGATGGTTTTAAAAGATGATACAAATTATAGAAAAATGTGATAAAATACAAGGAAATTAATTACAGAGTAATATTTTTTTTAGAATTTTAATAAATAAGCAAATAGAGGAATAAAATATAAGTACGAAATACAAGACATTTGTACAGACTCACAACGGACACTCGAACACAGTCAGCTTCTTTGATTTCAGTCTTGATATAGATTTGAATTTTATGAGACTTAATAAAACCTTCATCAAAGAATACAAATGACGAAGAAATAAAATTAAAAGGGTTAATTATGTACATAAAAACTTAGGTCAAAAATAGCAAAAAGTGAAAATGCGCAAAAGAGGTCCAAAACCCAACTTTCACATATGACGTCCGAATTTTATGAAATTGGTCTTATTTTGAAGGTATTTGAAAAATGGAGTACTTTAAAGGTGGGTAGACCAAAATCAGACACTGTATGAAGAAGATATTCATGTTTAGTCCGTCATACGTGAAATTAGACTTTAAGATTATTTGACACTTATTTGAGTTAATATTTTTTTGTATTTTTTATTTAATCTTGTTAGTAATATCTACACAATGGAGTGGTTTGGGGTTAATCAGAGTTAGAATGAATTAATTAAAAATATGGGAAGTTAGTGTCTTTTTAGGCTAATTTACACTTGGATTTTTGATGCAATTATGCATGATGAAATGCAAATATTATTAACACATGTACGAATGCTAATGATGTTATATTAATGATTAAATGCAAATGAATTATGGAGCCTAATTGACCAATTTTAGCATGATGAATACGAGATTCATCATACCCCTATACTTAAACCATGCTCGTCCCCGAGCATCATTGAATGAATGACTTAGTTGGATAAATCTCTGACTGTGCGTGTGATTTTCAAGGCTTGATTCATAGAAGACCCTTGATTTGAGTGATCCTAAAATTCTGGGTTCAACCATGCTTTAATCAAAAGGAATCCAACTTCGCTATTTATCAGACTCTCTGTTTGTACATATAATATAAGGATATGACTTTTAGTGTATTGCATTCATGAGAGTCGAGTCGAGACATCACCAAACTTTCTAGTCCCGGAGACTCTCCTCTAGACTTAATCCTCAACACTAGGGAATAAGTCTATTCTTGCTTCAGTCAACCGTCTCATTAGTTTGTCAGACTTGAAAGTGTGGATGGACGGCCAGGTGATGGAGGGCATAGGATTGTGTCTATTTTTCTCTCCCTCACATTGGAACAAGGGGCCTTTCGAGTGCCTTATCACTCATCACACACATATTTTTATTGTTGATCAATGTTTCAGTCAAGAGAATTCGGAGTCGTTTGCACTTGTTTTTCTGGGAGTACACCGGGGTGTGTCTTTTTTGAGTATCTAAGATACCTTTGACACCCAGACTTGTATCACTATACGATGCATAGCCCTTTTATGGTGCTAGCTCGACTCCTTGGTCCTAATTATAGCTTGGTCCAAGTGAACACTTTGAAAATGGTTGGGAGCGCTCGCCATATGGTGGAAGCTCTTTTGATTTTGACTTTGTAATGATAGAGCTATTCTTTGAATATATTTCTTTCTTTTCTTTTCTTTTTGGCTAGCTCTACTGCTTTTACCAAAAGTTGGCGCACACTGATCAACAATTATTTAGTTTCATCACACCCTGGTACATAGGTAGATATTAAAGATAGCATGCGAACTTGTTCACATACTGGCTAGGGTTTTGTTGACACTCAGGTTTCTTGAAGCCTTCATTAACTTTATCCATCCTCGAGCATCATTAGATCGGGTCTACACTCAATCACCAGTCCTAGTTCCTCAAGTGATAACTCCACTCATCTCATCAATCATGTAGTTGTGAATGTGTTGTGCTGATCATATTCTTTTAAAAGGTAGAGATGAAGAGTGCAATATAGCGTTCAAATCTTTCAAACTAGGGAAGTGTGGATTATTAAGTTTAAAAACCCTAATGATTAATGCTAGTTAACTCAGTCTCTCAAGATCTCATAAATCTAGTGTCATCAAATCCTCAATCCTTAAGTGAAAGTGAAGGTATCAAGATTATACCAACCAAGGAATGCATGAGATGCTTGATGGAATGCAAGATCATGAGTGAAATTTTTCTAATGCAAAAGGTTTTTTTATGCAAAAGTTTTTTTTCAAAACCATGTTTTATTTACAGAAGGAATTTAGTATAATATACGCAGTATACACTGCTTGTACCCATCCCCGATGTAAGATGAAAACCATTAAAGTACGAGCTATGGATAAAGTAAGTAGAAAATATACAAACACACCCCCTATACTTAGCTTGTGCTATGTCCTCATGGCACAAAGTGAAATGCAGACATAGCTCGTACTAAATATAGGTGAGCGAAAAAGAAAAAGAAGAGAAGTGATGTTTACACAATGGTTCTAGTTCCCCTATACTTAGGCTCAGGTCAGCCCAAGTATGAGTGGATAATTACAAGTGGGGAACTGGTAGATTACAGATGTACAAGGTCAAGGAGGTTTGCGACAAACCTTCTTGCCGGAGTGTGGTGAGAGATAGTGTGGAGATGTGGAGGGAGGTGAAGAGGGGACGGATGAAGAAGACCAGCCATCATCAGAGTCGTCCTCAGAAGAGTAGTAGTCGTACGCATAGGATCTCCAATTATTGTCAACCTGAGGTAAGTGCCCTTGGATCAAAGCTATACTTATTGCACTTACCTGATGAACCACTTCAGGATCGGACGAGGACTCTTCAGAAATCACCTGGTGTTTAAGGTCAAAAATGACTTTCTTGGTCGGTTTGTTTCCATGAGAAGTATTAGGAGGAAAATGGACAGTCTTCATCTCCCTATCTTGAGTCACTGGTGTGGCATTTATGAGTTCCTCATCAAATGAATCCTTGTAAAAGTCGACCAGTTCTTGTAGGGTCATACGCGACTTCGGGCGAGGGAGCAAGTTCTTGGTGGTTTTGTGATTGTTGGCTGGGGATGTTGATGTCACCTCTTGATACTCGTGATTTTTGGTGACATCAGAGGTTTCCTGAGTCGGTTCCTTGTATGGTTCAAGTATCTCGTGAATTACTACCGACTCGAAAATTGGACCACTTAAATAATTGTGACGATCCTTAGAAATATGGTCCAATTCTTCACAAGCTCCAAAATCTTGATTCCTCCTAGGAGCAGTGTTAGGGTGGTGAGAATCTAAATACAACTCAACAATCGATCTTGTTGACGCATATTGAGTAACTGTATCTCTTTATTATTTCTTTTTCTTGCTATTCTCTTTATGTAATTTACCCATAGGCTACTCTCCTATATAAGAGAGCCTAGGGCTATGGAATAGATCTATCTCATTCACGTTTCCCAACATGGTATCAGAGCGACGGTCCTAGACCGGAGTTCTCGAAACCTAACCCTAACCCTAACCCCACCCGCCGGCCTCTCTTCTCTCTCTTCCTCGGATCGGCGCCGCATCGCCTCTCGCCTAGGCGCCTGCGCGAGCGCCTCTCGAGCGCCTCTCGCGCCTCTCGCGCATCGCCCAGCCTCTGCGTGCATCGTCGCACGCATCCGCACAACACCGTGCGCCTGTGCGTGCGTCACCGCACATCTACGCACAGTCCCGTGCATCGACTGCGCGCATAGTCACGCACTCCAGTTCGCGCGCATAAGCCTGATCGCGCGCATAGTCTCCAGTTGCGTGCGCACTGTTGCGCGCATAGCCTCCAGTTGCGCGCATAGCCTGATCGTGCGCTCCTGCGCGATTGTGCGCACTGTCACGCGCACAGTTGCGTGCGCCAGTGCTCACGAGATTCACCAGTCGAGCACTCCAGTGCGCGCGTGATCCTCCAGGTGCGTGCGTGCTTCTCGCACGTGCGTACGTGCCCTAAGTTCCAAAACCTTAGGGCACAACTCCTGATCTACATGGGGTTAGTTGCTTGAAGTCTACACACGCAACTAATCCCATCTATGTCATTGTAGACATAGACTATATCCTCTCAGTTGCTCCAATCTTCCATCTCCATCATGTCAAAAAGCAAGGCAGATATTCCATCTATGGGCGCATTTCGTGGTCCAGCGCCCATTGTCAAGATGGATGGTACGAACTATGAACTGTGGGCAATGCAGTTCATGAGTATGATGAAGTCTACAGGTAAGAAGCACATTCTTACCGAGCCCGAGCCTGCAGAGAAGACTGGAGCTTATGCCTCATGGGAGGCCGATGATGCATATGCCAAGATGTGGCTATCCGGTACATTGGCTATTGAAATCGCCAATGACATCTTACATCAACCCACGGCTAAAGACATGTGGGACATCCTGGCAGCAACGTATTCTCAGGAGAAAAATGAGACGAAGATCCTGCAACTGCAACATGACATATTCACAATAAAGCAGAAATGCCGTCCTTTACATTCCCTCTATACATCATTGAGAGGGATGTTTGAGAAGCTCTACAGCTTCATGCCTCTTACCGCCACGCCAGAACAGCAGAAGACATACAGGAATGCGACGATGGTGGGTGTGTTTCTCGCTGCACTTGATCCAGAATATGAGGCAGCACGTTCACAGATTTTGGCAGACTCGACTATTCCTCCCATGGAGGAGGCTTTTCACAGATTGAGTAGGATCACAGTACCTTCAGCAGCTGCTAGTCAGAATCCCTCAGCCATGGCGGCCAACAGAGGCCGTGGTTCTCATTACCAGGGCCGTGGACGTACTCCCCGTGGAAGGGGTGGCCGCACTAGGCCAACATGCTCATATTGTCACCGAGTCGGACATACTGAAGATACATGCTACTCAAAGCATGGATTTCCTGCATTCGCACGAGCAACTGAGCAGATAGAGCCCCCGTCTGCTGCTACACTGGATCAACGATTTGATGATCTAGTTGCCCGTCTCAGGGGCATTATTCCACCATCTGGTCCAGCACCGACTACAGAGAACCATACTGATGCTGCTGCCTCTGCCTCGGCCTCTACTAGTACTTCAGGTAGTACACTTGCACTCCACAGTAGTAGATCTGATACACTGCCATGGATCATGGACTCCGGCGCTACACATCATCTATGTGGCGACCAGAGCCTACTTACAGGATACACTCAGATTCCTCCAGGACGGACTGTAGTTATTGCCAATGGCACGCATTCTCCTATCACGGGTCAGGGGGAGATTAGATTGACGTCTTCTATGCAGCTCAAGAATGTTTTGCATGCACCGCATTTTTCTATGAATCTGTTGTCAATTAGTCAGATTACGAAGGATCTTCATTGTCGAGCTATTTTTGATTCATCTTCATTGATTTTTCAGGACATCCGTACGGGCAACGTGATTGGTCATGGCTATGAGCAAGGAGGCCTTTATCGTCTGAACCAGACCCCATTTGCCTGAATCACAGCTTCTCCCGCAGAACAAGTATCTCCTCTCCTGTGGCATCTGCGTTTTGGTCATTTACCGCTTCAGAAGTTGCGTCTAGTCCTACCTTATAGTCTTTCTCACACACCTATCCAGTGTGAGGCGTGTCAGTTGGGAAAACATCACAGGTCATCTTTTCCCAGTAGTCAAGGTCGGAGTAGTAACTCCAAGTTTGAGTTGTTTCATGTCGACGTCTGGGGTCCGAGTCGTGTTCCCGATCATCAGGGGCACAGGTTTTATATTGTATTTGTGGATGACTTTTCTAGAGCATCATGGGCATTTCTAATGAAAAATAAGTCTGAAGCAGGAAATATTATTATTCACTTTCTAAATGAGATTCAGAATGTCTTTTCCACAACTGTCAAAATTATGAGAAATGACAATGCCTTAGAGTTGTGCACCAACAATCTAGCCAACTACTACTCCTCTAAAGGAATTATACACCAAACATCCTGCGCTCATACGTCTCAACAAAATGGGGTTGCAGAAAGGAAACATCGTCACCTACTTGATGTCACAAGGTCACTTCTTATTCAGAGTCATGTTCCGTACTCCTACTGGGGTGATGCCGTCCTCACTGCATGCTATCTTATCAATCGTATGCCCTCGTCTGTCTTGAATGAACAGGTTCCTTTTTCACTTATTTATCCTGACAAGGATCTGTTCATTCTTACCCCTCGTGTGTTTGGGTCAGTTGCATTTGTCCACCAGTTGTCGCCTGGTTCTGACAAGCTCTCTCCTAGGGCTGTCAAGTGCGTCTTTGTGGGGTACTCCAGAACTCAAAAGGGGTACAAGTGTTTTGATCCTGTGCGTCGGCGGTATATGATCAGTGCAGATGTTACATTTTTTGAATCCATTATGTATTTTTCAGAATCCGGGAACATGCAACCACCACCTATATCTCCTGATACCGTATTCATGGCACCACCAACATCACCACCACCACCGCCACCACCACCACCATCTACAGTATCCCCGTTACCATTCCATTACACCCGCAGGCCGCATACAGCTCATGGTCCTGACCAGTCAACTAGCTCGCCTATGGTATGTGATGAAATTATTAATGTTGATGGATCTAACGACATTTCTCAGCAGGATGCATTACAGGAGCATGGTGATAACACATATGATCTGGATATTCCAATCGCTCTACGCAAACAAAAGAGAAGCTGTGCCAAGTATCCAATATCAGCAGCGGTGTCTTTTGAGAGGCTATCTGGACACTTCAGGACGTTTGCATTGGCACTTTCAGCTACAGACATTCCACGGACCCACCATGAGGCTTTGCAGGATTCTAGATGGCGGCTAGCAATGGAGGAAGAGATGGCGGCACTTCAGTCTAGAGGAACATGGAGTTTGGTTACTATACCTCCAGATGTCAGCCCGGTGAGTTGTAAATGGGTGTTTACAGTTAAACACAATGCAGATGGCTCCATTGACAGGTACAAGGCACATCTAGTTGCACGGGGATTCACACAGACATATGGGGTAGATTACCTTGACACGTTCTCCCCTGTGGCCCGTCATTCTACTCTGCGGATCCTCTTATCAGTTGCAGTTACTAGAGACTGGCCACTCTATCAACTGGATGTGAAGAATGCATTTCTGTATGGAGACTTGCAGGAGGAAGTTTATATGCAACAGCCACCTGGTTTTGCTGTTGAGGGGGAGTGTTCCAAGGTTTGCAGATTACATAAGGCCATCTATGGCCTTAAGCAGAGCCCCAGAGCATGGTTCCAGAAGCTGTCAGACCTCTTTGAGAAACAAGGATATAAACGCTCCAATGCTGATCATTCCTTGTTTGTACAGAAGACGGCAAGAGGTATTGTTGTAATCATGGTTTATGTTGACGATATCTTGATTACAGGTGATGATGACCAGGGCATTAAGCAGGCAAAGGAAAGGTTGGGGACCGAATTTGTCACCAAGGACCTGGGAGTCCTTAGATATTTTCTGGGGCTGGAGTTTGCCAGAAATCCGTATGGATTAGTCATGTCACAGAGGAAGTATGTTACAGATCTACTGAGTGAGACAGGTATGCTAGGGTGTCGACCTGCTACGACACCAATGGACCCCAGCATGAAGCTGTATGATGATGACACAGAGGAGGTTGACATGAGAAGATATAGAGAACTGGTAGGCAAATTGTTATATGTCACGATCACTAGGCCAGATATATTATTTGCAGTGAGCCGTGTGAGCCAGTTCATGGAGCAGCCACGCCAGGTGCATATGGATGCAATACATATGATACTTAGATATCTCAAATCTTCTCCAGGTAAAGGTCTGCTATTCAAGAAAGGAAAAGGGATTTCTATCTCAGCATGCGCAGATGCAGACTATGCAGGATGTCCTAAGGATAGGAAGTCCACCTCAGGGTATGCTGTCTATGTTGGAGATGCCCTAGTCTCATGGAGGAGCAAGAAACAAACTGTGGTAGCTAGATCTAGTGCTGAATCCGAATATAGGGCTATGGCCCAGGCTACTACAGAGATGATGTGGGTGAAAGCGGTGATGACAGATTTATGTTTAGATGTACCACTTCCTATGAACTTGGAGTGTGATAATCAGGCTGCTTTCTTCATTGCAAACAACCTTGCATTCCATGAGCGGATCAAGCATATTGAGGTGGATTGTCACTTCATACGTGATATGATTCAGAAAGGATTCATTGCCACATCTCATGTTACTTCAGAGAACCAGACTGCAGATATATTCACCAAGGCATTGTTACGAGGTCCATTTCAGAAGTGTGCTTCCAAGCTGAGCATGATTGACATCTATGCTCCATCTTGAGGGGGAGTGTTGACGCATATTGAGTAACTGTATCTCTTTGTTATTTCTTTTTCTTGTTATTCTCTTTATGTAATTTACCCATAGGCTACTCTCCTATATAAGAGAGCCTAGGGCTATGGAATAGATCTATCTCATTCACGTTTCCCAACAGATCTCTCAGGTGACTCTCTTAGGGTTTGTGTCTGTATTTTGTGAGGAGAGGTCTGATCATGTGAAGAGTTTGTCTCCTGATCAGAACTGTCGGTCTCAAGTCGAGTTTCCTCAGAGCAGATCGTATCGTTGAGGGTTTGTTTATTCTGGTCCGAGTTCAGGAACTTGATTTCCTGAGTCTCACAATCGACAATCGCCTTAGCGGAGGCTAAGAACGGCTTTCCTAAAATGATTGGAGACTCAGACAACCTTACAGGGTGCTCAATGTCAAGGACAATAAAGTCCACTTTATGTTCTCCACCTCCGAAATTTACGACGACAGAAACGATCCCCGCGGTCTTTTGGTAGATCGATCGGGTAATTGAACGATCACCCTAGTCTTTTTGAGTTGTCCGAGTTTGAGTTGATTAAAGACGGACTTCGGGAGGATGTTTAAAGTAGAGTTGTCGTCTAACCGAACATGAGTGAATATGGTATCCTCAATTTCACATGTGATCCGAGTCAACCGCTTGACTTTGCGGCTTTTGATTTTATGATTCATCACCAAAGAGCTGGCCATAGATATGACATGATATTCAGTCCTTGATCGTTTCTTGTCCGTCTTTTTGGGGTTTAGTCGACTCTTCACAAATCTCTTAAGGTCGGGCACATATCCTTTGGTCTTAATCAATGGAAGCTCTAAGATCAGACTCTTACAAAATGCTTCTATTTCAGAATTGTTCATTTTTTTTGAATTTTCTATTTTTTCAATTTTTTGGTATTTTCTATGGTAGGATCAGTAGGGGGTCAGAGGATAAAGGTGGTTGTGCTTGATTGTGAGTCACGAGATTTTTATGTGGTTCGCTTGGCGGTGGCCTCACTTCTTCTGGAATCTGCATAGACTGGATGAGATCATATATTTTCTCAGTCAAAGCGTTTGCTCTATGATTGATCCGAGCAATCTCATCCTCAAACATCACATGACTTGTGATTGAATAATCATTCTCCATATGTCGTGATTCTGTCATGTAACCTCGAGTAGGGTATTAATTGTTCATAGTCATTATGGTCTGGTCATGAGTCACATTTCCTTGACTCTGGTTTCTCTATTGTTTGTACTCAGGAAAATTGATCATGAGTCACATTTTAATTGGTCATATGTCGAAGGAAAATTGATTGTACTCAGGAAGATAATCAACCTGGGTAGGGGATGGTTCAAGAGGGTGTGATATCATAGTAACCGGAAATCGTATTTTACTGTCAATATCGGTTACTCTATTGTTCATCCTCAATTCTGCTCTCTCTCTCTCATGTCCATAAGATTGTCAGAATGTGAGAGAGGTCTATTGCATGAAGAAGTGTGGTCATAGGGTGGGATGTATGGGAGGGAAGAGAATGATGGTTGAGGACCTGATTTGAAGAGCAGGTTCCCCTAGGAAGTGTGAGAAGAAGGATATCGGGACATGGTCATGGAGATCGAGAAAGAAGACCACTGTACCGACATCTTCTCAAGAGAGAGATGGAATGATTTGCGAACCACAATTTGCTTGCAATTGCAACGTCTTTGACACACACAAACCAAACACAAAACAAACACGTAGATTCACTCACTCAACACTAGTGAAGGCACGTCAGGGCTCGACCGTTTATCTTTTCGATTTTAATTTTAAGTGATCAAACAACCTTGAAAAGTTAAACGGAGCTGTTACGTGTCGAAATATTTCACAAAGACTGCCCCGAATTCATACAACTAGTTGCATCCACTTTCAGCCAGTATGGGTGTAAGTACGGACCGTTAGACAGCTACCCGTGTTACTTGAGGATGGAGCCTTTCACGGTGTCCTCTAAACCACCTACTCTGCTAAGGGAGTCGGATCGTAAACGACTAATCGAAACCCTCACTGAGAAGTAGCTAGTTGTTTCTAAAAACAGTATTCTGAGTGACAATTTTTGATTTTTGGCTCTTTCCTAAGTGTATGATCTTATCCTTACAAACAATGAGTGGGTTTCTCTCCACCAGACACAATGGTTAATTTTATGTCAGTCTTATTTACAGTCGCCTTGATTAGGAGTCCCAGTTTTAGATTAAGGTTATCACTGAAGTTTTATCTGAGCACAAAAATACACGCCAAATGAGCAGTCCTAATTCCTTTAATTCCTAAGTGGTAAATTGAGGAGGGAGAATCGAAAAAAGCCAATGCAAGCGTGAAACAATGATGCATGCTTAAGAAGAAGACTTACGGTGATTCTTCGTGTTCTTCACGCGGGATGCAATATAAGGAATTAAAATTAGACTAAATGTTATGCACAGAGGAAAAATACCCTAGACAGATAGTTCTATTAGCGGGAAATAATTGATTAAAAATTTGGCTAAGTCGAACGATCTACCAGTGCGTCTAGTTAGTGAATAATGTGTGTCCTAAAATTTACGAGCACGAGCAAAAATAATTCTAATCTAGCGTATGTGCTCCTACATTGTATGCTACAGAGAGTCCAGTCCGAATTATTACAAATTATCAGGGTTCAAAGAGAAAGGGATCCTGTGAATGATGCAGAAATTAAACTATCTAAGCTCTCTTTCACAAAGATTTAAAATTCAGTCTTCTTCGCAAGCCCCTTGAATTATATCCAAAAATTTGCTCTGAGTAATCTACAAAGAGAGAAATCACGGTTGGTATCAGAAGTGAGAGAGAAAGATGCAAAATAAAATAAAATGCAAATGGTAGAGAGAAAAAAATTAGCATAGAAATTAATTTCACAAAAAATAATTACAAAAAAAAAATTAAACCCTGAAAATACGCCGTTCCCCGGCAACGACGTCATTTGATGAACACGAAATTCGCCTATTTAATAATCGATAATTGTAGTATAGGAGGTCAAAAAAGGTCGATCATAACCACAATCTTTGAATGTTGTAGAGTATTTTTACTTGGCAAGTATACTAAGGTCGAACATAGGGAACAATGATTTTTAGTTGCGTGGTTTTAAATTAAATTAAATAAATAATTAATTGCTAGATTAGTTTATGTGTTGGGAAAATAAAATGGAAATGCAATGAAATGACGATGCAAATTAGATGCAATGCGACAAAAATAAATAGAGAGAATAAAGCACCAGATCTATGATTTATGAAATTCAATCCTCAAATAAATTTATCAACTACTCGAAATTAAATCACAGATCAAATCAATTGAAATCCAAGTGCAGGCAAGAGGATTAGTAGATCAATTTGTACTCCTAAAAAATATGATCAATAATTCCTTTTCCTTGGACGAGCCCCCTACACAGATTAAATTATTCAAATAATGATTTCCCATCCCTGCGTAAAATATTTTCAATTGAGTCCCTGTAGAAAAATCAACGATTTTCTCAATAAAAGAGCGCAAATAAGTCAATTTTCAGCCTGCACAAAGATCAAAATGCTCCTATGTAGAAGTTTATTTATGTTCTTGTATCTTTTATCTATTTATCTTTTCGTTTGTCTACCTTATGTAATTTACCCATAGGCCTCTCCCTATATAAGAGAGCCTAGGGCTCAAGGAATAAACACAACGCTTATTTCCCCAACATGGTATCAAAGTGATGGTCCTAGACCGGAGTTCTAGTACCAAACCCTAAACCTTGCCGTCCACCACCAAGCCTCACGCGCGGCATCTCTCGTCGCCCTTCAGCCCCGTGTGCGGATCCTAGACGTGCGCAGCCCCGCGCACCGGTCTTGCGGCGCCGCCTGTGGCTTCTTAGGACCCGGAGCGCCGCCTCTCCCTTTGGTCTTTGTAGGACCCGCGCATTGCTCCACGTCCTAGGGGTCGATCAACCCTAGGACATTCTCGTCATCTACTAAGGCGACTTCCGCCCGCGTCTCACACGTTAATGGGTTTGGTTGTGTGAGGTCTACACATACAACCAAACCACCTTATGTCAGTGTAGACCAAAGATTATCTTGTCTACAACCCTGATTCTCTCCAGTCACAATGTCAGAGTGCAAGATCGAGATTCCCACTACAGGTGCATTCAAGGGTCCAACGCCTATTGTGAAGATGAATGGATCCAATTACGAGTTATGGGCCATGCAGTTCATGAGCCTAATGAAGTCGATGGGTAAGAAATATATTCTTACTGAGGATGAGCTAGAGGAGAAAACGGGTTGTATGCCTCATGGGAGACTGATGACGCATATGCTCAGGTCTGGTTGTCTGGTACTCTGATTCCATATATTGCTAATGATGTATTGCATCAACCTACCGCCAAAGCAATGTGGGACATTCTTGCTGCCACGTATTCTCAAGCCTAGAATGAGACAAATCCTACAACTTCAGCACGATATCTTCACGATAAAGCAGAATGGTCGACCCATGCATGCTCACTACACTGCACTGATGGGAATGTTTGAGAGGCTTCACAGCTTCATGCCTCTTATGGCTACCCCAGAACAATTGAAGACATATTGGAATGCGACGATGGTGGGAGTCTTTCTAGCCTCTCTTGACTCACAGTATGAGGCGGCTTCTTCTCAGATTCTGGCCGACGCTACAATTCCTCCCATGGAGGAGGCCTTTCGCCGATTGAGCCGAATCAGTATCTCAAGCCCTACTACTGTACCGAATTCTTCTGCTATGGCAGCCTCTAGAGGAAGAGGCAATTCATCTCATTTTCGTGGACGAGGATCACGTGGTAGGGTTGGCCGTGGTCGTGGATTACAATGCACTTATTGTCGTCGGATTGGTCATACAGAAGACACATGCTACTCTAAGCATGGTTTCCCAGCATCTGCCCGTGCAGCAGAACATATACAACATCATGGTGCTACGCCAGCGTCGGATTCACGATATGATGACCTAGTGACTCGTCTACATGATATCATGCCACCAGCCAGTATTCCACCAGTTTCAGAGAGCAGCTTGGACGTTGTTGCTACTGCAGAAGCTAGTTCCTCAGGTAGTGCTCATACTTCCGCTTTCTACTAGGGCTCTCATACCTCAGAATGGATTGTAGATTCAGGCGTCACATGTCATTTGTGTGGAGATAGACACCAACTCACATCCTACAGGGAAGTTTCCCCAGGAAGGATTGTCGTCATAGCAGATGTGACTCGTTCACCCATTACAAGAGAGGGACAGATCTCCTTAACACCCTCTACGCAGTTGCAGAATGTGCTCCATGCTCCTAATTTCTCAATGAATTTGCTGTCAATTAGTCAGATTACTAAGGATCTACATTGTCGAGTGATATTTGACCCATCATCTCTTGTGTTTCAGAACATTCTCACGGACAACGTGATTGGACATGGCTGTAAGCAAGGCGGGCTGTATCGACTGGTCCATACACCTTACGTCGGTGCATCATCCCCTCCATTGGACCTGCCTCTCCTTACTTATGGCATCTGCGCTTTGGTCATCTTCCGTTTCAGAAGTTGCGTCAAGTCCTCCCTCAGATCTCACCCCGCTCGTCTTTTGATTGTGAAGCTTGCCAGTTAGGGAAGCATCATCGGTCTGCCTTCCCTAGTCGTCAGAGTCGGAGCGGTAGCTCTCCATTTGAGTTTTTTCATATTGATATTTGGGGTCCAAGTCGTGTCCCAGATCATTAGGGACACAGGTTTTATTTAGTTGCTGTGGATGATTTCAGTCGTTTGTCTTGGGTCTTTCTGTTAAAGAATAAATCTGAAGCGTGCATTACTATTATGAACTTTATTAAAGAAGTGCAGAATGTGTTTTCTGTTTCTGTCAAAATTGTGAGAACTGATAATGCCCTTGAATTATGTACTCGAACATTATCCCAATTTCTTTCATCCCATGGCATTCTTCATTAAACGTCTTGTGCCTACACGTCCCAACAGAATGGTGTCGCAGAAAGAAAACACCGCCATCTTCTTGATGTCACTCGTACACTTGTTATCCAGAGTTGTGCTCCTCACTCGTTCTGGGGCGATGCGGTTCTTACTGCATGTTATCTCATTAACCGCATGCCCTCGTCTGTGTTGGGGGAGAAGATACCTTTCTCTCTCGTTTTTCCCAACAAGGAGTTGTTTCCTCTGACTCCACGTGTCTTTGGATCTGTGGCATTCGTTCACCAGTTGTCCCTAGGGGTTGACAAGCTCTCTCCTAGGGATGTCAAATGTGTTTTTATCGGGTGTTCCAGGATTCAAAAGGGTTATCGTTGCTATGATCCATTACGTCGAAGATATAATGTCAGTACAGATGCCACGTTTTTTGAGTCAGTCATGTTTTTCTCTCCTACAGGTGACAGATTAGTGCCATGAACTATAAATGATGAAATCTATATTCCTTCTCCGCCCGTGTATGTGCCACAACAAACCCCTACATCTCCACCACCGTCATCCCCATCACCACCATCATCCCCATCACCACCAGCATCTCCACCACCGCCACCACCTCTACCACCTCCCATATCTTTTTCCTCCCCTACCACGTCACTACAGTCGACGGCCGGCCCCTGCTCATAATCATGGACAATCATCAAACATGCCTGGGTTTGTTCTGATAACATTATTCCTAGTGATGGGATTGACGACATTTCTCAGCAGGAACATGCAGTGGATGTTGGTACAACCAATGCAGATCTTGATTTGCCAATTGCACTGAGAAAGCAGAAGATGTCATGTGCTTCACATCCAATTGCTTCTCATGTTACCTTTGAGCGCCTGGCAGGAGATTTCAAGAGATTTGTAGGTGCTTTATCCGCTGTGAATATTCCAAGGACCTACCAGGAAGCATTGGCCGATAGCAGATGGCGTCTAGCTATGGAGGAAGAGATGGCCGCCATTCAGTCGAGAGGTACTTGGAGTCTTGTTCCAGCTCCTACTGGGGCATCTATTGTGAGTTGCAAGTGGGTGTTTACGGTGAAACACCATGCTGATGGCAGTATTGGTAGGTACAAGGCTCGACTGGTTGCTCGGGGATTTACTCAGACGTATGGGGTAGATTATCTTGACACGTTTTCTCCTGTTGCTCGACACTCTACCTTACAGATTCTTCTATCCGTTGCTGTGATTCGAGATTGGCCCCTGTTTCAATTAGATGTCAAAAATGCATTTTTATATGGTGATCTTCAGGAGGAGGTTTACATGCAGCAGCCACCTGGGTATACTGCTGAGGGGAGTGTGTACATGTATGCATGCTTCATAAGGCGATCTATGACCTGAAGCAGAGCCCAAGAGCTTGGTTCCAGAAGCTCTCAGATTTGTTTGAGAAGCAAGGATTCAAAAGGTCAAATGCAAACCATTCACTCTTTGTACAGAGGACATCCAGAGGTATGACTATCATTATGGTGTATGTTGACGATATACTCATTACAGGAGATGATATGCAGGGAATAAAAATAGCAAAAGAATTCTTAGGCCGTGAATTCGTTACCAAGGATTTAGGAGTACTGAGATATTTCCTTGGTTTGGAGTTTGCTAGAAATGAACAAGGACTCGTGATGACTCAGAGGAAATATGTCACTGACTTGCTAAGTGACACGGGTATGCTTTGATGTCGACATGCTTCTACACCAATGGAGCCAAGCATGAAGATGCATGATGACGACACTGAGGAGGTTGACAAAAGAAGGTACAGAGAACTGGTAGGGAGGTTCCTTTATGTTACTATTACCAGGCCAGATATTACATTTGTAGTAAATAAAGTGAGCCAGTTCATGGAGCAACCTCGCCAAGTATACATGGACGCCATACATATGATACTAAGGTATCGTAAGTCATCTCTAGGCGCGGGTTTGATGTTTAGGAAGAAGGGCACTATTACTATTTCAACATGTGCAGATGCAGACTATGCAGGGTGCCCAAAGGATAGGAAATCTACACCAGGTTTTGCTATATTCATTGGGGAGTGACTTGTTTCATGGAAGAGCAAGAAGCAAACAGTAGTTGCGAGATCCAGTGCTGAATCAGAGTATAGAGCTATAGCCCAAGCATGTGCATAAGTGATGTGGGCTCGTGCAGTTCTGACAGATCTACATATAGTTGTTGCACTTCCTATATCACTAGAATGTGACAATCAGGTTGCATTATTCATTGCCAACAACCCTGCTTTTCACGAGAGGACGAAGCATATTGAGGTGGATTACCATTATATCCGTGATATGATCCAGAAGGGCTTCATTTCTACAACACATGTTAGCTCAGGAGACCAAATGGCAGACATCCTTACTAAAGCGTTGCTTCGGGGTCCCTTTCAGAAGTGCTCATCCAAGGACCAAGATGAGCATGATAGATATCTATGCTCCATCTTGAGGGGGAGTGTAGAAGTTTATTTATGTTCTTGTATCTTTTATCTATTTATCTTTTCGTTTGTCTACCTTATGTAATTTGCCCATAGACCTCTCCCTATATAAGAGAGCCTAGGGCTCAAGGAATAAACACAACGCTTATTTCCCCAACATCCTCAAATAATAATCATCAATAAATACTCTCTGATCTGTCCATAAGATATGTAAGACGATAGAGCACAAAATTAGCTTCAAAATGACATATTATACGCTAAAATCGGAGTTCGGATGGAGAAGATATGCTAAAATGAAGATCCAGAGAGTAAAATGTAATAAAAGTAATTATTTTTCTTTCCAAAGGGTCCCTGGGGGCTTATCTGTAATTCACAAAACTCAGAGAGTCTCTGGTGCAATTTTTCCCATGCATTACGTGCGCAGCACGTGATGCTGATGTCAGCAACTGGCAGGGGCCTTAATGTAATTATCTGGAACTCTGAGGGGGTCTCTGCAATTTTTCCACCTGCGCACGTGCAACTTGGAGGCTCGGGAACACCGGGGCGCAGGCTCGGGCAGGAAGCTGAGGCTCGGGAACAAAGCTGAGTCGGACAGCTTTGGAGGGCCCGAGCCTCGAGCTGGGGTCGAGGCTCGGGGCGGCTGACATGGCTGAATAGGAGCCGTTTGATCAGGCTTTGGCCCTGATCCAACGGCGGCTGGAGATTGATGGTGAGCGGCGGTGCGCGTACGGAGGTCGGCTCCGTGGAAGGGGTGGAGGCACGGAAGCACCGCCGCGAGGCGGTTGGAGGGGCGCTGATTGGGGCGGGCAGTCATGTACGGCGGTGGGTTGTCGGGCGGAGCGGATCTGGGCCTCCGCGGAGGTGCTGCGGGAGTTGCAAGTGGCCTACGGAGAGAGCAGCGATGACTGTGGAGAATGGGGGAGCTGCTGGAGAGGCGGCGGTTGCTAGAGATGAAGTGTGGTCGCGGGTGGAGGAGGTTCCTGGGAATTGTTGTGATCGACGGAGCTAAGGAGGTGCGACAGTGTACGACGCTGGGAGGATGGAAGAGCGATGACATTGGGATGGTGGAGGAGGTGCTGAGGTTGCAGTTCACCTGGATTTTGGAGGAGCAGGGGCTCACTTCTTGGTCGTCGCTCCGATCTTGGCGGCGGAGCCAAGAGGAGCTCAGCTGCTCTGGAGTAGTACACGTCGAGGGCTCGCCGTGGATCTCGCCTCACGAAGGGGTCTTAACCACAAGGTCAGGGTGCTGTCACCACCCTGGTGCTCGAGCTCGGTCTTCGAGGATATGGCGGATGGGGGATGATGGCCGGCGATGGCTGGGTTTTATAGGAGGAGGCGATGTAACGGCTGGAGGGGGAGGTAGTTACGAGATCGGGGCTGGGGGTCGCAACGCCTGGGAGCGGGGGCGGCGATGGGCGTTATGGAAGCGGAGGCGCAACAGCAAGGGGGATTGGGCAGACGACAGTTGCTGGGAAGGAGAGGGGGATGAGGGTCACGTGTGGAGCATGCGACTCGGGTTTGGAGATGGATGGTCACGTGCTTAGCACGTGACCAAGGTTGGCGGCAGAGAGAGAAACGGGGTGCCACGTGGCACACCTAGGGGCTGCCACATTTGATGAATGTGAAATTCGCCTCTTTAATAATCGATAATTGTAGTATAGGAGGCGAAAAACGGTCGATCAAAAACCACAATCTTTGAATGTTGTGGAGTATTTTTACTTGGCAAGTATACCAAGGTCGAACACTGGGATTTTCAAGGCTCGATTCGTAGAAGACCCTTGATGTGAGTTATTTTTCTCTCCTGGAAAAATTGCACCAGAGACCCTCTGAATGGTAGGGATAAGCCCCCATGGAAAAAATTGCGCCAGAAAAATCGCGCCTTGAAAATTACAGATAAGCCCCCATGGATTTGATTTATACTAAGGTCGAACCAAAATCTTTGAATGTTGTGGAGTATTTTTACTTGGCAAGTATACCAAGGTCGAAGAAGGACATCAGCTACGCTAACCAACTAAAAAATGGCGAAGCCTTCTCCTACTATAAGTAGGGTCGACTACATGGATTCTTGCTCAAATCCATGTTGAAAGATTCAACTGCTTTTTATGTTGGCTATTGACTACCTAATGCAAGCCCCACAAGGGGGGATTCGAACCATGGTATTTTGGGTGGTAGGCACATTGTGCTAACCAACTGCTTTACTAAAAAGTATGAGATATTTACGTGGATAGCTCAACCGATTACAAAGTTGAACACTTCACAATTTTTGATTAGACACCAAGATCAACACCACAAATTACACATTGTAGAAGAACATGCAGATTTCGACCTTCTTCTGACATTCACTTGATCTGCAAACTTGAGGATCTAACAACTACAAGTATCTATAAAAGATGTTAACATAGAAACATAACCATGAGGAAGACATGAAGCTTGAAGTTGAATGGAAGCATAGATCGAGACAACATTGGTTGAAAGAAAGTAATGTGAACACTCATTTTTTTCATGCGATGGATAGCGTGGGACATCATTAGAACATTATTAGCTCGCTTTTCGTGGATGGAAGAATGGTGAATGACAACAATAAAATTGGCAGAGCTTTGGTTGGGGTTGGTGTGGTAGGGGGTGACACAAAACTCCCATGAATACGAAGACGGTCTGGTTAGAGAATTTGACTTACAAGAGCTCAAGAATGTTGTTTTCCAACTTAATGCTGACGTGGCTCCTGATCCTGATGGCTTCCCTGTCTTCTTCTTTAGAGAATTTTGGGAGCTAGTGAAAGACGACCTCATGGAGGTGTTGCAAGATTTCAGGCAGGGGAACTGCATCTTTGAACGACTAAATAAGACACTTCCTTTTCCTCGTCCTAAGAGGGATACAACTGCACACATGGTCGATTTTAGGCCAATGCAATATACCTCATTATTCCAATGATCTTGACTAATCGGCTCAGAGGGATCATGAACACCATTATCTCAGATAAACAAACTACATTTGTTCATGGTAGATTGATGAATGATGGATTGGTTCTTGCCCCAGAGATCATGCTTGATTGGAAGCGAAATAACAAAAAAGGCATTGCGTGGAAGATTGATGTCTCAATTTCATATGATTTCTTTGATTGGAGATTTATATGGATGTCGTTGCGGTGAAGAGGCTTCCCGAATACTTGGTTAGCATGGATGAAGAGATGTATTATAACCACATCATATTTAATGCTCGTCGATGGTCTACCTGAAGGGGGCTTTTATCAACCGGAGAGAGGAGTTAGGCGGTAATGTCCTTTGGCACCCCTCATTTTTGTGTTGACGGCTGATGCACTGACGGTGATGATGATGCTTGCTTCCAAGGGGGGTTTGTGTCCTAGTTACCAATGGGGGGGACTTCTATACTGATTTTACTGTATGCAGACGATGCCATTCTATTTGTTGAGGGCGGAGTGAGACATGCGAGATGGGCCTCACATATTATGGATATTTTTTGGTGATATCTCTGGGCTGCGCATCAATAGGGAGAAATCGTCTTTGGTACTTTTGGTTTCTCACAGGTCGAGACCCATGGTATTGCTATGAATTTACGCCGCTCAGCTTCAGATCTTCCAATGATGTACTTAGGATTTCCGTTGGTTGGAGGCAATGTCCGTGCTTGTCATTGGCTACATGTTATTGCCAAGATCGAGAGGAAACTTGTAGGATGGAAGGGGTGAGTTTATCCAGAGGGGGAAAGCTTGCACTTCTCAAACATTTCCTCTCAGCCATCCCTATATTCTACTGCTCAACTCGGTTGCTCCCCATGGGGGTGCAGGCATGACTGGAATCGATGATGAGACGCTTCTTCTGGTTCGACGCTAGTCAAGATAAGAATGTCGTTACATTTGGTGGCCTGGGATACCGTTACTAAGCATAAGAAGAATGGGGGGTTTGGTTTCCTTTTTGAAACCATGAACAAAGCATTTCTTGCAAAGTGGATAGTTCGTCTGTGGAGCAAAACTAAGGACTTGGTTTGTCGTGCGATGGTAAATACTTACAGGATCGATACCTCCTCGTTGGCTTTGCCTACACGATTGCCCTCCTCACTATGGCATGGTATATCCAAGCTGACAGGAGGTGACACGATTGATGACTCTGGTGGTGGGAGAAGGTGAGACCTTTCGTTTCTGGATGGATAGCTTGACCGGAGCATGCATTTTGGCCGACTGATTTCCCCATCTTTGTGCTTTGTCAAGAGATAATGTTGCAATGTAGTTGGTACATGGTTTAGCCGACCCTACTTAAGGTAGGAAAAGGCTTTGTTGTTGTTGTAGTTGGTACACGGTCACATGGCAGTTGGGCACCCTCATTTATTGAGGAGTTTTTAGACCAACGACTTGAAGACTTTTTACAATCGTAAAATGAATTAACGGATGTGGATGTCCAACGAATGGTAGGGATCATTGGATATGGTCAGGGGGCATTTCTCCATCAAGAAAGCGTTTAGAACTTTTGCGGCATTCGAGGATGATATGTAGAATGAGCTTAGGCTTGACTACACGTTGATCTGCAATGCGAGGATTCCACACATGGTCAAGATCTTTGTATGGCTTCAGCGACATGGCCTCCTCCTCGTGAAGGAATATAGCTGCTTACGACGGATGATGTGACATGCATGAGGTATTGTAACAGTGCAGAAAATGTGGATCATCTTTTCTTTTGATGCACACACTCGGCAAGATATTTGGAGCATGCTGACATTCAGTGGCTTGGGATAAACAATGCTAACTCCGTTTGGGCTTCGATCATGACCTATTGTGGCATATCTCAGGAGGACTCTTCAACTCCATTTGCTCACATATGGGCTCTTTGGTTAGTTAGAAACGAATTCATCTTCCGTGGTCGGCCTTTCTATTACGAGAATGTACCTGAGCATAGCAAAATGTTGCACCATTTTTGGTCCGACAATATATAACTTTATTTTAATTAATATGTAATTTTCTGTGGTGGGTCTCGACTTGAGACTTTACCAGTCTTTTTTCCTAAAAAAACAGAGAAACATATGTATTTTGCAGTAATCTTTTCTAAGACCGTATCACAACTATCAAGAATAACTCTCAAATTAAAAAGTAGTGATAAGAAGGATGAACCGGATTAACTAGAATATAATTGGACAAATATTCATAGATACAAGCACAACAATTATATAACAAATAACATGTGTGAGTAAACAATACACTTCACATAATAAATATTATCGGGCTTAAGAAGGCTGTCAAAAGAATTCTGACTACTATAAAAAAAAGCTTGAGCACTGGCGAGCGATCAAATTCTGCTGTTTTGATAGAGAAGTTGTAAGGCTATCTTCAAACAAAATTCTTCTCGAAATAATGGAACGAATCGAAGCACATGAAAGAGGATCATCGAGAAAAACACTTAGAGAGAGCTTCTAACTTTTCTTGTGTGTCTTCCAACAATGAGTATGATGTCCCTTATTTAGGGTTGCAAAAATATGATCATTGGAAACAAAATTAGCAAGAAACTAGTGAAGATTTGATACAATGATCGATCAGTCAAATGTCAATGATCGATCATATCAACATGAATTGAACATGAATCAAGTCAACAAGTATGGTCGATCAATTCATGATCGTTGGACCGGAATTAAAAATATGATCAATCAATTCTACTATTATCATGGAACGAGTAAGCACCATACAACTCTAAATAATTTGTTGGTACCGCTCTATTTCCTCCTCATAATCATACATCATGTATGCCCATATGGAATAGAAAATATATTGAAAAACTAATAAAATAAAATCAAGTTATTGAGTTGAGCACACATCAACTCGAACTCGACTTGATAACCCTAACGAGTAATTTATCTGATTCGGACTCACTCAATAGCTTTTCAAGAATGGCTCATGAACTCTTATCGAGTTGAGTCCGAGTTGAGCTCATTGAGCACGAGCTTCCCTGGCATTATATTAGAAGGATGCCATATTGGTACTTATCTTTTCTGTTGAAGCTTAGTTGAGGATCTGGTATTTTGATGGAACTTTTAACCTCATTGAGCTGGGATATAACATAATGTGGAGTTATCTAGATTATTTCATCTATGCTGAGACTGCTTGTTATTTCAGCATCTTCATGGGCTACCGAATGACTCTTTCGTACCTTATGATCACATAAGCACGAAGAAAGTCATGAATGGAGAAAAACAGTGATGATCTGTTCATGAAGTCTCCTTCTTGAAAATTTTGCCATGGGTACTAGGAACAACCGAATATATTTATGTTAAATGCAGTTCATCAAAGCTGTGAAATCTAAATGATTGGAGCAGTTATAAGTAGAAATGGAGCAGGATTTATCTTTCCTTCTCGATTGTCTGAAATTGCTGGCCATCTTCTGTATTATCTGTAGCCTTGAATACCCTACTTTTCATAGCTTGACCATGGATTTTATGGTTTTGAAAATTAAAGGAGGGGATCATAAATGAACTGAAACGGACAATGGCCGTTCTTTTTGCCATGATAGTCTGGAATTACCATTAATATTTTGCGTTATTCATACTTAAGACGCTTAGTTGTGGATTCTTCATAGCCTTGGGAGTTGGGACACTTGGTTATGGGATTGATATGGTCTGGTATGAGGAAAAGCCACTTGCTACTGCTTAGTGACAAGTGACAAGCACTCCCTAGTTGACCTGCAGCTGAGAACTATTCAAGCTTTGAAGTTTGAAAATTGAAGATGATCAGGGAAAATTGAACCAACTCCAACTTGATTCTTTATTGGATCTATCAACATTCAACGTTATCCGTTGGTACGAGAAATATAACAAGAGATGGAAGCAATTACACATCCCCACGATTTTTTGTTAAAATTTATGCAGCTAGGGTACACTGGACATTCTTGCAGAAACTATGCATCTGTGATTCACTATAAATTAGAACGGTAACATGAAGTGTGGTGGAACCTTATGTACTTGTAATACATGGACGATGCAATCACGATTCACAATAGATTTGTATGCCTACTATATCCTCCCTTTTTACTGTTTATGGAAATGAAACTCTAGGAATCCCAGTGGCTGGGTTGTTGAAGAATCCTCGTGATATTTATTAGCATGCACTTAACCGTCTGATGCCTAAGATTGTGGTCTATCCATGTCCCAGATACAATATGCTGGAGGTGGGAAATTAGATTATAATATATGTTACAAGTTGAACTAGCAAAAAGTTATGCATTATTTATTTCCCATAGAAAGATCATACATCAGAAGCTGTTTATATGAGCCAAGTATCCTTTATTAACATTTGAATGCTTCCCTCTTTGCAATTATGAAAGATGATGGAACACATTGTTGGAGCATAAGTTGTATGCGCCTATTGTGTTGTAGCAGGGTAAATGGATCCTGGAGGAGATCCATTTACCCCATCCAGTGTTTAGTCCCACATCGTCCAACGGTGGGACTTGGAGGCTCTGGAGAGGCTATATAAGGAGCCCCAGACCTCCTGTATCCATTGAGAAAAAGCAATGAAGCATATGCCCCGTTGAGGGCTTCTCCCGTGGTTTCATCCCGCTCCTCACGGAGTAGGGTTCCACGTAAAATCCCGCTGTTCTTGTTTGTTCTTTATCTTTTCCATGTTACGTGCTTCCAATTTTCTAACATGGTATCAGAACGGGTTCGATTCTTGATGATTTTATCTTTTATTTGTTGTATTCGAGATTCATTTTTGTGTTTTAAATCCGGAAGATTATTCATATTCTTCCATTGTCTAAAGATCTGTATAATCTGTTCTAAGTTTGAGGGTTTGAGATATAGAGTTTTTTTTTTAACCCTAAAAGCTGTCGCATTTTCTCTCGATTCTGGCGAGCCACTGCAGCCAGCAACTTCCAGCGCGCGACCCATCAACCCACGCACGAAGCCTCCAAGAAAACAGCTTCTTCCCAGGCGCATCAGGAAGCGCCCTTCACGCTCCAGTTGGCGATGCACCCTTCCGACCCCGCCTCCAGAAGATACCCAGGCAGACCCAGGCGGGGCTCTCCAGATCTCGCACCTCCAGATCTCGTCCGAGGCGTCAGATCTGGCCAAGCTCCTCCCTCATGTCAGCCCCTGCCAGGCATCGCCGCTCCAAGGGACCTGGCGGCAGCCCCTTCGTCCAAGGGCTCGGACCCTTCTTCCTCGACTCCAAGTTCACACCCCAGGTGTACAAGCGCCCCCCTCCCCCCTCGCGCATCGTGCGCACAGGCGCGCCTCCTCAAGCGGCGGCAATCGATCTCAAGGAGGCAGCGCCGCCTCGTGATGGCCTTGCGCCCCTTCCATTTCAAACGACAGCGCCGCCTCGTGATGGCCTTGCGCCCCTTCCGCTTCAAACGAGCCGCACCTTCCTCCAGGCGACTCCAGGTCGCGGGTTACCAGCGGCAGCGGCATGAAGAAGCCAACCCCTCGCTAGCCTCTTCCAATCCAGGCAGCGGCAACAAAGTAATAAAACCCCCAAGGAGGCGGCGTCATGTTTCGAAAGGGTTCTCACGGGGAACCCTAATTCAGGAGGCGTATATTTACGAAGGGTTTCAAACCGGGAATTCTAAGGCCGCATAAAAAAAAAGTAGAGGGCCATGAAAGTTTTTTTTAGGTCCAAAAGTTGGGCCGCGAGATTAAAAAAAATGAAAAGCCTAAAGGGGATGCGGCAAAAAAAAGGGGGGGGGGGATTTGTTAAAAAAAAGGGAGAAAAAGCCGCAATATTTCAAAAAAAAAGAAGAAAAAAAACGGCTTATAAAGAAAAATAAAAAGTCGTGAGAAATTTTGAGAAGTCGGAAAAATTTGTTAACGGCTTATTTTTCATGTTCTTGTTGTTTACCCCCATCATTATTGTCTTCTCCCAACTTGGTCGACATCCATGTTTTCCGACAAGTATGGGAGAAAGGGGGAGTGTTGTGTAGAGTTCTTCGGCATCATCTCTGACGATCTAGATTCCAGTTGCAGTTCCGGTTCAGAGATAGACTTCATATTCCAGATGCCCAGTAAATTTCAGACTCTACAGTTGTTAAGACTCGACGTCAGATATTTTCGAGTCCAGTTTCAGACACGCACGAGTTTGCGGTCATTTTTCAGATGAGCATATATTGCCATCATTGTCAGAGGTCCCCATCATTCTTGTTGTTGTTCGGCCAGAGTTTTCATGTGAGCCATAGGGACTCCAAAGCAGAGGACCATTCCCTTGAAGGCAAGGGTTTTCATGTGGTATCATAGGTACACCAGAGCAGTGCACCATTCTCTGAGCCAGATGGGAGAGACCCAGTTCTCCGACGAGGAGACTTCAGGCGCAAGTTCAGACTCGATGGTCAGATTCCGAGTCTTCAGTTGACTCACACTCCAGCCCGTTCGTCCTCCTCACCTGCACGGCATGAGAAGCAACGTCCTCGACTGCAACAATGTGCGCGTTGGGTTGATATTGTCCGTAGTGTCTTGTAGCGTTGAGTTGAGTTTCTGTCTGTTTGTCCAAGCTGAGCATTGCATGCTCCAGCTTGAGGGGGAGTGTTGGAGCATAAGTTGTATGCGCCT
The DNA here is from genome assembly GCA_037367405.1 of Ottelia alismoides. Classification (NCBI taxonomy): domain Eukaryota; kingdom Viridiplantae; phylum Streptophyta; class Magnoliopsida; order Alismatales; family Hydrocharitaceae; genus Ottelia; species Ottelia alismoides. Next base: position 172,501 of record JAZKJV010008320.1, on the reverse strand, counting down.
ATTGTGTTGTAGCAGGGTAAATGGATCCTGGAGGAGATCCATTTACCCCATCCAGTGTTTAGTCCCACATCGTCCAACGGTGGGACTTGGAGGCTCTGGAGAGGCTATATAAGGAGCCCCAGACCTCCTGTATCCATTGAGAAAAAGCAATGAAGCATATGCCCCGTTGAGGGCTTCTCCCGTGGTTTCATCCCGCTCCTCACGGAGTAGGGTTCCACGTAAAATCCCGCTGTTCTTGTTTGTTCTTTATCTTTTCCATGTTACGCGCTTCCAATTTTCTAACAGATTTGTATGCCTACTATATCCTCCCTTTTTACTGTTTATGGAAATGAAACTCTAGGAATCCCAGTGGTTGGGTTGTTGAAGAATCCTCGTGATATTTATTAGCATGCACTTAACCGTCTGATGCCTAAGATTGTGGTCTATCCATGTCCCAGATACAATATGCTGGAGGTGGGAAATTAGATTATAATATATGTTACAAGTTGAACTAGCAAAAAGTTATGCATTATTTATTTCCCATAAAAAGATCATACATCAGAAGCTGTTTATATGAGCCAAGTATCCTTTATTAACATTTGAATGCTTCCCTCTTTGCAATTATGAAAGATGATGGAACACATTTAAGATATACGGTCTTCGTTATTTGATTATATTCTCCCAATTTGTAGCACTTGGAGAGGGTCATTGGAACAGAATTAAATATGTAGGATATCTTGCTCCTCTGTGAAGATTTTGTTGTAGCACATGGATTTTTTTGTACTTGAAGCACATGGAGGAAAGAAGTAAATGCCTAGCAAAATGCACGTGCAGCAAACTATTCGAAAGCAAATAATATTGATGGTGAACTTTGTGTGCTACATTTCTGTATAATGAGCTGATGGAAGATGTGGAGTTGATTTTTTATATTCAAACTTTGTTATTGCGTTAGATCGCCACAATTTTAGTAAGAACAACTACAGACAATTCATCGATAAATGACATCTCTGATAAACATTCATATGTTGAGATTTCCATTTCTTGCACTACATTTTTAAATTGGTTGGAGCCAAACTTCTATATATGCTTACTTTCACAATAATATAGTTGGTGATTGCTATTTGTTGAATCTTTGTCAGAAAGTCTCCCAGAAATCATCCGAAACATTAGATTTGGCAAGAACCTCACGCATGGCCATCTATGGCTTGCTAATTTCTGGGCCTTCTTTGCATAAATGGTTTAATTTTCTGTCTAGAATTTTGCCGAAGACAGACATTGCGACTACCTTTAAGAAAATGTTCGTTGGGCAAGCAGTGTATGGACCTCTAATCACATCAGTTTTCTTCTCCTATAATGCAGCTTTACAAGGTAAATAAGCTTCTGGTATCAATATTGTTTTTTGTTATTTGTTAGATGATGTTATCGTAATGTTATATTTCTTTGACAGTGGTTTGTGTGTGGTAAACACTCAGGGGTGAGTCTACAACTTTTTGACCCCTGTGTATGAAGGGTTTGAGCTCCATTGGATAGAAATGACAATTTCTCTCTATTTTATTATGATAAGACGTTTGTGCTAAAATTCACACTTCATTGTTTCTTTTTTGGCTTCATTTGCTTATGTTTTATAAATTTGGATGCCTAGCCTTTAGTTTTTTCTTCTCTACTGAGTAAACAACACAACTGAGATGCTCTAAATCACCTTATGCTTTATGAGGGATATATGATGAGTGCTCTATAACACCAAGAACAATGATCATCTCGTAATAGTGAAGTGCACGGCATAAAACATTAAAGTCAAACTCTGCTTTGGGTTTTCCATTTATAGTAAACAACAATCAAGTCTTTTACCATCTTAAGTGTGACATACCTGCATGAATTCTTTGCTTCCAAACAGATGTAATTTGGATCGTATCCCCCTTGATATTTTTTGGAAGAAGAAAACGAGTGTTATCTTGAGCAATGAACCCTAACCCTCTATCTAAAAGAAAAGTTTAGGGTTAAGGAGAATGCACGAAAATATAGAGGTATGACAATACCCCCATAAGTTACATCACTAATACTCAGCACTCTGCATCATGCTGGAATATAGAAATCTAACATGTGCAGCTTGTTATATTGATGCATAAAAGAAGCTCTGGAAAGTGCCTTCGTGAAAATACATGTTGTTTGGTCCGTAGAAGACCTCACTAGATGAGGTCCCTAGTGAATTGACAAGGAGCCACCATATGTTAAATCTTCTCGTGAAACATGGGATTGCATGCTATGTGTATGACAACAATATTGTGTCATGTCAACCCCATCAATTTGTTTGGTAGAAGATGAAGATAAATCACTAATGACTATTCACTGCATCTTTGTGCGTGCCTTGGTCATTGCTCTGTATTTGCTCTTTGCACTCAAGCGAGATAGCACAACTTCTTTCTTGCATCTCCAGATTACAAGGTTGTCCCCGAGATAGGTGCAGAAATTGACTATAAGGCATCCTGCAAGATTTGCATCGCAACATGCTATTACATCCTGGGAGAATCCTGTTATAAATTATACCCCTTTTCTAGAGAGAGCTCTCTATATGAAGGGAGAGGGGGAGGATACAACATGGTCTTGTGGTCTTTTTTCTTTAATGGGATTCCTTATGGGGGGATTTGAATGCATCCCTTAGAGGGGACATCTCCCTTTTATATATGCTGGATTGGCGATGCCGCCTCCATCATATGTGTGTTCTTACGTCAAGTCTTGTCTCATTCTTTCTTTATGCTGACATGCCTTGTCTCGCCCTTTCTTTGTGTCATGTGTCAGATCTAGGCTATTGCCATTCACAATAAATGCATACTCCTGCCTTATCCATAATTTAGCAGTATTCATACTTTTATCTGTAATGATTTCTCTTCTGTCCAGGTCGCAAGCTCTGATCTTTTAATAGGTTTTACCAGGGTCCTGCTTGGCTTCTCATCCTTGTCTGGAGCAGAAACTTGGGGCCTTATTTATTACAAGCTTCCATTGCTTGGTTCTTGCTGCTGGCCCCTATTTAGAGCACGTGCTTAGCCTCTTGCTCGATACCTGTACGTTCCAGATACGTTGCTGCTTTATTACCGGGTTCCATTGCTTGGTTCATACCATTGGCCCCTATCTGGAGCATGTGCTTAAGCTCTTGCTTGATACTTGTACGCAGGGTTGCAAAAGTCGGTAGTCGGTACTCGGTCGGTTGGGTCACTGACTAAGGATTAATCGACAGTCGGGCGACTAATCGGATTTAGTCGGACTTTAATCGGCTTTGAATTTTATGATTATATTAAATATATAACTCATTTTTATACATACATTTACATCGATTTTGTACATTTTTATTCTACCATAATAAAATAAAAGAAGTAATTGAATTTAAATAAAACATTAAGCATATTATAATAAGTTTGCTTATAAAAAAAGCAAAACATTTAAAAAATAGGGTATCTCCAAGAAAATATTGGTTGATTAGCGTACCTAGTCGGAATTAGTCGTTACTCGGTCGGCCACCCCACTGACTAGACTAGTCGGACCTACTAGTCGGGCCAGTCGGGCGACTTTTACAACACTGCTTGTACGTGCTTGATGCTTTGATGCTCCTTTGATTTTGCTTGGACATGTTGCTTGGTAGTAATTTTTGGAATGCAACGTTACTTGAGAATTTCCTCCCTCATCATTTATTCCCACTCTTTTATTTGCTTACGAATTCGGTTGGGAGAGTTTCTTGCCATTCTCTTGGATTTATCCTCTTCCTTATGACTATTGCCCTCTGCTCACATTAACCATGTGTGTTGTGGCAACTAAAGGGGTACTTGGTTATGCGGTTGTCACATTTTTTGATTCTTGCTCAAACTTTTGCCCACAAAATCAATTTTAGGAGGCCTTTTGACATGTTTACTCAGTAAGCCCATCACTTAGTTTGTTGGTGGTCAGCTTGGGTTTTTACATCGAGATATCTAATTCGCTTAGTGAAGGTTGATGTAGTGTCGTCGTGGTTGGGATTCCCCTAGGCATCATATCTTGGGCGTGCCCCATAAAATGATGGCATGAATTGTTATACCTTGGCTTGGTTAGGGCGAGTTTCCGTACTACGATATGTCATGCTGGTTGTCACTCGATCATGGCTTATGCACTTCCTTGTAATGCAAGTGGTTAGGAAATATCACTTGTAACGTTCTTCTTACATGTGTCTGAATCTCATCGTCGTACAAGCATTATGCACCTTGATGGGGGTTTCAACATTGAGTGACTATTCGATTGCTATAAATTCGAAGAAAATATGGACCATATTTTCTTCGGATGCAGGTCTTCGGCAAATGTGTGAGAATCTTTGGGGCTGGCGTGGGTCCAGGCATCCGACCTGGTACAATTTTGGAGATCTATTCAGTGTTGCAATAGTCGGCCGACTATCCCGAATAGTCGGTCCGACTATGCGGTGCGGGGGGGTCCCCGACTGAATGGACCTCCATTCGGTCAATAGTCGGCCCGACCGAATAGTCGCCCGATTATTCGGCCGACTGGCCCGACTATTAGGCCGACTGGAGTTTGACTTTTTATTTTTTTATTTTTTTATTTTCAATTTTCAGTTTTTATGAGCTACATTTTACCACGGTATCATAACAAATGTCAAATTCTATATATCTATTATATTGATTGGTACTTTTATCTTGGATTCATGTTAACTAATGACCATATATGTATAAAAATATAAGGATATATGTATTATGAATAATTTTTATATTAAAAAATACAAAACCGAATAATTCCGAATAGTCGCCCGAATACCGATTATTCTCTATTCAGTGACCCCTCCGACTGAATACCGAATACCGTCTTCTGCAACACTGGATCTATTCGAGCGGTGGGGCTTGGGTCCTCCGGTGATGTCTCCATGCCCTTTGTCGCTCTTTGGGCTATTTGGCTTGGCAGGAATGATAGCACTTTCAAAGGGCAGAGGTTTTACTGTGAAAATGTACTAGCGCACTGTAATGCTTTGTACAATTTCTGGATATCCAACTGATGTACCCTTTCGTTAAGTAATGAATACTCTGGTGTGGTGACTCTTGCCTTGGGAGGGCTCCCCCCTTTTCCTATTCAAAAAAAACATTGAGTGACTGTTAATTGCTAGCTATTGCTCAGGAGACTAGTCAACTAGCAATGATAATCCTTTGCCTTTGAGCAATTAGTCGATTTCTCGCGGTTGCTTGGAGGCAGTTGTTCAATTATCCATGACTGCTTTGTTGGAGCAACTGGTCGACTATCAATGACAACTAAGGCGATTGGTTGACTACTAATGGCTTCCCTTTGCCTTCGAGTAACTATTTAATTGCTAGTAGTTTCTTGGTGGCAATTGGTCAGTTATCAATGGTTGTTATTGCTGAAGAATGACTTATATGGGTAATTGGATCTCTTTAGGATCCAATTACCACACTCTTGTGTTTAGTCCTTCATCCTGGTGTGTCAAGGTGGCTATATAAAGAGCCCCCACCATGTACCCATTGAGAGAGAATTCGATAGAAGAACCAACCCTTTGAGGTGTTCTCTCATGGTTTCATCCCGCTCCTTTTGGAGTAGGGTTCCACGTTAAGCCCCACGTGTTCTTATTTCGTTGTTTTTTAATCTGATTATCATTTCCACCTTCTATTTTCATACAGGGTACCAGAGCAAGTCGTTTGAACCTTATTCAGTTTGTTTTAAAGCTGACACACACATTAGATCTACTTGCATCTGTTTATTATTTTGCAGGATTTTCAGACTAAGATCAGAATCTCAGGAGAAGCTCTTTAGAAGTCTTTTTTATATTATATATTGTTCTTAAGTCTTAAGCTTTGTAATTATTGTTTATTCATCGATTGTACTCTAAAGTGAACAAAAGTTATATCTCTGAGCTTTTACACTAGAGTCAATCTTGTTACTGCCAAGTCAAGCTTTAAGCAGCAAAGTCAACTTTCAAGTCAACCCTAAAACTTCAAGTTGATCGATCACTGCTCCACCTGATCGATTATGCCCGAATCGCTCATTGACTCTGATCTGATAGATCATCTACAATTTCCTGAAGAACACCATGATCTGATCAATCATTACAGCTTGTCTGACCGATAAGTTTCTCTGATCGGTAATATTTTTCGTTCATTATTTGAACGATATATTTATTGACCGCTTCTTTCATTGATCGGTAAGATAACTCTTATGATCACACATTTATTTGAATTTTGAATATTGTAACCGACCTTATGATCGACCATTGTCTCTTGACTGATCGATTAATCGAGCATTGAAAAATCACGACCTACTATTATATTATGAAAATTCAAAGAAAGGCAAAGGGACAGGGACTCTGGGCCCTGTCTCACTCCCAGTCTTGTGGTTGATCATCCTCTCTCTCGGACCAGCTACTGATTGATCATCCCTTGGTAAGCCATTGCCTCATCAACAACTAGCTAATCAGACACACGACCCTCTCCTCGGGCAGACGAATTCCTCCTTTCCTCCCCTACCCTCAAAGAAGAGTCATACTATTCACCACTACTGGACCCGCTTAGTTCGTGTTCCTTGTAACTTACACTAAATCCTATCCTGTACAAACCTTTCATGTCCCCTTTATCATGTCTATCTCACAGTTGATGTCACACGACTTCTATGTCATCCGTATCACTATATTTTGACTGATCGATCAATCCGAATTTAATACTAGTTTCGTTGTCCTCGATGGTTACAAGCTCATTTCCCTATAAATGGAAACCCATACCCTATCATTTTATCACACAACTCAATCCACGTACAACAACAACAACTGCAACACACACACACACTCTCTTGTTCTTGAGTGTTCATTTTCATAAGAAGCGATTCAAAAAATTTTGCTAATAAGGCTAGTCTCGTTCTGTAGCAAGCTCTTCAAGCTCTTTGTTTGGAGTCAGAGATCCTTTTAGCTATTGAGAAAATTCGGTGCTATTTTTCCTAATACTTAGGTTTCATATATTTTAGAGATGTATCTATTTGAATCAAGAATTGTGAATATTTTGTTGATAATATTCTCTGTTGTCGTGATTGGTTTATTCGACACTATTATTATTATTTTTATTGCATCTTCTTAGATAATTGTTTATCTTGTTCAATTAACATTATTCAACAGATACTCTCAGAGTTCTCTCCGCAGGAAGCTCGAGGTGACGCCTCAAGTGGTGTTACATCTAGATCAGTTGGAGTAGTGACTTTAGTGTTTTGATCCAAAGTTGTCACTTTGGTGTTTGATCCAAAGTTGTTTGCTTCAGTGCTTGTAATAAGTTGAGATATCCGTCTAAACATCTTAGGGTATAGGGGAATAGTTGGTTGGCTCAACTAATTGGAAATCATAAGTCAGAAAGGTTTGGGTCATGGTTTTTACCCACTTGAGTTTGCATGTTAACATATTGTGTATTACGATTGATGGCTTGCTATTTCTAATTGAGTTTTGTTGCTTGTTATTATTTCCCTGAAAAAAGTTTTATTTTGTCGTACTCCATTCACCCCCTCTGGAGTATATTCGATCTACAATGTCTATTTAGGGATCTTAGAGCGGGTTGCTGATTCAAAGTAAAGCATCGATATCAGATATGATGACAGCTACAAGCAACTTCGACATCATCAATCATGAAAGTCAATTCGCAGTATGTCCTCACTTTGATGGTACTAACTACTCATATTGGAAGGTATGCATGTAAATATTTTTGGATTCATTTGATTATGAAGTTTGGAATATCATTGAGTCGAAATACGAGAAGCCTAATCCAACCGTTGAAGCACCTCCAACGGAAGTCGATAAAAAGAAGGCTACACACAACTCAAAAGCAATGAACTTTATATTCTATGCTATCACCAAAGAAAAGTTCAATATGGTTTCTACTTGAAAAAATAATAGCTTACGAGATCTGGAATAAGCTGAGTGTCACTTATGAGGGCAAGGACTAGGTCAAAGAAACCATAATCAACCTATTACAACAAACGTATAAACTTTTCAAAATGGAATCTAGTGAATCCATACGAGATATGTGTACAAGATTGTCAGGGCTGATAAATGGAAGACTTAATTTTAATGTCAAAATCAAGAAGTCAAATCAAGTCAAGAAGCTACTCAGATCTCTCACTCCTGAGTGAAGGACAACAACAACGATCATCAAGGAAGCCAACAATGCAAGTACCTTGCCCATCGATGATCTCATGTAAACTCCTCTCCTATGGAATAGAAAGAGAACATGTAAAAGAAGCTGGATCTAAAACAAGGAGAAAAAATCTTGCTCCCCTGACTATTAAAGATTCAGATGCCAGCTCTGATAAGGACTTCGCAATGATTATGAGAAAATTCAAGAAATTCCTCAAAAATATATAACAGAAGAAAGACGAGGATCTAACGTGTTACAATCGCAAGTGAAAAGGACATTTCAAAAAGGATTGTCCCCTTCTAAAAAAGAGCCAGAAGTTCGAAAAGCAAGAAGATCGAAGATTCATGTAGAGAAGAAAAGATTCCATCCAAAGAATTTCATGGAAAACAGAAGAAGAAAATTCTCAATGTTACTTGTGATGATTTTTCATACTATTCCGATGACTCAGGAAGTGAATCATGCACTTCAAACGATGAAGAAGCTTTGTTGGTCTTATGTCTTGTGATGATCAGTTAACTTCCAATGAAAATTCCATTGATGAATTAGAAGAAGCTATTTTTGAATGATCTAGTTAAACTTAAAATAGATTCTCAAGCAAAATGAACGCACTAACTAGAGAATCATATATCACAAGTAGAAGCTTTTAAAGAACATATAGTTGAGCTTACTGATAGTTTATCTGGTACAGAAAAATAACATGGAAAGAAAATAAAAATCTTTTAGAACTAACATATACACAACTTAGAAAACGCTAACCATATTAAATAATAAAACTAATACTCTTGTAAATGATTTTGTTAAATTCACTAAAGGACAAGAAAACCTAGACAAACTTTAGGTGGCAACTACCTAAGTACAACTAAGTATGGTTTAAGTTGTAATAGTTGCGAAGCTAGCTCTTCTAAAACTGTTATTCCTGCTCAAGTCTTGCTTAATTAAAAACCAACAAAAAGGATATCTGAACCAAGGAGAAATCCTCGGAACCAAGTTAACCGACTAATGACCTGAAAGATATGGGTACCAAAGAACTCTATTCATTGTTTTGTGGAAACAAAAAAAAGCTTACCCACAATGAAAAATGATAAAGCCTTATTTCACAGTAACGAGGCAAAGGAAAGAGAGATTACAATGTCATGGACAATGGATGTTTTAAGCACATCACTGGAGACAAGGATCTCTTCCTACATAAACAAAATATAGAGGTACAATCACTTTTGGAAACAACTATACAAGTATAGTTATTGGCCAAGGTATGATTTTAACCGTTACTTTGGTTAAAGGCTTGAAGCACAATTTGATGAGTGTATTACATATCTGTGACAAAAGGATTTAATTTCTTAAAAAAATGTTTTGAAGTTATTAAAGAAGACAAACTATATGTTTTGTTAGGAGGCGATAGGCACTTCTTCGCTAGATTGCATTGTTGCGGTACAAGAAGAATCATGGCATAAACAGTTATGTCACATTCACTTCAAATACATCCATAGGATTAGTAAACTTAACATACTTAGAGGACTACTAAGCTATCCTACAGGAAGGAGAACATGTGCACAACAAGTAAGGAAAAAAACAAAAATCTATCCAAATTTAAGTTCATCAACATATCACAACCTTTAGGATTTCTACACCTAGACTTGTATGAACCAACATAATCTGCAAGTTTAAGTGGGTGTCATTATTGTTTTCTCGTAGTCGATGATTACTCTCGTTTCACTTGGTTTTTGTTCCTTACAACCAAAGATTTAACTTTTTCAGAGTTCGAAAATCTAGCTAAACAGATTCAAAACAAATGAGAAACTACTATCACTAAGTTAGGAAGTGATCATGGCGGTGAGTTCAAGAATGAAAGTTTCTCTGAATTTTGTTCAAAAACTGAAATTAAACATGAATTCTCAGCTCCAAGAACTACATATTTGAATAGAGTCGTAGAGTGGAAAAATCACACAATACAGGAGTGCGCAAGCAATGTACTATGTGAATCCGATCTTGCTTGTTATTTTTGAGCAGAAGCCGTAAATGCGGTTTGTTATGTCTTAAACATAACTTTAATTCGACCAGGATTAAAGAAAATGTCCTTTGAGCTGTATTATGAATGCTCACCAAGGATATGTTATTTACGAGTCTTCGAATCATGTAAGTATTTTGTTCTTAACACAAAGGATAATCTTGACAAGTTTGACCCGAAAAGTGAAGAAGGTATTTCATAGGGTACTCTTCATGTAGGAAAGCCTACATGTTCTTCATCAAAAAAACTATGAGTCGTGGAATCTGTCAATTTTCTTTTAAAGAGAACTTAAGTCAAATCTATCAACCACATGAATTTGAAAAATCAATATGAGACTGAGTTCATCGATCCAGCTAGTATACTTGAGAATGTGAATTCTCAAGGTTTAATGAAAGATTATAGTTTTTTAGAGACCATCACAAGGAGTTGGTGATTGAAGATGTGTCTAAAGGAGTTCAAATAAGATCACACTTTAATTCCATTGCTCCGTCTGCTTTTGTATCTCTTCTCGAGCTGAAATCCACAAATGAGGCATGTAACTATAGATCTTGGCTCTTAGCAATGCAAAAAGAACTTATCCAGTTTGAAAGAAATCTGGTATGGGAATTAGTACCCCATCCTCAAAACCACTCAATAGTTGGTATTAAGTGGGTTTTCAGAAGCGAATTGGATGAGTTAGGACAAGTTATCATGAACAAGGCCAGACTCGTTGCTCAAGGGTACTCGTAAGTCGTAACGGGAAGGCATCAATTTCGATGAAACATATGCTCATGTTGGCAAGATTGAATCAATCAGAATGCTTTTAGCTTTCACTTGTTTTAAGAAGATCAAGGTTTTTTAAATGAATGTCAAAAACGCCTTGTTAAACAGATTTCTTGAAGAAGTCTATGTGAAGTAGCCTTTGGGCTTTGAAAATCCGACACCCTGATTTTATGTTTCGATTTAGAAAAGCTCTGTACGGACTTAAGCAAGCTTCGAGAGAATGATATTGTGTTTGGCTCTACTAATGCATCTCTATGCAAAGGGTTCTCTAATCTTATGCAGGATGCGTTCGAGATGAGTTTAGTTGGATAACCTAAGTTTTTCTTAGGTCTTCAAATATCTTAGCTTCAACACAAGATTTTCTTCTCGTAGCAAACATTAACCAGGGAACTACTAAAGAAGTTCGAACTACTTCGTGTTTCGGGAAGCCTACTCCTCTAGCTCCATCTTGTTCTTTGGATCTAGATGGAGGTAAGCCCGTCGACACAAGAGAGTATCGAGCCCCTGTTTACATTTTCTTTACACCAAAAAACGAGACCTCCACTGAAAAACAAGTTTTTGAGCTCCAGAGCCCTTGTTGATCGATCGTATAGATCTTCTGTGATCAATCATAGCCTAATCGATCAGTCTTCCTTCTGTAATCGATTAATCTAGTAAGATAAAGATTTATTTTTCTCGTTTTCTCTTCAATTTTCCCCGATGTTATACACCTTTGTATCTAGAAACATGCCCCCCAAGTCATGCTTTGCAATAGGTTCATCTTTGAGACGCTCAGCTCCCTTCGCTGAAGATCGAGATCATCTCCAAGCCTTTTACCTCCTCACCCTTACGACTTGCCGTTTTATCCTATGGGGAATCTTCACGGGCTGCTTCCTATCTTGCATACTTTCTTCGATCCCATCTACCCGAGATGTGACACACGCAAATCCGGGTTACCCGTTTACACACCATTCATAATATTAATTTCGATATCGATCGCATTAGGTCACCTGAAAGTGAGGGAAAATTTTCTCTTTTTCGAATGACATTCACAATAATGTAAACAACCACAGAACTAACAAGTGTTACCAATTCACATTACATAAATTTCCATATACAGTTACATGTAACAAAAGAAACTGCATTATGTACGTGTATCCCAAAATGTAATAGAAGAGAAAGAAAATCATTTACATTGTCTTGTACAAAAGCTATAACATGTGTACCGTAACAGAAACTGTCGAAGCTCAGCGTCCAGTTGTCAATCTACTGTGATGCAGATGCCTTGCCTGCCATACAGGCTGAGAACAAGAGAAATGTCAACGAAGGTTGAGTACTATCAAATTTATTAAAACATAAAACATGTAATTCAATGGTTTCAAAAAGAAGCAAGTAGATAGGTGTTGACATGTAAAAGTTAATATGCTACTTGCATATACATGGGTTTTCAAGTTGTTTTCTATGTATATCCCATGTTTACCCATCACCCCTTAACTTTTTATATATACATTTTATATATTAATTATATGATCCATATGTAGGTTATTATCTTTTTATAACTTATAACTCATGTTGATGGATCTTGGGATTGTAGATGATGAATCTCTGATCTGATTTTTACCTGTATCTAATTTTCTCAAGCTTAGTGGATAGTCTGTGGTCTTGGTTTGAGTGTGACCTCGCACTATGACTCTAAGGCGTGAAGAATACCTTAGGGTTGAGGTGCCTCCGTATGCATGCGGTGGAGTATAATGCATCCTAACTAAGTTCCCAACACATCCACTAGCTTCTCCTAACATCCGCAGTAGTTCTAAATTCTGATTAAATGTCGATGATTGATGATGATTGATGATTTCTGTCTCACCATCTTTTCCTTGCCAGGACCTATTGGCGAATAGTAAACAAACTCAAGAACTATACCAAGCTCAACTATAACCAACTCAACTATAGCCAAACTCAACTGTAACAAACCTCAACTTCAGCTAACAACGATCTCTTCTTCGCCAGAACCTACTACGGTGAGGACGCTTCCTAAGAGACTCTTCCGTCTCGCCTTCCCAGTGGAATTACGGTCCACGAAAGGGCTAGGCACACACCCAAATTACGCCCTTGAGATGGTGGGAGAGTATTTCCGGACCAAGTCACTCCAGAAAATCGTCTTGGCCGATTCATGCAAAAAGAGCGCAAAAACTGCTCTGATAGGGAGTAAAATCCTTATGCAAAAACTTTCAAATTTGGTCTTTCAATGCTAAAAACTGTAGTTAATTAATGGTCTAAACTTAGATTAATTTGCATGCAAAACATATCAAATCTTTCAAATTAATAGCATGAATATAGTAGTTAAAGAGTGATATGAAATTTGGTTAATTGCAAGCCAATCACTCTCAATTTTTTTTTAATTTTAAATCATGAATTCAAAGTATACAATGGACTGATCTTAGTACCCAAAAATGCATGCAAAAAAAAATCCAAATTTCTTTCATTTTTCAATCATGAAATTAGTGCGTAACAGTGGACTGTTTTTATCACTAAAATGTATGCAATTCCCCCTCCCCCCCCCCCCCCCCCCCCCCCCCCCAAAAAAAAATTCCAACTTTAGATCATGAAATCAATGGTTGAATTTTGATCTAACATGCATGTATTTACCCTCAAAATCTCATTTTAAAGTCATGAAATCAAATCAATAGTTATATAAGGGGTTAAAATTTAGATTTTTAAGATACGGATGGCAGCAAAAGGAGGGAAATAATTGTACCTCTTTTGGATCTCCAAAGTGGAGATCAAATTGCATGCAGTGGCTGAAATCAGAGAGGAACAACAGCTTGCTGCCGCTGCTTGGAATCAACACCTCCCAATTGCAAGGAACTGCAGCTCCTTGGGCTGCAAGAGAGCTGCTTGTAGAGTAGCTCCAGTTGCTATTGGGCAGCAATTGCTCTAATTAGTAGCAACAGCTTTGGCGTGAAGCAACAACCACCAGCTGCTTGAAAGAAACATCTGTTGTTGCTTGTTAGGGAGCAATAGCTTGCTGCAGCTGCTTGGAGCTGCTGCAAATCTTCAGCAAAAAGGGAGGGTTGGGGGCTCCTTCGTTGGAGAGAAAAAGAGAGAAAATAGGGGAGGGGTTTGGGTTGATATAAAGAAGGTGAGAAGGTGGATTTGATGTTGACAACTAGAAAGAATGGATGGCCACTTGTTGGGCTGTGCTGTGCTGGAATACTAAAATAATTTTTTTGTCTTTATTTTATTTTTTAAAAAACCTTTATCTCTCTCTCTCTCTTGTTTGGAATACCAAAGCCATATGCATTTGCATTTCGAATCTTCAATTCCGATGTACAATATCTCGTTTCGATCGTCTATGCATGATGATCAGACAATATAAATTTCATACTTTTCTGATCCAAGATGGATACAGAAATTGACAAAATACAATCTTGATTTTTGACCAAATTTTTGTGATTTAAATTATCAAACGACCTCCGATTGACGAACTATCGATTTCATTGGTCTTATTTTATCGAGATGAATTTTTTGATAGTCTTGGATTATTTTTACGGTTTCCAATTGCGTCTCGACTTTTCTGGTGACATGTTTTACGATGCAATTGATTTTTGATTGATTGATCTCGAACAAATTTTGATTTACGATCTATTGATCGATAGTTTTATCGGATCAATTAGACCAATATCGGTTCGGGTTATTCGGATCCGGATGTCACAAATATAAAAACCTCAACGGGAGTCTCGTCCTCTAGACTGGGGTCGGAGTCATTATGTGTTTTTTCCGAGTTTCATCTTGTCATAAAAACCTCAAAGGGTTTTGAACCCATAAAAACCTCAAAGGAAAACAACCCATATTCTTTTAACAATATATTTAATTAAATTGGCTTGTTTTGGTAATTACCTGCAAAGAGCAGCTATTATCTTGCCCGCACTGCTTCAGTCTTCCATGCTGCCTTTTCGACACCATGTTGGTGCCACAATATCTTGACCAAGGGAATCTCTTTGCTGCGAAGCTTCTTCACAACACAATATAGTATTTGAATTGACCTCTCCTTGTATGTCAAGTCGGGCTCCACATCAAAGTTCTCATAGCTGATGACGTGTCGATGATCGTGCACATACTTCCTCAGATTAGATATGTGAAAGATATCATGTATGGCTGAAAGGTGCGGAGGAAGGGCTACTTTGTAGGCCACCTTCCCTACACGAGCAATGATCTCAAATGGTCCAACGTATCGTTGCGCCAACTTGTCACGAACACCGAATCTCAGTACTCCCTTCATGGGAGATACTTGTAGAAACACCTAATCTCCCACCTGGATTTACATGAATTTCATCAGTATGAGAGATTATGTTGAATATTAATAAGTCATATTTGCAAATGGATTAAGAGAAGAGGATTGGATTACCTGTAACTCCAAATTTCTTCTCTGATGGTCTGCATATCTTTTCTGGTGGCTCTGTGCTATCAGAAGCTTCCACCTCATAAGATCAGCAGTCCTCGCAGTCTCCTCTAAGAGATCGATGGAGTAAAAAGTGTGGTTACCTACCTTACGCCAACTGAGAGGTGTGAGGCATCTCCGCCCGTATAGGGCTTCGAAGTGCCATGTCGATACTGGAACGACAGGTGGTCATTCCAGAATCCTTTCCACTCTAAAGTGCATGCACGTAGAAAATCCTCCAGTGTCTGAATGGTGCGCTCGCTCTGTCCGTAGGTCTCCGGATGGTATGCAGAACTCATCTTCAGCTCTGTCTGTAGTGCTAACATGAACTGGTGCCAGTAGTGAGATGTAAGCCTCGAATCTCTGTCAGATACTACCTCACGTGGTATACTATGAAGCCTGATAATGTTCTGCACCTACAATTGGCCAACCTGGATGGAGTGTAGGTCATGCTGATAAGTATGAAATGGGATGACTTGGTCAACCTATCAACAACAACCCAAATAGCATCATGGCCACCTGGTGTCCTCAGCAATCCAATGACGAAATCCATAGAGATACTCTCCCACTTCCACTCGGGAATGGGGAGAGATTGCAATAACCCTGGTGGTCTCCTATGCTCATCTTTGAACATCTGACATGTCAAGCATCTGCCAACATGATGTGCCACATCGCGCTTCATCCTGTTGCACCAGAAATGTCGATGTAAATCACGATACATCTTTGTACTGTCAGGATGAATAGATAATCGTGAACTGTGTGCCACATCAAGAATGTCTCTATGTAAGTGCTCATCGTTGGACATAATGACCCGACAAACGTTCCACAAAATAGACTCTGTCACAACAAAATCATCACATTCGTCCTTGACGGCACGCATGCATCTGTCTCAAATCCAAGGATCTGACTTTTGGATTTTACTATGCAATCCCATAGATTGATGAATCGTAGAGGTACGACAGCACGCATGGATGCACTCTCATGAGGATGCCAATCAGTCAAAGCTGCGAGCATATCCCACGTGTAAAATCAGTTTGCCATACCCTCAGCATGAGTTCTCCTGCTAAGCGCATCAGCTACCACGTTTCCCTTATCGGGGTGGTAAGAGATCATGCAGTCGTAATCCTTTAGTAGCTCTAGCCACCTGCGCTGTCTCATGTTCAGCTCCTTCTGATCAAAGATATACTTCATGCTCTTGTGATCCATGAAAATCTCGAAATTCACCCCATAGAGATAGTGGCACCAGATCTTCAAGGCGAAGACAACTGCTGCCAACTCCAAGTCATGAGTGGGGTAGTTCCGTTCATGAGGCTTCAACTGACGTGATGCGTAAGCAATCACGTGACCTCGCTGCACCAACACCGCTCCTAAACCTTCTCCTGAGGCATCTATGTGTACTGCATAATCCCGAGTGCCTGAAAGAAGTGCACGAATGGGTACAGTAGTCAATCTTTCCTTCAACTTCCTGAAGACCTTCGAGCGGTGAAATGAATACAGTGTCTGGCCGAAAGGCGTTGATAGCGAATATTGTGGGTGCTGTGAGCACTTTGGGTGGTCATACTCGTGCTCAATGAAGATTCTAACATGGAATGTGAGAGGTCTGTGTGACCCCGAGAAGAGGCGTGCCCTTAGGGTAAGGTTCGTGGAATGGGGGTGCGATGCCATCCTGCTGCATGAATCAAAGCTGGAGTCCTGCGACAAGGCTACTTGGAACTCTTTCGGCATGGGTTTGCTTAATGAGTACAGGACACTGGACGCGCGTGGTACGTCTGGGGGTCTTATGCTGGCTTGAAAGGACACGACCTTTTTATTTAGGGCGGAGGTAAGAGGCTCGCACGTGCTTACGGTTTTGCTTGAGTGTGTCTCCACACAGTCTCTCTTTGCCTTAAGTTCTGTGTATGGGCCGTGTCAGCCGACGTCACAGAGTGAGTTATGGGCGGATATCCGTGCTGCTCGAAGTGCATTCCCTGATTGTGCTTGGCTTCTTGGTGGTGACTTCAATGTGTCCTTACTCTCCTCTGATCGCCCCCGCCTGCGGGGTGGGCAGGATCTTGTTTCCGATGTTTTTGTCGAGTTGATGGATGAGCTGCAGCTGGAGGTTATGGATGCTTTTGATACTAAGTATAACTGGAGGAGCTCTGGTTCCCGTTCGCGTATTGATCGCTTTTTTGTGTCAACCGAGATGATGGATCTATTCCCCTGTTCGTTCGCCTCTTCTAGGCCTCGGGCGCTGTCTGACCGCACTCCCCTGGTCTGGGAGTCGGGTTCTACTGTCCCTACGAGGGGTTTCTTCCGATTTGAACGGGCATGGCTGCTCGAAGATTCTTTCAGATATCTGGTTACATCTTTTTGGACTTCCATGCATGTGGTTGGTTCGGCTGCGAGGAGATTTTCGGAGAAGCTCACGGGGCTTCGTCAACGGCCATGTCAGTACAAGAGGGAGGTTAGGGATGCCAGGAGGGCTAGGAGGACGACCACTGAGCTGGAGATTCGAGCCCTTGATTGTCTGGAGGATGATAGGCAGTTGCTCGCCGAGGAGTTGAGATAGATGGATCTGGCCCAGAGAGTTGTGATGGAGGACAAGAAGCAGGTTGCTGAATGGAAGTAGCGGTCAAGGGTCTCTTGGTTGAATGAGTGGGATGCAAACACGGCCTTCTTCCACTGGGTCGCTAGTGGCCGTCGTCGGTTCAGCACTTTCAGATATGTAGTTGTTAACGACGTCAGATTTGAAGGGGACAGGGAGATGGGATATGCGATTGTATATCACTTCTTTGAATTCTGTAGGAGAGATGCGTCTAGGCCGTGTCAGTGGAACGTCTTGGGGACGCAGGGTCTGTTCGATGCTCATGCTGACAGCTTGATCATTCTGGTCACAAGGGAAGAGGTGAAGGTTGCGGTTTGGAATCTGAACTGTGACAGGGCCCCGGGCCCTGATGGTTTTCCTTTATCTTTATATAAAGAATTCTGGGATGTACTCGACAATGAGATTCTGGAGGTCGTCCAGGAATTCTGTTATTGCAGCGCAGGGTTCGAAAGGATGAATAAGGCTCTGATCTTCCTTCTTCCAAAGATGGGGGCACTTGAGCGGATTGAGGATTTCAGACCAATTGCTATATCTAACATAATTTATGTTATTGTGGCAAAGGTGCTGGCAACTCATCTTAGTCGCGTCCTTGATCATGTTATTTCGCTTGTCCAAACTGCTTTCATTCCAGGCCGGCAAATTGGTGACAGTTTAGTTTTGGCGGTGGAGATCATATGTGATTGGAAGCGTAATGAAAAGCAAGCGTTGCTCTGGAAGATTGACTTCGGTAAGGCCTACGACTCTTTGGATTGGCGTTTTCTGTGGGCGACATTGTATATGAGGGGTTTTCCGGAGACTTGGATTTCATGGATGAAACGTTGCATCACCACGGCATCGTTCTCGGTACTGGTCAATGGGCGCCCTGAAGGGGGTTTCTTTCAGCCGCAGAGGGGGGTTAGACAGGGGTGCTCATTGACCCCATTTCTGTTTGTGATTGCTGTGGATGTGCTTGCTTGCATGGTCGATTGTGCTCAAAGGAGCGGGATTTTTTCTGGTTTCTCTGGTGGCGGGATGTCTATCCCTCTGTTACAATATGCGGACGATACTATCCTCTTCATCGAGGGTGGGACGGATGAGGCCGGGGGCATTGGTATTACTCTCGAGATTTTTGCTGAGATGTATGGTCTTCGGTTAAATCTTGAAAAGTCCAAGGTTGTTCCTTTCGGCATGAATGATGAGATGGCTAGGGCATGCAGTTTGGAGCTTGGTACGGTTTGCGGTTTCCTTCCCATCAACTATCTTGGTATCCCCCTGTCGGATGGTAGGATCAAGCTTGCGGACTGGCTGCCAATTATGGAGAGGATGGAGACGAAACTATCTGGCTGGAAGGCGGCTCTGCTCTCGCATGGTGGCAGACTTGTGCTGATTAAGATTGTTCTTTCAACGATTCCCATGTTCTTTTTCTCCTCTCGTATGATGCCCAAGGGTATCGTAAGGCGGCTGGAGCGTCTGATGCGCAGGTTCTTGTGGAGCAAGGCGGGACAGGATAAACATGGGGTTTACTTGGTGGATTGGGAGACTGTGGTGCATCCTAAGAAGAAAGGGGGTCTTGGGATTAAGAGTTTGGAGACTCTCAATGAGGCTTTGCTTCTTAAATGGGTTGACAGGATTTGGGGAAAGGATGGGGGGATTTGTTGCCGCGTGATCCGTCATTTATACGATATTTCCTTTGCGAATCTGCTTGGGCATCGCCAGGGTCAGAAGAGATATGCGTTCTGGAAGGGGATTTTGAAGGTTATGCCGCGCTTCCATGAATTATTTTGTCCTGTAGTGGGGAATGGCGAGTCGTTTGGCTTCTGGGTGGATGACTGGACAGGCGAGGGACCTCTCAGCAGCCGGTTTCCACCCTATTTGCGTTGGCTACAGATCAGGAGATCCGGGTGGCTGGATGTTCGGACAATGGTAATTGGATGCCGCATTTCAGAGCCGCTTTTTCGGATCGGCATTTGGAGGATTTTCTCCATCTTTTGTATGTCCTCGGTCAGGCTAGGAGGCTCACCACTGGGATGGATCACTGGAGATGGAAGGGAGCGTCCTTCTCGGTTAGGAAGGCGTATGGTGTTATTTGTCGTCCACCTCCGTCTACCTCGTCCGTCGTCACCCGCGACTGTGAATTCATTTGGGCCTTGGGGTTGCCTGGAGAGGATTGGCTTCTTCCTGTGGCTGTTTAGGAGAAAGCGTATTATGACCCGTGACAGATGTTCTAAGCTTTTCGAGGTTGTCTTCGATCGATGTTTGCTGTGTGGTACGGAAATTGAAACGCTGGATCACTTGTTTTTCTGTTGTCGCGTTACAATGCCTATTTGGGGTGATGTGGACTTGGATTGGTTGAGGCCCTTCGACTTTGACTCTTTTTGGACTTCTCTTTACGGTACACGCAAGAGGCAAAAGATGGAAACTCTACTCTACTCCCGGTAGCGGTTCTTTGGGCCATCTGGCTTGCTCGCAATGCAAATCTGTTCTCAGGGACACGTTTTTACTGCGAAAATGCTTGAGTCCTGGCTTTTGTAAACGGCTCCGTTTTAATTATATTTTATTAATATAACAAGGGTAGGCACCTAAGCGTGATTCCCCCTTGTTTGATTTTAAAAAAAAAATTTCCTGAAGACCTGCTCGCATGAATCATCCCAAATGAAAGGAACTCTCTTTTGTGTCAATCGTGTCAAAGGAAGAACTCGTGAAAACGTATTGACAAAGGTCTATAATAGCCCGCTACTCCAAGGAAGCTCCGAATCTGAGTGACTATCTTGGGTTGTTACCAAGACATAACTGCCTAAATCTTTGCAGGATCAACTGCGATACCTGCGCCAGAAATGACATGCCCAAGGAATGAGACATGAGATTACTAGAACTCGCACTTGTTCAGCTTATGGTTTGAAATTTCGTGAAATTTCGCTGAAATTTCGGTTTAGAGAGGTCATGGGTATCAAAACTCCTATATATGTCGATTCCCTGGATTTCGACAGAGATGGGTCGAAAAAATCGATGATATTTCGATATATCGACCCATTTTGGTTGAAATAGATGGGTTTCAGTACAAAATTTGTTGGATTTCGACTGATATCGGTGATATTTCATCGATATCTATGTATATCAACGATGTTATCTATGCGAGCTTGATTTACTACTTTTTTTACCTATTCTCGATATTAAAACACATAATGATTTATATATTTTGTTTCAGGTCGAGGGCGCTACCCTGCACCCCCGCAGGGGGAGCGTACATGCTCCCCTTAGACCCCCCAGGCTCGCTGACTGGGCAACGAGACTTTCGTCTGGTAGGGTATGGTGTGACAGGGCGATACATACGACGATTCTTCAACTTGGGGAGCTTCCCCCTTTGGGTTTAAGCAATGGAGATGAAACAACTATATAGCTTCTATATATTTGATATAACTTATTCGTTTCATTCATTTGTCATTTATCTTCGTAAATAGAAGTATCTTTATTCTAAGTATGTATTAATTCTTTAATTCATTAGACCTTTGTCCATAACGGTTATTTCTATAACGGAATATTGTTTAATTAATCATTATCTACATTTTAGAATTAGATGCTCGTCTATTTTTATGAACAAAAGGCGTCTTCTAAGTGTTGTTACAGTTATTTTGATTTCTATTTCCAGTATCTATCAGTCAACTCAACAATATATCTGATATGACCGATATTGGTGTGGTAGTGGTATATGGCGTACGGATGGGAGATATGTGTTATATAAATGTGCATTTTTAAGCTATTGTTGTTTTAAGATCTTGGATTGGATGATATCAATTTCCAGTATGTATCAGCCAAGAATCAACATTAAAATTGATTTGACTGATCTGCACGATATGTGTGATATAAGGGGCATATATAAGCAATATGTGTGATATAAGTGTGTATTTGTAAGTTATTTATTGTTGTAATAACTTGGAAGATCTTAATTTGCAAAAAAATGGTCCACCGAAACGGTCAAAATTTCTCGATATTTCACCGGAATTTCGGTTTTGGAGGGCACCGAAACGAAATCGAAATTGAGATTTCAAACCTTGACTCAGCTTGGCATACAACTTGTGCTCTCGTAATGTGTTTAGGACAATCTTCAGATCATTCGTGTGATCCCATTCATTCCGAAAAATAATCAGTACATCATCAATGAATAACACCACAAATTTGTCCAAGTATGGACGGAAGATCCTTTTCATCATGTCCATGAATGATGCATGGGCATTGCTGAGCCCAAATGGCATCACCACAAACTCGTAGTGCCCATATCGAGTCCTGAAAGTTGTCTTTGGAATATCTGACTCTTGACTTCTCAGCTGATGGTAGCCAGATCAAAGATCAATTTTCGAGAACACCGAAGATCTCTGTAGCTGATCAAATAAGTCATCGATGCGTAGCAGAGGATAATAATTCTTCACCGTTCTCTTGTTCAACTATTTGTAATCAATGCACAATGTCATTGATCCATCATTCTTCTTGACAAAAAGAACTGGAGCACCCCAAGATGAAGTGCCCGACCTCACGAAACCTAAATCAAGTAACTGCAACTGCTTGCGACCTCATGAAGTGCTCGACCGACCTCACGACCTTATGAGAGGATCTAAATGTGGATGCTGCGGCTTTGGGGAACATTCCTTGGATTGTGGGGGGGGGGGATTTTAACGTTACTCTGCTCGCTTGCGACCGCCCTCGTGGTAGGGGGGGAAGAGATCCCGGCTCGACCGATTTTTTGGACTTCATCCATGGTTTGGCTTTCGAAGATTTGGTGGCTAATGATATTTCTTACACTTGGCGCAACTCCTCTTCTCGATCACGTCTTGACAGATTTTTTGCAAATACTCGCTGGATGGAGGCCTTCCCGCTTTGCTCGGTTTCTTCTAGGCCGAGATCTTTTTCTGATCACTCCCCCATTATTTGGGAGGCTGACGAGTCCTCCCGTCCTCGTGGTATTTTCCGTTATGAGAGGAGCTGGCTGCTGGAATCAAACTTTAAGGATTTGGTCCGCAATCATTGGTCTCAGATTTCTTATTCTGGTCATGCGGCTCACCGTTTCGATCTTAAGCTTTCGTCCCTTCGACGTGCCCTCGCCTCGTTCAAATTTTCCATTCGCCAGGCTAGACTTGTTGCTCGCAACAACGCGGAGGAAATTATTCTTCGTCTCGATCGTTTGGAGAACGATAGGGAGCTTTCTCCTGAGGAATTATCTGAGCGATCCTCGGCTTTACATCTTATCTCGGAGGACGACAGGAAAAAGGCGATCGAGTGGAGGCAGCGCTCTCGGATTCGGTGGATTAAGAGTGGGGACGCTAACACTGCATTCTTCCACCGGGTCGCCAGTGCTCGTAAGCGCGCTAATCGTATCTCCTCCCTTGAAATTGGGGGCGTTTCTATTCAGAGCTCTCGCGAGTTAGGCTCGGCATTGGTTAACCACTTCAAGAGTTTCTTCGATCGACAACCCTCCTCTTCGTGGCGCTGGACTGCCAACGGGGTCCCTTCTCTCGCCGCCTCGGATTCGACTAGGCCGTTCACGCTTGAGGAGCTTAAGGGGGCGGTTTGGGACCTTAACGTCGACGCCTCCCCTGGTCCCGATGGTTTCCCCATTTCTTTCTATAGGGACTTCTAGGATGTGATCTCCAATGATGTTTTAGATGTCGCTCTCGAATTTTGCAATGGAAATCGGGGATTCGACAGGCTTAACCGGGCCAGCTTGGTTCTTATTCCGAAGTCTCATGGGGCAACCCGTATTGAGGACTTTCGCCCTATTGCTATATCTAATGGCATCTATTTGATCATTGCCAAGGCTTTGGCTAAACGGCTTGCTCCCCTGCTTGACTCTCTAATTTCTCCCGCTCAGGCCGCTTTTATCCAAGGGAGACAAATCTCCGACTGCTTCGCGCTGGCATCTGCGGTTATTGATGGGTGGCATAGAAATGGCACGAAAGGGATACTATGGAAGATAGATTTTGCTAAGGCTTATGATTCCTTGGACTGGCGCTTCCTGTGGGCGGTTTTAAAGTCTCGGGGCTTCCCTCCCTTGTGGATCTCCTGGGTTAGACGATGTGTTACTACTGTCTCCTTCTCCATCTCGCTTAACGGTCGGCCGGCCGGGGGCCTTTTTCAGCCGCGCAGGGGGGTTCGTCAGGGCTGCCCCCTCGCCCCTCTTCTTTTCGTTCTGGCGGCGGACGTTATGCCTCGTATGATCCAGGGTGTGGCAAATGCTGGTTTCACTCGCGGTTGTTACTTGGGTAACTTTCATATTCCCCTTCTTCAATTTGCGGATGACACCCTTTGTTTTATTGAGGGAGGCCGGTCTCAGGCCTTGGGGATGGCCACTGCGATTCAACTTTTTTGCGAGATTTCGGGGCTCCGCATCAACGGAGCCAAATCAAAAATGGTGCCTTTTGGCTTATCGGCTTTGGAGGCCGGGGATTGCTCCTCTGTCTTGGGGGCTTCCCTCGGGGAGCTTCCGCTGGAATACCTGGGATTGCCGCTCTCGTTCGGCCGAGCGCGCTTGCGTGATTATCAGAGGGTCGTTGAGAATCTCGAGTCCAGATTGGCTGGTTGGCGTGCGTCGTTGCTCTCCAAAGGCGGTCGGTTAGTTCTTATCAAATCTGTCCTCTCGGCTATCCCCATCTATTTCTTATCGGCTCGCGGGCTGCCCAAGGGGATCCGGCTTCGTTTGGAGAAATCAATGAGGCGATTTCTTTGGGGTAAGAATGGTTCTGACAGAAGAGGGATGCACTTAGTTGGATGGGATGACATTTCTCGGCCAAAACGCGATGGGGGTCTTGGCGTTCGGCGTTTGGCGGTGGTTCGTGATGCTTGGCTCCTCAAATGGGCGATGAGGCTTTTAGGCCGGGATGAGAGTTTCATGGTGCAGTGCCTCCGCGTGGCGGCTGGGAATGCCTTTGTCTCCGTTTTTGGCGGCCATTCCCAGGTTTTCTTTCATTCTTTCTGGCGCGATGTCTTCTCTGTCTTCAACTCTAACCGGTCGTTGGTTGGACCGGCTATCGGCGATGGGAGATCCTTCCACTTTTGGTCGATGGATTGGTCCGGTAAGGGCATTTTCATGAATCTTTTTCCTCGTCTTTATGCGATGGCCGGGGATAAACTCGCTTCGGTGGCTTCTTGCTGGAGCGATGGCGCCTGGTGCCCTATTGTGTTGGGCACGCTTTCGGACCAGCGGCTCCTTGACTTCACCGCTTTGATGACTCTCCTTGCGGACGCTCCTGCCCCTTCTACGGGCCGTGATCATTTTGTTTGGTTGGACGGAACTTTCACATCTCGGAAGGCTTATCTCTCTATTCTACCCCCCGTCTTGAATGCGGATGCTTCTTTTCTTCGTCACTGCAAGTTCATTTGGGATCTCAAGATTCCGGAAAGGATTGGCGTCTTCCTTTGGACTCTTAGACGTGGAAGATTGCTTACTCGTGACCGTTGCGCCTCCATCTTCCCGAATGTCTCTTCATTCTGTGGTCTGTGCGGCTCCGACGTCGAGACATCCAGCCATCTTTTCCTTCAATGTTTCCTCGTGCAGGCCATCTGGGATGACGTGGGATGGGTGAATCGCTCCTCCATTGATGATTTCTGGGAGAGCCTTGCTGCTGCCTCAAATCGTCCAAGGGCAGAAAGAATTGTCCCCATTGCGCGTATCTGGAGTATTTGGCTGGGAAGAAACAAATTGCTTTTTGCAAGGCAGCGTTTCTATAAGGAAAATATTTGTATCGCTGCAAATAGCTTTTGTTCGGACTGGTTATCCGTCTAGCGTTTTTCTTTTTTTTGGGAGGTGGATGGTATCCTCTCTTTTACCATCTACCTTGACTTATGTTGTAATCCCCGCTGTAAGTATTTTCTATCTTCTTTCTTAATAAATTGGGGCGAACACTTATGAGTGTCTCCCCCTCTTTTGAGTGTCAAAAAAAAAAAGTAACTGCAACTGCACCTTCAGCTCACTCGACTTAGCAGGTGCCATGCAGTTATGGAGCCATCGAGATCAGTTGTACATCAAGTGGTAATGTGATCTCAAGCTCAATCTCTCTTTCAGGTGGTAAACCTGGTAAATCATCAGGAAATACATCTGGGTAGTCTGACACTACTCTGATGTCCTGTATCATCGACTCATGATTGGATGTCTCTCGAACAAATGCTAAATATGAATCACATCCCTGATTAACAAGTCTCTGAGCTCACAACACTGAATTGTACTCCATTTTAGAGTTATGTAACGTACCCTCAAAAGTAATTTCGGGTAAATCTAAAGCAATCAACTAAGGCATGATGAGTTGACAACCAATCCATGCCTAAAATCAAATCAAACTCATCAAGCTATAGTAGTAAACAGTCTACGATCATCTCATGACCGCCAATGAGCACTGGTAAGTCTCTTACTATCAGTGAAATGATGAGCAACTGGCCACCTGCGCAAACTCATCGGCAAAGGTACATGATCTTGCTCCCTATCACGATCTTCATCCTCTGCTCCATGTGCTGGCATCTCCTCATGTGGATCATCAAACCGAGGCCATTGAACCTCTACAGATTGAGGCTGGTCCTGTCGTGTTCCATCCTGAGATAGATGGTAAGTGAAATCAAAGAGCTCCTCGAATCTCATCTCGTTGTCAGTCTGCCTGTCTGCGATCTCCGTCTGCTGAGCCAAAATTTGGTCCTGCTGACCCCGCATAACAGTTTGCTGCTGCTGGAGGCTGGTGAGAGCGGTCAGTATACGCTTCAAACGATCCGTCATCTCTTGGCCAGGCCTGAAGGTCATGGTTCTGCTTGAGAACCAATATTATCAATCCTAATAGTTGATGTTCGCTAACATTTCTAACTTAGATTTTCTCTTCTTGGGATATTATATGAAAATTAATTGCAATTGGTGACATCTGTGTTATTGAATTTGAATGTCATATTTTCCTCTCGGACTCGCAACAAATCAGAGGACTGCCGCTATTCGAGAACTTAACGCGATCAGAATTTTTACTACGTATGTGTGTAGCAGGGTGCCATTGCTCTGATATCAAACTGTGACGCCCATGGATCCGGGTTAGTCGTTTACACTGCATTTGCAATATTAATTTCGATATCGATCGCATCAGGTCACCTGAAAGTGAGGGAAAATTTTTTCTGTAAACAATCACATAACTAACAACAAGTGTCACCAATTCACACGGCATAAATTTCCATGTACAATTACATTTAACAAAAGGAACTGCATTATGAATACGTATCCCAATATATAACCAAAGAGAGAAAAACATTTATATTGTCTTGTACAAAAGCTATAACATGTGTACCATAACAGAAACTACGGAAGCTCAACGTCCAGTAGTCAATCTATTGTGATGCAGATGCCTTGCCTGCCATACATGTTGGAAACAAGAGAAATGTCAACAAAGGTTGAGTACAATCAAATTTATTAAAATATAAAACATGTACTTCATTGGTTTTAAAAAGAAGCACATAGATAGGTGTTGACATGCAAAAGTTAATAAGCTACTTGCATATAAATGTGTTTTCAAGATGTTTTCTATGTATATCCCATGTTTACCCATCACCCCTTAACTTTCTATATATACATTTCATATATTAATTATATGATCCATATATAGGTTATTATTTTTTTATCACTTATAACTCATGTTGATGGATTTTGGGATTGTAGATGATGAATCTCTGATCTGACCTTTATCTTTGTCTAATTTTCTCAAGCCTACTTAATAATCTGTGGTCTTGGTCTGAGTGTAACCTCACATTATGACTCTAAGACGTGAAGAATACATTAGGGTTGGGGTGTTTCCGTAGGCATGAGGTGGAGTATAATGTATCCTAACTAAGTTCCCAATACATCCACTAAATTCTCCTACCATCCACAGTAGTAGTTCTAAATTTTTATTAAATGTCGGTGATTGATGATTGACGATGATTGATGATTTCTGTCTCACCATTTTTTCCTTGCCAGGACCTACTGGCGGAATAGTAAACAACTTCAAGAACAATACCAAGCTAAATTATAACCAATTTAGCTGCACCAAACTCAACTGTAGCCAAACTCAACTGTGACCAACCTCAACTCCAGCTGACAACAATCTCTTCTATGCTAAAACCTACTGGCGGAACAATAACCAAAACTCATGCGGTGAGGAAGCCTCCTAAGAGACTCTTCCCTCTTGCCCTCCCAATGGAAGTGCAGTCCAAGAGAGGGCTAGGCACACTCTCAAACTACGCAGACGAGTGTGAGAGACTTTCCGGACTAAGTCACTCTAAAAAATCGGCCCAGCTGGTACGTGCAAAAAGAGCGCTAAAATCAAAACCAAGGGTCACTCTGCCTAGGCATCCTACTGAAATAAGGTCAACGAAACTGGTCAAAAACCTGGATCCTAATGAATTGTAAAAACACTGCGAGCTTGCGTAAAAATCATAAAAAGAACTGGGATCCTA
Source organism: Ottelia alismoides (assembly GCA_037367405.1). Classification (NCBI taxonomy): domain Eukaryota; kingdom Viridiplantae; phylum Streptophyta; class Magnoliopsida; order Alismatales; family Hydrocharitaceae; genus Ottelia; species Ottelia alismoides. The sequence goes on along the minus strand of JAZKJV010008320.1, from coordinate 144,188 downwards.
GACCCGCGCACTAGGCAGCTGCTGCCCTAACTGAGCTTCCTATCTCCCGCCCAACTGAGGGTCACCACGCCCTCGCACGGTCAGGTGTAAGGGTCACCATGACCGGTATTATTATTTATCAGTCATCACTGATTCCCAACATTTTCACTTGCTTGACTACACATCTCTTTCTCAATCCTTTCTGTGGTTGACTGTACAGATCTATGTCTTTTGACCATAATTTTATCAATAGTGATCTATAATAGCAGATGATACTCAAGGATAAATTGATTGAGGATTAATAGTCATAATGATTGTAGGAAATAATTTGTTGGCTTTGTAAGAGAAGGTGTTAATATTCTAATGTGTATTTCAAAACTTTTCTATAAGGTCATGATACTTAGACTAATTATTGATATGTATTTTAGGCAAATTACATGCTAGCTCCACTATGTTCCTTCTTTTTAACTCCAGGATTCTATAACTAATTGCTGATCTAAGATTTGAGTTGATTTCATGCCAAGACATATAGCTTCTTCCCCTTTTTCAAAACATGATTTCTTAAGCCCATTAATAGGTCTTGAAATTAAACTTAATTGCATAATAATTTATCTTTAAATTTCTCATCTTTCAAGCCTATAAACTATAACTAACTAGTGGTCTAAAATGAGGCTTCATTTCATGCTAGTTTATCCGCAATTTTCTCAACTTTCAACATGTAATATATAACTAATTAAGGTTCTGAAAATAGACTCTCATCATATGTAAATCACTCCAAAATCTCTAAATTTTAGCCATGAAAATAATGGTTAATTATAGTCTAATCTACTGATCATGTTCATGCCAACTTAAACCTCTATTCTTCACATTTTAATGCATAAAACAGTAGCATATAATGATCTGAATTTTATACAACATGCATGCAATACTCTCCCAAATTTCATATTTTAAGATACAAAATTCCCATCTTTTTAAGTGTAAAAAACTGACATATAGTGGTCTGAAATTAGGTGTAAAATCCCATATTTTCATCATATTTATCATGAAATTAAGGGCATATAATAGCTTAACAATGGTCTGAATTTTCAAGCTAATTATATGCATTCCAACCCAAAATTTGATCTTTTAGAATCCAAGATCTAGAGCTATAATTTGATCTTAAATTCTAATTTACAAACTTAGAATTTTAGTAATTTTTAGGGAGTAAATTCCTTAAACAAAAACTCCCGAATTTGATCTTTCAGTGCTAAAAACTGTAGCTAATTAATGTAAACTTAGATTAATTTGCATGTAAAACATATCAAATCTTTTAAATTAATGGCATGAATATAATAGTTAAATATTGATATGAAATTTGGTTAATTTGCATGCCAGTCACTCTCAAATTCTTTATTTTAAATCATGAATTCAAAGTATACAGTGGACTGATCTTAGCACCCAAAAATGCATGCAAAAAACCCAAATTTCTTTCATTTTTCAATAATCAAATTAGTGCATAACAGTGAAATGTTTTTAGCACTAAAATGTATGCAATCCCCCCACCCCCTCTCAAATTTCCAACTTTAGATCATGAAATCAGTGGTTGAATTTTGATCTAACATGCATGCATTCACCCCCAAAATCTCATTTTAAAGGCATGAAATTAGTAGTTATATAAGGGGTTAAAATTTGGGTTTTTAAGACATGGATGACAGTAGAAGGAGGGAAAGAATTGTACCTCTTTTGTATCTCCAAAATGGAGATCAAATTGCATGCAGTGGCTAAAATCAGAGAGGAACAACAACTTGCTGCAACTGCTTGGTATCAATACCTCCCAATTACAAGGAGCAACAGCTCCTCGGCTGCAAGAGAGATGCTTGTAGAGCAGCTCCAGCTGCTATTGGGCAACAACTGCTCTAATTGGCAGCAACAGCTTTGGCATGAAGCAACAACCACTAGCTGCTTGAAAGAAACTTGCTGCTCGGTAGGGAACACCAGCTTGCTGGAGCTGCTGCAAATCTTCAGCAAAAAGGGAGGGCTGGGGGCTCCTTCGTTGGAGAGACAAAGAGAGAAAATAGAGAAGGGGTTTGGGTTGATATAAATAAGGGGAGAGGGTGGATTTGATGTTGACAAGTAGAAAGAATGGGGGGCCACTTGTTGGGCTGTGTTGTGCTGGAATTCTGAAATACAAAATATTTGTTATTTTATTTAAAACCAATTCGGATTCGTGCCAGGTCGCTCAACTATTGAAGCCATCCATTTGCTGAGGAGAACAATGGAGATTTATAGAGCTAAAAGGAAGAATATCCATATGATCTTTATTGATTTGGAGAAGGCTTATGATTCCGTCCCACGAGAGATACTATGGAGAGTTTTGGAGAAGAGACAAATACCTGTCCTATACATTAATCTCATAAAGGATATGTATGATAGGGCTTTATCTTGTGTAAGGACCCCGACGGGGAAGACTGACTATTTTAATATCAACATTGGTTTACATCAAGGTTCAGCTTTGAGTCCATTTCTTTTTACTTTGATTATGGACGAGTTGACAAGTCACATTCAGGATGAGTTACCTTGGTGTATGTTATTTGCTGATGATATTGTGTTGATTGACGAGACTAGAGATGGAGTAAATGAGAAGCTTGAGGTTTGGAGACATGCATTGGAGACTAAAGGCTTTCGTATAAGTAGGGCTAAGACGGAATATATGGAATGCACCTTTGATGGAAGCAATGGTGAAGGAATCGAGGTGAAGATTGGTGACGATAACATTCAGAAGAGAGATTCTTTTAGATATCTGGGATCTATTTTGCAACATGATGGGGAAATTGATGGAGATGTTACTAATAGAATAAATGCAGGCTGGCTAAAGTGGAGAGGAGCCTCCGCTGTTCTTTGTGATAAGAAAATTCCTTTAAAAATTAAAGGAAAGTTTTACAAAGCAGCCGTGAGACCTGCTATGCTTTATGGTTCTGAATGTTGGCCTGTGAACCATAGACATGTGCAGAGAATGGCTGTAGCAGAAATGAAAATGCTAAGATGGATGTGTGGACATACACGTAAAGATCGGATTCAGAATGATGCAATTAGAAAGAAAGTTGGTGTAGCTCCGATCGAGGATAAGATGCGAGAAAACCGCTTAAGATGGTTTGGTCATTTGCAAAGAAGGTCAACTGATGCACCGGTTAGGAGATGCGAGTGTTGGGATGTTGAGCCGGCTAAGAGAGGGCGAGGACGGCCCAAGAAGTGTTGGAAAGAGACTATACGAAGGGATCTTAGCTTTTTGGATATAAGTCCGAGATTGACCCAAGATAGATCTGAATGGAGGCGAAGAATCCATGTAGCCGACCCTACTTAATTGTGGGAAAAGGCTTTGTTGTTGTTGTTGTTGTTATTTTTTAAAACCTTTAACTCTCTCTTATTTGGAATACTAAAGTCATCCGCATTTGTACTTCGAATCTCCGATTCTGATGAACAATATCTCGTTTCGATCGTATATGCATGATGATCAAACTATATAAAGTTCATACTTTTCTGATCCAAAATGGATACAGAATTTGACGAAATACGGTCTTGATTCTTGACCAAATTTTTGTGATATTAATTATCAAATGACCTCCGATCGACGAAAGGTCGATTTCATTGGTCTTATTTTGTCGAGACAAATATTCTGGTGGTCTTAGATTGTTTTTACGATTTCTAGTTGCGTTGTGGCTTTTCTGGTGGCACATTTTATGATGCAATTGATTTTTGATGGATTGATCCCGAACAAATTTTGATTTACGATCTATTGATCGATTTAGATCATTTAATATTGATCGATAGTTCTATCTGATCAATTGGGCCATATCGAGTCGGGTTCGGGTTATTTAGTTCCGGATGTCACACGGGATTTGAGAACTCGTACCTCACATGTATCTCTCCCTTAGCCAATTCTTAATTCTATACGAATATGGTTGTAACTGGAGACTCTTATAACTACCGGCTTCATACTTGTATTCATGGTCGTTCCATTTGTATTGATGAACATGTTATTAATTCGATCCTTAACTGTTCAGGCTCCGGATTGATCACAAATGATTATCTAGTAGGAGACATGCAGATTTCACGAGATGTGTATCGTGGGAGTCTTCTCACTACCCGGGCATTCGAAGGGACTCGACCCATCTCTGCTCCATTTTTTGTCCTCCCCCTTGCTTCTCAACCGTGTCTTTTCTTGGAATTTCAAGAATAAACAAACCAATTTCTTTATGTCTCCAATGACATGTTCGCCCTCATTTACATATTCGTGAATGAGCTACCTCTAAATTGGAGTCATTACTTTCTCTCTACCTTAACAAATCCACCTACAAACTTCCTACCCCTTCGAGTTCTTGTGTGCCACATCATGACTTATTTCTCTATCCCCGATGTAAATGATCCAAGGAAGATCAAGCGAGTCCATTACTTTGGAGAAGATTCAGTGAAAATCTCTAAGACTACGAATGACAACCCTCCACCGCATCCTCCCTCTTCTCAACTCAACCATTTTCTACCGACATCGGCACCACATTTTCATGGGTATGTCCCTCATCCATGCCGACCCGTGTCATCATCCTTCGATTGCTCTTGGAAATATCATAATCAATAACTTCCTCAAGATCATTCTTTCGATCCCCAAGATATCATAAATAATATCTCGCTCGTTCTAAACTGCCAACAAGAAAATGCGGAGTTGATGATGTCTCACAACATTAACATGGCTCTTTATGCAAATGATTTTGCGACTTTTCAGAATGAGCAAGCCGAGCTCCTTTATCGCTTGAATGATATGATGGAAACACTCGAAGTTTCGAAGAAGCCCTCTTCCTCATCTCGAAGAACCTCTAGGGCTCCTCCTCCTCCTCGCACTAGGACCCCTGTCCTCCAGCTCAATCTTCTCATGGGGAAAGGATTCACATGGAAGATCTGCATCCCGAAGAAGAAGAAGAAACTAAAGAAGAATTTGAATAATAATAATAATAAAGATATTAAGAACATGGAATTTGATTATGATTTAAATAACTCAGTTTGCGCTCGCAACAACTCGATGTTGTCCTCGTCGCCATTCCCCTAGAGCATCAAACTTGGACTACGATCCAGATGCCTAGTTCATCTTTGTTTTTCATATCTATGAGAAAGTAGTGCAATGTATATATGCTTTTCTATCTTTCAGTATCTTTCTTATGCAATGACTTCTTTAAGATAATGAAGTTCAGTTTCTCTTGAACATGTTTCTGGTCTTTTTAATTATAATAAAAAAGGGGGAGACAAGATAAAGAAGATAAAGAGGAAAGAAAAGTAAGTTTTTTGCTCTTGGCTTTAGGGGGAGAGCTTTTGATTCACATACACGTTAGATCTACTTGCATCTGTTCATTATTTTGCATTATCTTCAGACTAAGATCAGAATCTTAGACTCTCTTCAGAAGTTTTTATTTATATTATATGTTGCTTAAGTCTTAAGCTTTGTAATTATTGTTTATTTATCAAATGTACTTTAAAGTGAACATAAGTTGTATCTCTGAGCTTTTACACTAGAGTCAATCTTGTTACTGTTAAGTCATGCTTCAGGTAGCAAAGTTAACTCTCAAGTCAACACTAAAACTTCAATTTGATTGATCATTCTGCTTCTGTCAATCGATTATGCCCTGATCGCTCATGAACTTTGATCTGATCGATCATATGCAACCTCTGAAGAACACCTTGATCCGATCGATCAATATAGTTTGCTTGATCTGTAAGTTTTTCTGATCAATAATATATTCTCTCTGATGGATCATTATTTGAACGTTATCTTCATTTGACTGCTCTTTTCATTGACTGCTAAGATAACATTTATGATCGCTCATTTATTTGAATTTTGAATATTGCAACCGACCCTACTTAATGTAGAAAAATGATTTGATGTTGTAACGATTTTATGATCGGCCATTGTTTCTTGACTGATTGATCAATCGAGCACTGATCAATCTTTGCATTTTAATTGATCGAGCAAATCCCAATTTAATATTTGCTTTTTTCATCGATGGTTACAAGCTCAATTCTCTATAAAAGGAGGCCCCTACCCTTTAATTTCATCACACAACTCATTCTGAGTACAACATAAGCTCTCTTTCTTGTTCTTGAGTGTTCATCTTCTTATAGAGAAGCAAAATGGCAAAGCCTTCTCCCATTATAAGTTGGGTTGGCTACATGGATTCTTGCTCAAATCCATGTTCTAAGATTCGACTATTTTTATGCTGATTATCGACTACCTAACGCAACTCCCACAATGGGGGATTTGAACTCTGGTCTTTTGTGTGGTAGGCACACTGCACCACCATCATACCATTTAAGTGGGTTCATCTTCTTATAGAGAAGTGATTATAAAATATTTGTCAAGAGAGCTAGTCCCAATATGTAGCATGCTCTTCTAGCTCTCTGTGTGGACTAAGAGATCCTTTTGAAGCTTTTGAGAAAATTCTGTGATATTTTTCCGAATACATAACTTTCATCTATTATAGAGATATATATATGTTTGAATCAAGAGTTGTGAATATTTTATCGATATACTCTCTGTTGTTGTGATTGTTTTAGCTGAAAATGTTATGATTGCTCTTATTGCATCTACTCAGATAATTGTTTATCTTGTTTAACCAACATTTTTTTACAGATATTCTCGGAGTTCTCTCTGTAGGAAGCTTGAGGTGAAGCCTCACATGGTGATGCATGCATCTAGCTCAGTTGCAGTGGTGACTTTGGTGTTTTGATCCAAAGTTGTGACTTTGGTGTTTGATCCGAAGTTGTAAGCTTCAATGCTTATAATCGGTTGAGATATCCGTCTAAATATCTCAGGATATAGTGAAATAGTTGGTTGGCTCGACTAATTGGAAACTCTAAATCAGTAAGGCTTCGGTCATGATTTTTACCCGCTTTGCTTTCCACGTTAATATATTGTATAGTGTGATTGCTAGTTTGTTGTTTCTGATTGAGTTTTGCTGCATGTTATTGTTTCCAAGAAAAAAAGATTTATTTTGCCATATTTCATTCATCCCGTATGGAGTATATTAAATCCACAATTTCTATAAAGTGGTATCAGAGCATGTTCACTGACTTGGAGTAAAGCATTGATGCTTGATCTGATGATAACTGCAAGCAACTTCGGCAACATCAATCAAGAAAGCCAATCAACAAGATGCCCTCCTCACTTTGATGTTAGTAACTACTCATGTTGGAAAGTACGCATACAAATATTTTTAGAATCATTTGATTATGAAGTTTGGAATACCTTTGAGTCCAAATATGAGAAGCCTAATAGAACCACTTAAACACTTCTGACGGAGGCTGACAAAAAAAGGATACCTACAACTCAAAAGCAATGAACTCCATATTCTGCGCTATCACCAAAGAAGATTTTAACAGGATTTTCAACCTTGAGTTTCTAGACCACCTAGTCTCGTGCCTTCCCCATCATCCAACACATAGGTAATTAGTGAACACTTGGTTTTTATTGATGGCACACTTAAATGTTTATGTTCAACAATGCAACTGATCGATAGATTACTATTGAACCGGATGGGTCTTACGATCCCTCCGATGATCTTCCATGACTAGATCTTACACGACATCAGAAATATTAACGCACATGTGCTACTTAGCCTCGCACTGGTCATCTCTCCTTTGACCAATATGTCAAAGGACTACAAGAAGTTTGTGGTAGGATTATCAATCATTACTGTCCCACTCACATATTAGGAGGTACTACGAGATAGCCAACAACATCTAGTCATGGAAGAAATGATGGTAGCTTTGCAGTCTAGAGGCACATGGACCTTGGTTACCGCCTCGGTTGGGGCATCTGTGGTTGGCTGCAAGTGGGTCTTCACGATGAAGCATCAGATAAATTGCAATGTAGATTGCTAGAAAGATCGACTTGTAGCAAAAGGTTTCAGCCAGACATATGGATGGACTATCAAGATACCTTTTCTCCAGTGACACACTGCTACCCTTTGAATTCTCCATTTCGTTGTGATCATCAAAGATTGATCACTCTTTCAGTTGGATGTCAAGGACGCTTTTCTCTATGGAGACATGTAAGAAGAAGTATATATGCTACAACTAAGGTTTGCTTCTGAGATGTGTAAGAAGAAATGCAGGCTCCTCAAGGTTGTTTATGACCTTAAGTAAATCCCAAGAGCATGGTTGCAGAAATTCTCAGACTTGATGGAGCAACATGGCTTCACCAGATTGACTGCAGATAACTGATTATTCGTACTCAGGATACCAAGATGTACTACTATATATAGATGGCATAATTGTACATAAGATGGCATGCATGACACCAATGAGACAAAACCGTTCTCGGATAACAATTTATCACTAAGGACCTTAGGGATATGTGATATTTCCTTGGCCTGAAGCTTTTCGGAAATCTCAAAGGACTTGTATTGAGTCAAAGAAAGTATGTGACTAATCTTTCGTGGAGACTCGGATGGATGGCAGACTTTCGACTTTCTATTATTCCTATGGATCCTATAATGGAGTTCGATGACGATGATACCGAAGAGGTCGACAAGAAGAGGTACATGGTGCTTGTTAGGAAACTTCTTTCTGTGCCCATACCATGCCTTATATCTCTTTTGCTATGAGCAAAGCCAACCAGTTCTTGGAGCTGCCACAACATGCTTATATAGATGTCACAATGATTCTCAGGTATTTGAAGTCCTCACCGGGTACATGGTTACCAATGTTGCAAAAATTGGTTGACTAACCCGATTAGTTGGTCCGGTTAGTCGACTTGGTCATGTAATCGAGTCGACTATCGGTCTATAATCGGGTATGCCCGATTAATCAGGCGCTTAATCGCCTGATTAGTCGACCGCTTTCTGCATAAAGAAATGACATGAGTCAAATGGGTTTTGGTCTGACACGTATACTTGTTAACCTTTAAGTGAGGGCTTACTATTTGACAATAAGCCTCTCCCACAAAGTTCTGCTCCATCGCGCGATGCCCAAAAGGGTCGAAACCCTCGGCGATCGCCTGGATTTTCGCTGCCAATCTTCACCATCATTGTCGATCACCTCCTTCTCCTCCTCTGTCGCTTCTAGCTACTACTCCAACACCTCACTGGCCACCGCGAGTCCTCCTCCGTCTTGTTCTCCTTACTGCTGCTCCGACCTGGTTAGGTTTTTTTTTCAATTTTTTTATTTTTCTTGCTTGGTTTAATACTTTAGTACTTGATCTTTGATGTTATTGCTTAGATTTCTCTACCAATTTGCATGTTGTTAGATTGTTAGGTTATTTTAGGAGTAAAAACATAATTTTTCATGATGAAGGCATGTTGGTTAGCTTATATAAGGTTAGCATTGTGTTTATTATTCTCTAAATGTTGGTTAACTTAGTTATTTCTTACTGATTTGCATGTTGGTGTGCTTGTTAGGTTATTTTAGGAAATTAGGAGTAAAAATTTAGATATTCTTCTTGATTTGCATGTTGATTAGCTTATATAAGGTTAGAATTGTGTTTGTTACGCCCTGAATGTTCGTTAACTTAGATATTTCGTGTTGATTTGCATGGTGGTTCGATTACTTACCTTTTGTGGTTGTTGATTATCTTTGTATTAGTTAATTTCTAACTTCAATTTGTGATTTTGTTTGTTGATTAATAACTTGAACTTGTGAGTTTAGTTAGCCTTATGTTTGTTGATTGGCTAACTTGTGAGTTTGGTTAGCTTTGTGTTTGTTGATTAGTAACCTTTGAGTTTGTGACTATGTAGATGGCTACACCTCCTACGGATATCACTTCCGGTAGCAACTCGTCTTTTTACGTGCCGCCAGGATCAACTGATCCTGCATGGTAATATATGATTACCTTTCGAACCGTGCGGACTTGAATACGCACCGAAGATACAAGAAGGTTGTTAAGGGCGGTGTGTACAAGTTCAAGCAACATCTAGCACATCGAAGATGCAACGTAGTTGCATGTCCCAAGGTGGATGAAGAGAGAAAGAAGAAGGTGATCACGTACCTTGATGACGTTGCTAGGAAGAAGATCCAGAAAGTTGTTGATGTTCAGGAGATGAGAGAGGAAATTGACATCACTGGAGTTGGGGGTTCGGCGAAGAGATCACAAGTATCTAACTCCTTGGAGCAGAACGTCGTAGTGGAAGGGACATCACACCTGATGACCATAAAAGATGCATTCTTCAAGGATCATCATGATAGGGTTATCGCGTATATATCCAATTGGGCATATACATCGGGATTCCTTTTAATGCATTGACGACGAATCTCTTCATGCAGATGGTAGAGATGATTGGGAAGAACGGGCATAGAGTAAAAACTCCCACAAGGTATGAGCTCAGTGGTCGGCTTCTAAAGAAGGCAATGAAGAAAATACACGATGACTTGCAATGCCATCGTGATACGTGGAAGTCAAGGGGATGCTCTTTGATGATTGATGCGTGGACGCAAAGTTGCAGAAGTCGGCAGTTGGTACTCAATCGGTAGGGTCATTGACTAAGGATTAATTGGCAATCGGGAGAGTAATCGGATTTAGTCGAGCATTAGTCGGGTTTGAATTTTTTAATTTTTTAAATATATAAAATATTTTTTTAATACATATGCTCATTTATATTCATAACTTTAACAATTTTAATATTTTTAAGAACTTTAAAAAGTATAGCAAAAGAAGAAAAAATGAAGCAAGTTAAGAACAAAATGTTTGGTACATACAACGGGCAAATGTTCAAAAATCAAAAACATATACAACATGCCCAAAAGAATAATACAAGTGGACAGTGAGACAAGTGCTACAAGTCAATGGATTCATTCGTCGTCATCATCTTCTTCTTCATCATCATCATCTTCTTCTATATCCTCTATATGTAGCTCCTCGTTTATCGGCGTAGGATTGGAGCTCGAAGATGAAGCTCCCTTTCCACGTTCATCTCGTTGGCTCCTTCTCGATTCCAAATTCTCTTCAACATCACTAGCATGTGCTACAACACCCATGTCAATCCGGAATCTGGAAAAACCTCCTCATCATGAGCATCAACATCTCTGCTCCATTCAGCCATGTGTGCATCACGAGATGAAAGAGGATCTCTTTCTTTCTCAACTCGACATTCCTGCAAGTTGGAATTGAAATGCACATACACAAGATCGTTCAGCTTCTTCGTCTCCAACCTGTTTCTCTTCTTGGTGTGGATCTGAAGACCTATAATACGAAATTTATATCAATTACTAATTTAAATTTTACAATTACTAATCGAATTGGGTGTGGAGTGGAGCCATTACCGAGTTAAATGTACTCCAGTTACGATCGCATCCTGAGCATGGAGACGTCAAGCACAATATCTTGATGGTCATGGCTTTCAAATGAGCATGCCATCTTCATGATTATACCACCAATTAACTATTGAAATAGAGAATTGGTCAATATAATAAAATAAAAATATGAGTGACATGATTCATGAATAGAAAATAATGATTGAAATACATGGATCATAACTGCCATCATTTGTCATCCTCTGTCTCACAATTAAAGGCTTGCCAAAATCTCCACAACCAAGTCTGTATGCCGGAAGCTTGTCCCTTGTAATTGCATCTTGTATATCAAATCTGGATAAAATCTTTCCATGCACTCCTTAAACCATCTCCTCACCACAACATCCGGATCACCACGAGACTCCATGTAGAAGAAAAATGGGTTCAAGTAATAAGCTGTTAGATGCAATGGAGTATCGAGCCTTTTATTGATCTTGGAGGTAACAACATCCACAAAAAAATGTAAGACGACTCCACACCATTGAATGATGCAATTATCTCCCGCTGGGCCTTTTCAAGCCCTCCATAGACAAAGCCCATGGATGGGCGTCGATTTGCATCAACCACTCGTAATAAACAAATTAATGGAGTGAAAACTCGGACATGTGCGGTGTGATTCCAGAATGTTGGGCTGAATACAATGGAACTAGCCACTTCTTCTTTCTTGGTCTTGTAACATTTGCAGTTCATCCACTCTTTTGAGGAAAACATCAATCTCAACTTGTCCTTCTCATTTAGGCTCTCAAGAGTGAGAAAAGTGGATGCAAATCTCGTTTGATCGGGCCTTGCAATGTCCCTCTTGCCGGTGAACTTGCGCATCAAGCTTAGAGTTTTGGTGTGAGAGTAGATGAACACCGTAAGCCTCTTTGCCTTTGTGATTGCACTTCTCACATTCGTCTCTCTGCTTATCTCCTCCAAAGCAAGATCAATGGAGTGCACGGCACACTTCTCGCTGCTACATTGGCGAATGCATTATCCGCCACAATCTGAACCACTTTATCCGCTCACATTTCATTAAGACAATTCGCCACCAGCTTGAAGATGTATTCCGCAGTGTGAGTCTCTTCCGAGGCATCTATGCGCTTCAAAAATGAAGTTTCTAATGTGCAATTGACACAAAAATTGATGATGCTCCTTCCTCGCTTGTCCGTCCACACATCAGTCACAAAGAGCATCCCGTCGACATCCATGTATCATGATGGCATTACAAGTCATCGTGCATCTTCACCGCCTTCTTCAGAAGCGAGCCACTAAGCTCATACCTCGTGGGAGGCTTTAGTCCATGCCCGTACTTCCCAATCGCCTCCACCATCTGCATGAAGAGTTTCGTCGTCAGAGCATTAAACGAAATCGCTGATGTATATGTCCAGTTGGATATACACGAGGTCACCCTATCACGATGATCCTTGGAGAATGCATCCTTTACGGTCATATGACGCGATAACCCATCCACTGCCATGTTCTGCTCCAACGAATCGGAGACTCGTGATGTCTTCACTGAACTTGAACTTGCATCTCCAGTGATATCAACTTCCTCTCTCATCTCATGAACATCAACCGCTTTTTGGGACTTCTTCCTGGCAACATCATCAAGGTATGCGACCAACTTCTTCGTTTCCTCGTCTACCTTGGGACATGCTGCCGCGTTGCCTCTTCAGTGTGCTAGATGCTCCTTGAACCTGTACACACCACCATTGACAACCTTCTTGCACAGTCTGCAAGCGACTGTATTTGGATCCGCATGGTTCACAAGGTAACCGTGTTGTCACACATGATCAGTTGATCCCGGCGGCACATAAAAGGACGAGTCGCTATCGGAAGCGACGTTTGTCGGAGGTGTAGCCATCTACATAATCACAAAATTGGAGTCATGATATAACAAAAATCAGTGGCATAATATACAACAAACCCTAACCATCATCAATGGCATGATATATGAGCAAACGCTAAGTCATGATATACGTGAACCCTAACCATCATCAAGATACCTTCCCAATGCTAAACAATATATGAAAATCTAAATGCCCTAATCATTTATAAACCCAAATGCCAACATACAATAAAGTTTAAAAAAGAAAAAAATGATTAGGGTATGCCAACATACAAGTTCATATAATGATTAGGGTTCTATTGATGCAATTATAATAAAGTATGCCAACATACAATCTAAATAATTAGGATTCTAGTGAATGGTTTAGTAAATGTTCTAATAATATAATAAAGTTCAAAAAATGAAAAAAGCGAAAAGACAATACAAAAAACCCTAACCTGGGTGGCGAGCAGCGAGGTGGGGAGCTTCCTTCGGACGTTGTGGTGTTGCGGCGATGGAGGAGCGACGAGGTAGTTTGGCGGAGAAGTAGTGAGGCGACACAATTAGGTTTTAAGGGATAAGGGTTGCTGGGGTCGGGAGCAGAAGGGAGAAATCAAGAGAAAGAGCTTATTGTTCGATAGTAAGCTCTCAAATGAAGTATTCAGGTATCTGGATTTTAGGGGGACCCGATTAGTACTGATGCAAAACACGTCCGCTTAAACGATCGACTAAACCGATTACTCGGTCGAGTAATCAGGTATACCCGATTATAATGCCGACTATGGTAGTAGACACGGCTATCCCATCGAGCAAGGCCTTAAATGTCGGTTTCGGTCATCATTTCGGTGACGACCAAAACAGAATTTCGATGGAATTTCGGTCAAATTTCGATCAAAATTTCGATCATTTCGGTCATTTTTTGTACTAGGACACCCATATTTCGGTCATTTCGAATTTCGACTGGATATCGATATTCGATAGAAATTCGACCGAATTTCGCTGAAATTTGAGGTCATGCCATCGAGTTGACTAATCGGACCGACTAATCAGATTAGTCGGTCGATTTTTACAACACTACGAGACGGACATGCGAGGAAGGAGCATCATCATTTTTTATGTCAATTGCACCTTGGGTACTTTATTTTTGAAGTCCATAGGTTCCTCAAATGAGGCTCACACTGCAGAATATATCTTCAAGTTGGTGGAGTGTCTGAATGAAGTGGGAGTGGATAATGTGGTTCAGGTTGTGGCGGATAATGCGTCTGCTAATGTAGCAGCGGGAAGATTGCTGCTCACAAAATATCTGTAGATTTGGTGGACTCCGTGCATCGTGCACTCCTTGCTCTTGAGGAGATAAGTAAAGAGACGAAGGTGATAAGTGCAATCACAAAGATAAAGGCTCATGATGTTCATCTACTCTCACTCTAAAACTCTAAGCTTGATGCACAAGTTCACCAACAAGTGGGACATTGCAAGGTGATGCAGCATGATACTATGGGGTTTTTCTTTTTAATCGGACGTTTGTTTTTTTTTCTCTTTCTTTATTTATTCCTTTTATTTATTTATGTAAAAGGCTCATTATATAAGGCCTTATCATCTTTTCTTTTTCTTTTCTTTCTTTTTTTTTCTATTTATAGTAGAGTAGTTGCTTGTTTAGGGGGACTTGGCCTCTATAAAGGCACCCCATTGGGAATGGTTGAATTAAGTTTGAATGAAGTTTATTTTCCCATCTCTTATTCTCTCTCTCTCCTTCTCTCTCTCTCGTCTCCCGACCCTCTCGTTTTCGCCCCCCTCTTCTCTTCTTTCCCCTCGTGCCTTCTCCAACCCTAACCCTTCCCCTTACCGCCGCCTCCCTACCCCTTCCTCCCTCTTCCTCCCGCCGACCACCCCGTGCTCTCCTCCTCTTCCCGCACTCGCTAGCCCTTCCCCTTGCACCCCTGCAACCATCACCCCCTTTCCCCCTGTCCCATCCGTACCCTTCCCCCACCGAACCCAATCTACCCTGACGCCGCCTTCTACCCATTCCTCAGACCGCCGCCGCCTCGCAGACCTTCCCACGACCCCGATCCCGCACCACCTTCCCCCAGCCCCCTACAACAACGATGCCTCCTCGCCCTGTGCCACCGCCTTATCTCCACTGCCCCCCTCCCCCCCCCCCCCCCCCCCCGCCCCCCGCCCCCCCAGCCCAGTGCCTCCCAGCCTTGCCCGCGCCCGTCTGCTCACCCGCACCCGCCTCCCGCATTTTTGCCGCCTCGCTGCGTTCCAGTGACTACCCGCGGCCCCTTGACTCCCGCATCCCGCCGTTCCCGATCAGGTCTGAAGCTCGCATCCTCCGGTTGCCGTCCGGTTGCCGGTTGTGGAATGAGCGCCATTTCTACCAATTATTCTGCCACATAATATTAATTTCATGGACTGTTGTGTTGCTGCTTGGGTTGGTGACGTATTGAGATCCCTAATTATTGCTACATTGTTATATTTGCCCAAGAACTATTAACTATTCGGGTTGCCTGAATTTGTGATGAGATCTGTGCTAGAACTCGAGTATATTGTGGACATTTGTTGTTGATTTTACGCATCCTTTTAGTTCAACGCCCGTGTTTAATTCATCGCATTTCACCCCCCAGGAGTTTTGCATTGCATGCCATTTTACTTGTCTCAATCCTTTAGTTCTTTAGTTCAAAGTTTTATAATTGCAATCTAGTTCACAACTTCAATTAGATTGGATCAATTTGGTATCAGAGCACATCGATCCGTTTCGTTTGTTTTATTGCATGTTAAAACAAAATAAAAAAATGAGAAAAGAAAAAGACATAGGATTCCCATGGCCGAAAAACCGACTACCTCTAAAACCGGCTATACCCCACACACTGAGCTATCGTTAGAATCCTTATCTGCTCAAATGCAACAAAAGCAGCGGATGTACGAACAAATGAGCGGACAAATTGCCACCCTAAGTAGTCGCATGCTAGGGAAGGATCATAGTGATGAGATGCCAAGCAAAGGTCGGCGTACTAGTCGGAGACGACACTCCCGGAGTAACATATCCCGCGACTCTAGCTCTTCTACTTATGATGGACACGTTAGTGACTATCTTTCACAGGAAAGCGAAGATGAAGGATTAAGAGATGACACCTCTTTCACTTCAAAGAATCAAGATCCACATACTCCTGGATATACTTCACAACCTGTTAGTGGATATCAATTCCCTCCACGACCTGGCCCTAGGCTTGATGACAGATGGGATCGAGGCATCCGTCTTGATGTTCCTGAATTTGACGGAGGACAAGACCCTGATGTCTTTCTGGATTGACCCCAAACCGTTGAACATTTCTTTGTATGGAAGACTATGCCTAGCGAACGAAAAGTTCAATTTGTCACAATCAAACTAAAAGGACATGCCTTGCTATGGTGGGACCGTTTGCAATCTGAATGCAAACGAAAAGGAAAAGGTAAGATTCGCAGTTGGAGCAAGATGAAGGCCAAACTAAAAACAAAGTTCGTGCCTGAAGATTACAAATGAGACTTATACGCGCAACTGCAATCATTGAAACAAGGTACCATGAGCGTGAGAGAATACACCGAAGGGTTCCAGTACCTCATTCATCGCAACTGATTACAGGAGACTCCTATCCAGGAAGTCACCCGCTACATGCAAGGACTCCGTCAAGTTATCCAAGATGAACTCTACCTCCACAACTGTTGAGGCATCGACGAAGCCTACAAGCAAGCTGAACGGGCTGAGGCTAAGCTTGCTAAGGCCCAGACAAGGAGGATGCCTTTCCCTGTGAACTTCGTCCCACGCACTAGTACCCCGATGACGACCTCCAAGCCAATAGTTTCCCCACCGATTATTATGGGTAAATCCCAAGCTAAACCATCAACTCCTGCCGTCGCCCGACCACCTACTAGAAACCCCGGGCAAGGCATCTTGGGGAGTCGACCTGTTGTAGGACCTGACACTTGTTTCCGATGTTATCAAAAGGGACATCGAGCGGTAGAGTGCCCAAACCCTAAGGCTAGGCCCGCCCATTTATGCACCATCAAAGACCCTGACCCTGACCAACAGGAATTACTCGAAGAGGATCAAACCGCTTTGATTGCTGTCACCACGGGAGCTGATGACTATGAGCTTCTGGGAGTGGATGGAGATGTATCCGGACCTTTCCTGGTGATTGAACATGAGGACTTTATCGCTCCTGACAGCGCACCTACAAACATCTTGCTTACACCCGTTGTCAACGACGCTGATGGATGGCTACGACGCAACATATTCCGAACCACATGCACCTCAGGAGGGCGTCGCTGTTCGTTAATCATTGATGGAGGAAGCGTTGAGAACTTCGTATCTCAAGAAATGGTCGACAAGTTGGATCTACCAACTCAACCACTGGAGAAACCATACAGTGTGGCTTGGTTTCGAGGTGGCACTCAACTTCCGATCGATTGAGCCTTCATATAAAGACGAGGTGTGGTGCAATGTAGCCCCTATGGATGCCTGTCATGTACTACTTGGCAGACCTTGGCAGTTCGACCGAGACACTGAACACAGAGGAAAATTGAACACTTACTCATTTCTCATAGACAAGGTGCGCGTAACCCTTAGACCACAACGCGAAGCCCTTAGCCCTCGACAGGTGGCTACACTCCGATCGTGACTGCACAATCTGGTAAAAATACTCCACCATAAAAACCTTCGACTACTGGTCCAATATTGTTGATGGAAGCCCAGACATTCCAACGTGAAGTTCAGGAGAGCTCTACTATTTACGCATTGATGGGACGTGAAGTAGTCAAGCAAGAAGCGACTATACCCGAAGTTCCGTCTGAGGTGAAGCCCATCATTCAAGAGTTTGCTGACATTATGCCTGAAGAATTACCTGGGGGACTACCCCATTGCAAGACATTCAACATCACATTGACCTAGTCCCTGGAGCCAGCCTACCCCATTTACCACATTATCGGATGAGCCCAGGTGAGCACGAAGAAATGAACAAGCAGGTCACTGATCTTCTACGTCGTGGGTATGTTAGAGAAAGTATGAGTCCCGTGGCGGTTCCTGCTCTGCTTACCCCAAAAAAAGATGGTACATGGAGGATGTGCATGGACAGTCGTGCTATCAACAAGATCACGATCAAGTATCGTTTTCCGATTCCACGCCTTGATGACATGCTCGACATGCTATCGGGTGCCAAATTATTTTCCAAAATGGATCTTCGCAGTGGGTACCATCAGATTCGCCTATGACCTGGAGACGAGTGGAAGACTGCTTTTAAGACCAAAGAGGGACTTTATGAATGGACAGTAATGCCCTTCGGCCTGTCTAATGCTCCCAGCACATTTATGCGAACCATGAATCATGTATTGCGGCCCTTCATCGGTAAGTTTGTGGTTGTGTACTTTGATGACATATTGATCTACAGCTTGACCAAAGACGACCACTTAGCCCACTTACGACAAGTCTTGGAAACCTTGAGAGCCCAACAATTTTATGTCCACCTTAAGAAATGCTCCTTCATGTCTGACACGGTCCTCTTCTGGGATACATTGTCACTGCCGATGGACTTAAAGTTGACCCCTCCAAGATTCAGGCCATTCAGAACTGGCCCGTGCCCAAAACCCCTCACTGAGATTCGCAGCTTTCTGGGATTGGCTTCTTTCTACCGGCGTTTCATCCGGAACTTTAGCACTTATGCGGCTCCGTTGGTAGATTGCACACGTAAAGGCGCACCCACTTGGACTCCTGAAGCAGAAACCAGCTTTCAAAAGCTGAAACATCAGTTGACCCATGCCCCCTGTCTTGGCACTTCCTGACTTCACCAAGGTTTTCGTAGTTGATTGCGATGTGTCACATGTCGGGATTGGTGCCGTACTGAGTCAAGAAGACGACCTGTAGCATTCTACAGTGAAAAGTTGAACGAAGCTCGATCACGGTACTCTACATATGATGTCGAATTCTATGCTGTGGTACAAGCTCTCAAGCATTGGAGGCACTATCTAATCCAGCGTTATTTTGTCCTTAATTCTGATCATGAAGCCTTAAGATATTTGAACTCCCAGAAGACCCTTAACAAGCGTCATACAAAATGGGTTAGTTTCCCTCCAAGAATACACGCTCCATCTCAAGTACAAGGCTGGAACCCTGAATCGTGTGGCCGACGCGTTGAGCAGACGAGCACACGTCCTGACCACAATGACCGTAAGCACAACAGGATTTGACGCACTCAAGGATCTTTACCCCACTGACCCTGACTTCGGACAAGCCTACACAGAGTGTGTTGACACTGGACAGGATCCGACCGCCACTTATGTCCTTCATGAGGATTCCTGTTCAAGGCCCACCGACCGTGCATTCCCGCCACTTCCCTTCGAGAGAATTTAATTTCAGAACTGCATAACGGTGGTTTAGCTGGACACTTTGGAAGGGACAAGACCTTGACTCTTCTCCAAGAGCGATTTTATTGGCCGCAATTGCGAAAGGATGTTACAAAATTTGTACAAAAGTGCCTAACATGTCAGAGATTCAAAGGCCATAGGCAGAACACTGGGTTGTATACACCTCTACCGATTCCTCTGCGACCCTGGGAAGGATATCACTATGGACACGTGCTAGGCTTACCCCTCACGGTACGGAAAGTTGACTCTATTTTGTGGTTGTGGACAGATTTTCTAAAATGGCACAGTTCATTGCTTGTAAAAAACCTCAGATGCATCTCATGTCGCTGATTTGTTTTTTCATGATGTTGTTCGGTTGCATGGTGTTCCTCGTTCTTTCACTTCGGATCGTGATACCAGGTTTTTTGAGTCATTTTTGGCGCACGCTTTGGTCTCGTCTTGGTACTCGTTTGCAATATAGCACTGCTTATCATCCACAAACAGATGGGCAAACCGAAGTAGTTAATAGATCTTTAGGGAATTTATTGCGATGTCTTGCAGGGGACTCTCCGTCCAAATGGGATCTAATTCTTCCCCAAGCCGAATTCGCGTATAACAGTTCCACTAATAGGTCCACCGAAAAATCGCCATTTGAGAGTGTGTACGGCTTTCCACTTACCCAATTTCTAGACCTTACACCCACAACCATACAAGGGAGGAGTAGTGCAGCCGCTGAGGACCTGGTCGAACACCTAACCCATATCCATACCGAAATCCGAGCCAAGCTTTAAACCATGACCCAGAAATACCAAGCCCAAGCCAACCTCCATCGTAGAGAGAGCGAGTTCAGAGTTGGAGAATTAGTGATGGTCCACCTAAAAAAAGAGAGGTTTCCTTTGAGTGTCCACCAAAAATTGAGTGTCCGGAAGATTGGTCCATTTCGAATCCTCAAGAAGATTGGGCAGAATGCTTATCTACGTGATCTACCGCCAGATATCCAGCCAGTCTTTAATGTTTCAGATCTCTTCCTATATCACGGAGATGAGCAGACAGATGCAACCACGCCAGTAGCTCCCGCCTATGATATGTCTCAACCACCAGCCGTGACTGATGCTGATCAGATTGAAGATATTGCCGACATACGGGATATGACGAGTAGACGAGGTCTCTTCCGTCGCTATCTAGCCAAGTGGAAGGGACGACCACTGACAGATTGCACCTGGATTGACGAGGATGAACTTCAACAACTCCGCCCTGATATACTTCAGAACTATCGCGACGCCATCTCGACGGAGCGAGATTCTTCTCAGCAGAGGGGAGCTGATGCAGCATGATACTATGAGGTTTTTCTTTTTAATCGGACGCTTGTTTTTTTTCTCTTTCTTTATTTATTCCTTTTATTTATTTATGTAAAAGGCTCATTATATAAGGCCTTATCATCTTTTCTTTTTCTTTTCTTTCTTTTTTTTTCTATTTATAGTAGAGTAGTTGCTTGTTTAGGGGGACTTGGCCTCTATAAAGGCACCCCATTGGGAATGGTTGAATTAAGTTTGAATGAAGTTTATTTTCCCATCTCTTATTCTCTCTCTCTCGTCTCCCGACCCTCTCATTTTCTCCCTCCCTCTTCTCTTCTTTCCCCCGTGCCTTCTCCAACCCTAACCTTCCCCTTACCGCCGCCTCCCTACCCCTTCCTCCCTCTTCCTCCTGCCGACCACCCATGCTCTCCTCCTCTTCCCGCACTCGCTAGCCCTTCCCCTTGCGCCCCTGCAACCATCACCCCTTTTCCCCCCTGTCCCATCCGTACCCTTCCCCCACCGAACCCAATCCGCCCAACGCCGCCTTCTACCCATTCCTCAGACCGATGCCGCCTCGCAGACCTTCCCGCGACCCCGATCCCGCACCACCTTCCCCCAGCCCCCTACAGCAACGACGCCTCCTCGCCCTGCGCCGCTGCCTTATCTCCACTTCCCCCCCCCCCCCCCCCCGCGTTCAGCCCATCGCCAGTAGCACCCTAGCCCTGCCGTCTGCGTGTTCCAGTGACTACCCGCGGCCCTTGATCGCCCCGAATCACTGCTGCGGCCGACCCGCACCCGCCGTTCCCGATCAGGTCTGAAGTTCGCATCCTCCCCTCGCCGGTTGTGGTATGAGCGCCATTTCTACCAATTATTCTGCCGCATAATATTAGTTTCGTGGACTGTTGTGTTGCTGCTTGGTTTGGTGACGTATTGAGATCCCTAATTATTGCAACATTGTTATATTTGCCCAAGAACTATTAACTATTCGGGTTGCCTGAATTTGTGATGAGATCTGTGCTGGAACTCGAGTATACTGTGGACATTTGTTGCTGATTTTACGCATCCTTTTAGTTCAACGCCCGTGTTTAATTCATCGCATTTCACCCCCCCAGAGTTTTGCATTGCATGCCATTTTACTTGTCTCAATTATTTAGTTCTTTAGTTCAAAGTTTTATAATTGCAATCTAGTTCACAACTTCAATTAGATTGCATCACAAGGCCAATGCAACCAAGATTTACAACCACTTTTCTCACTCTTGAGAGCCTTAATGAGAAGAAAGATGAGATGAGGTTGATGTTTTCCTCAGAAGAATGGATGAACTGCAAATTGTATAAGACCAAGAAGGGAGAAGCAATGAGTTCCATAATGTTCATCTCTACATTCTGGAACCATACTGCACATGTTGTCTGAGTTTTCGCACCATTAATTCATTTATTGCATGTAGTTGATGCAGATCGACGCCCATCCATGGGCTTTGTCTACAGAGGGCTTGAAGAGGTTAAATGGGAGATAATTGCATCATTCAATGGCGTGGAGTCGTTTTACAAATTTTTTGTGGATGTTGTTACCTCTAAGAACAAAGAAAGGCTCGATACTCCATTGCATCTAGCAGCTTATTATTTGAACCCATTCTTCTTCTACACAGTCTCGTGGTGATCCAGATGTTGTGGGTGAGGAGATGTTTTAAGGAGTGCATGGACAGATTTTATCCGGATTTGGATATACAAGATGCAATTACAAGGGATGAGCTTCCTGCATACAGACTTGGTCGTGGAGATTTTGGTAAGCATTTAGCTATGAGACAAAGGATGACAAATGATGGCAATTATGATCCAGGTATATCAGTCATTGTTTTCTATTCATGTCAATCATATTTTTATTTTATTAATTTGATCAATTCTTTATTTCAATAGCTAATTGGTGGTATAACCATGGAGATGACATACCTCATTTCAAAGCCATGGCCATCAAGATCTTGCGCTTGACATCTTCATCCTCCGGATGTGAGCAGAACTGGAGTACATTTGACTCGGTAATGACTCCACTACACCCACCCAATTTGTTTAGTAATAGACTAATAGTAAAATTTAGAATAACAATTGGTATAAATTTAAAACTTGTATTTTGATCCATTCCAAGAAGAGAAACATGTTGGAGACGAAGAAGCTGAACGATCTTGTGTACGTGCGCTTCAATTCCAACCTGCAGGAATGTCGAGTTGAGAAAGAAAGAGATCCTCTCTCATCTCATGATCGTGTGCACATAGTTGAATGGATCAAAGATGTCGATGCTCATGACGAGGAGGTTTTTCCAGGTTCAGGATTGACATGGGGTACTGTAGCACATGCTAGCAGTGTCGAAGAGAATTTGAAATCGAGAAGGAGCCAACAAGGTGAACGTGACAAGGGAGCTTCATCTTTGAGCTCAAATGCTACGTCGATGAATGATGATGAGTTACATCTTGAAGATGCAGAAGAAGAAGAAGAAGATTATGATGTTGATGAAGATGAAGAAGAAGAGTTGGAATTTGATGATGACATTGAGGATTGAGTCGATTGACTTGTTTCATTTTTGACTTGTATTATTTTTTGGATATGTTGTATTTGTTTTTGAACATTCACTCGTGCTATGTACCAAATATTTTGTTCTTAGCTTGCTTCGTTTTTTTCCTCTCGCTATAGTAACTTTTTTTAAGCTCTTAAAAATATTAAAATTGCTAAATATATGAATATATATGAGAGTATATGTATTAAAAGTTGATTTATATATTTAAAGTAATTAAAAAACTCAAAACCAATTAATGCCTGACTAAATCCAATTACTCTCCCGACTGCCGATTAATCCTTAGTCAATGATCCTACCGATCGAGTATCGATTGCCGACTTTTGCAACCTTGATTGGTTACTTTTCAACAAGGGGACATCCCTTGGAATAACATGCTTTAAAGATGCAGACTATGCAGGATATCTTAAAGACAGAAAGTCAACCTCAAGTTTTGTTGTGTTCATTAATAGCTTTCTTTTCTTGCAGAAAAGCAAGAACGAACTAATGGTGGTCGGATCGAGCATTGAATCTGTGTACATGGTCATGGTTCAGATTAGCACTGAGATGATGTAGGTTAGGTCACTTTTTACTAACCTAACAGTTGACATATCTCTTCCTATGCAGCTTATATATGAAATCAAGCAGCAATATTCATTGCCAACAATCCCGTGTTCCATGAGCGAACCAATCATATTGAAGTGGATTGTCACTACACCAGGGATGTTATACATAAGCACTTCATTTATGCATCCCATGTCAGTTCAACAGAACATACAATATGTGAAATAAATCACTTGCTAGGGGACCATTACAGAAGTGTTCATCCAAACTGAGCATGATAGACAATTATGTTCCAATTTGAGGGGGAGTATTATAGTAATTAAACCTTTTTAATAAAGGATATTCACACCCATAATCATGAATAGTTTTGTATTTACTTACATAACCCTCAATAATCAAGAATTGCACCCAGTACCTCGAATAATGCTTAACCCTTACATGTCATAACCATGTGTTAACTTCCATTTATTTTCTCTGTTAACTTTGACAGAAAATGTAACATGTTAGCAATTTACCCTTAAACACATCATATTTATCAATGATGCCATTCTTTCATATTTATCAATGATGCCATTCTTCATCTTCCGCCCAACCCAACTTCTTCGAGAAAGCACCCCTGATCTCAACGACCATGCACCTGTCAAGCTTCACTTGTGTCATCGAGGGGGAAGCAAGTGCCCTCCCCGCCTGTGCTCCATATGAAGTGGGCGTAGTGCAAGGTGCTTCTTGGATCAACCACGATTGACTCCATGTACACCTCCTCATCCAAGCACATATCCTTCTTGGCAATCCACACGAAGTTCACGTAAGGACTGAGCACCTCTGCATCGGCAGGACGCTTGCTGATGGCATGCTTGAAGTAGTGCTTTGCTCTATTCAATTGAACATAGATAAAGATACAAGTATAATTAAGTTCCCAAAGCTATATTACAAAGCAATTCAATTGTGTAAACCAATAAAACAAGCATGCTTTGTTTACTATACCTTTTGTGATCGTGGACGACTAGTAAGAGGAACTATGCGTAGTTGGAAAGCAAGAGGGGATTGTTGGGGTGCTCCTCAATGGCCCACATGTACATGAGCCCCATCCTAAAGTACTTTGGGTACCCCTTACCCGTATCCATCTCGACATGCACCTGCGCCGCCATCATCTTCAACACCTCCCTATCCATCAACAACACATCATGCCTTGCCTCCGCTTCCATTTGCCCGTCCCCTCCACCACCCTCCTCCACGCCCTCGCCTACTCCTCCAAGGATGTAATCAATGACGTTCACTCTACCCACGTCCCAATTCATCGACGATAACCTCCCGTCATCGGTAGCACTTGCCACTAGCCTTGATGAAGGTAGGGAGGAGGGGAGAAAGGGGAGATGGATGGGTTTGTGCCATCCTCTTGAATCCATGGTGCCACGAGGGCTCATCATCATCATCTTCGAAGGCTTCCGACTCGAAGGAGGGTGAAGAAGAGGTCTTGAGGCGGACGTTGGAGGGGGGGGGGTACCTGGCGGAGGTGTTGGAGGGGAGGGGGTTGCGGGCGGAGAAAGGGGCGAAGGGGATAGAGGGGAGGGAATTGCTGGAAGAGGCTGGAGGGTAGGGGGTTGCTGGAGGAGGGTCTGGCGGGGAGGAGGTCATGGGCAGAGGGGTTGGAGGGGAGGAAGGGGTGGAGGGTTTTTTTTGAAAGTATGCAAGGTAGGGGGAAACACTCGGTGGTGTCCGCCCCATCAAAATTTATTCAAGAACCAAAATAGAAACTACAAAAGGATAAAAAGTACAACGCTCAAGACACACCCAATAGAACACTACAACCAGTCTTCTAACAGCCTCTTCGCAAAAAACCCTACGTTCTCCTTATAAAACCTTTGTCCCGAGAACAGCAGGTCATTCCTTCCACGCCAGATCGCCCAGAGAATAGCCATGAGATGCAGACGCTCCCTCCTTGGCTTAGCCCTATTTGTGTAGATCGAATTCCAGAAGGCCTGAAAGTCGTCGAAGCAGCACCAAGCAACATCAGCCTCCTGCCAAACTTGATATACCACGGGACAAGAGAAAAATAAATGATCTACAGACTCAATCGCACTATCACAAATCATGCATCTGTTCGCAATGAATCCCAGGAGCCTGACGCACCGATCACGCGTCATCAACCTCTTCCTCCTAAGAAGCCACAAGTTGATCCCAATTCTCTCCGGAAGCTCCAAGAATTCATCAAATCTCTGATCCGAGAAATTAGCGGAGAAAGACGGCCACCAAGTCCCATCTACCCAACAGTCCTTCACCGAGCACAGCTTATTTTCCGCCAAGGCATATAATCGGGGGAATCGAGAGCATATAGCTCCCGCCCCCGTCCAATCATCCACCCAAAAAGAGAAGGTCTCCCCCCCAATAACAGGTCTGAAGAGAGCTAAGTTTTCCACGAAAGCCTTCACCACGTCCCTCCAAAAAGGCGTCATGGTTGATAGATTATTAAGCTGCGAATGAGGCGCTCCCTTCACTCCATAGATGCTTCGAACCACCATGCAGACGAGATCTTCCCTCGGGCCCCAGACCCTACCCGCCTATTTAAGCAAAAACGCCTCATTCATCTGCTCAAGTGATTTCACCCCCAGACCCCCCAAGTCCTTACTACGCGTGATATCCTCCCAACCCACGAGATGGATCCCCCCACGACCATTTAGGTGACTCCCCCACAAAAACGCGCGCATCCTCTTTTCCAGCCTCGCGCTAATCCTCTTCGGAATCTTGCGGTTAGCAATGAAATAGGTTGGTATTGAAGATAAAACGGCCTTGAGCAGAACCAATCTACCCCCCCCCCCGACAGGATAGCAGCTTTCCACCCCGCCAATCTCATCTCCACTTTCTCCACCACCCTCAGCCAATCACGGAGTCTCGTTCTCCCCAGAGCCAGAGTCATGCCGAGGTACTCAATAGGCAAAGAAACGCAAGCAGACGCCAAAGCCACGGTCAAACCATCAGCAACCTGCTCGGCAAGCCCGAACGGGACGAAAGATGATTTGTTGTCATTTTTGCACAGTCCAGACAACTCAGAAAAAATCTCCAACGTCGCAGACATACCAATGGCCTCCTCGATACCCCCTTCAATGAGGAAAAGAGTGTCGTCCGCGTATTGGATGATCGGAACCTGTAACCCCTCCCTTGAGTATCCACCAGATAGCCCATGGCTAATCACACTCGCTGCCATATCAGCCAACACATCGGCCGCAAGGATGAATAACATTGGCGCAAGAGGGCACCCCTGACGCACCCCTCTACAAGGTTGGATCCAACCCCCCTCCGGCCTTCCGTTGATCATGATCGAAAAAGATGTCGTGGTGACACAACGCCTCATCCAACGGGTGGAGGGTTAGGGGGCTGGAGGGGGAGGGTGTCGTAGGAGGAAGGGGGAGGGGGCTGGTTTTTTTTATTAATAATCGTTGAATAGAACATTGGTTAGATTAACTCAATGGTTTGGTTGAGTTAATGGAATAAACTAACGGAGGGCTATGGGTATTAATGATAGACCATTATTTGGGGTTCTTGGTGTAGTTTCTGACCATCTAGGGTTATGTACGTAAATACTTAGAGAGAAAAGAATATAATGCACTATTGAGAGGCCCTAGGGTTCTCTTATATAGGAGAAGAACCTATTGGGCAAATTACAAGATGAGGACGGAAGAAATAGAAAATAAGTAAAACAATAAAAATGATAACAAATATCTCAACACTACCCCTCAAGCTGGAGTGTAAATATTGATCAGACTCAGCTTGGAACATCTCTGATAAGGCCCTCTAGCTAGAGCTTTAGTAAGAACATCTGCTATCTGGTCTCCAGAGCTGACATGCATTGTAGAGATAAGACCCTTCTGTATCATGCCATGAGTGTAGTGACAATCCACCTCTATGTGCTTCGTCCTCTCATGAAAGGCTGGGTTGTTGACAATAAAAAGAGCAACCTGATTATCACATTGGAGGTGCATGGGAAGAGGCAACTCTATCGTCAGATCAGTAAGAACAGATCTGACCCACATCATTTCTGTGCTAGCATGCACCATGGCTCTGTATTCTGACTCAGCACTCGATCTGGCAACCATAGTCTGCTTCTTACTCTTCCATGAAATCAGGAAATTCCCTATAAACACATCAAAGCCTGATGTAGACTTCCTATTCTTTGGACACCTAGCATAATCTGCATCTGCACATGTGGTAACCGAACGAGATGTACCTCTACTGAAAAGGAGTCCTGTACCAGGTGAAGTCTTCAGATACATCAGAATCATATGGACTGCCCCATGTGTGCTTGTTTGGGCTGCTCCGTAAACTGACTCACTTTTCTCATGACGAAGGATATGTCGGGCATGGTAATGGTCATATATAGTAGCTTGCCAACAAGTTCCCTATACCTCCTCTTGTCAACCTCCCCGTGTCATCATCATAGAGACTCTTACTCGGGTCAATAGGAGTAGTGACATGTCTGCAATCTGCCATGCCTATCTTTGAAAGAAGGTCTGTAACGTACTTCCTCTGCATCATGACAAGACCTCGTTGGCTCCTGGTAAACTCCAGTCCAAGGAAGTAATGAAAATGTCCAAAATCCTTGGTCACAAACTGCTGACCTAGGAAGTCCTTGGCACCCTGAATGCCCTGCTCATGGTCCCCTGTAACAATAATATCATCAACATAAACAAGAATGCCAATAGTACCTCTCTGGGTCCTCTGCACAACAGCAGTTGATCGCACAAACACTTGCTGCTCTATCATGTTCAAGAGCTTTTGGAACCAAGCTCTTGGACTCTGCTTAAGGCCATAGATAGCCTTGTGTAGCCTGCAAACCTTCTGACACTCCCCTCAGCAGCAAACCCATGTGGTTGTTGCATATAGACCTCCTCCTGCAAATCACCATAGAGGAAGACATTCTTCACATCAAACTGGTAAAGGGACTAATCTCGTGTCACAACAACAGAAAGTAGAATGCGTAGAGTAGAATGTCTGGCAACCAAGGAGAAAATATCGTGATAATCCACCCCATGAACCCGCGTGCCACAAGTCTCGCCTTATAGCGATCCACACTGTCATCTGCACAGTGTTTCACAGTGAACACCCATTTGCATCCCACCACGAATGCGTCAACTGGAGCAGAAACAAGACTCCACGTACCATGTGACTGTAGCGCAACCATCTCTTCTTCCATAGCCAACCTCCACTGACTGTCTCGAAGAGCCTCCTGATATGTCCGTGGTATCTGCACGGTTGATAGTGCCAAACCTCTTGAAATCCTCTGACAACCTGCTCAAAGAAACCTGTGCTGCGGGTAAATAGCACACGTACGTTTTTGCTTTCGTAGAGCAATCGGCACGTCAAGATCATCTGCTAAGTCCGAAGCCTGTAGGTTTCCCTCTGGAGAGGGCACCTGCTCATCCTATCTAGAATCCTGCTGCACAAACAACTCAATAGTGCCATCAGTAGAAACAATATGTTCATTACATACCTGAGGCGTGTTGGATGATGGGCAAGGCCTGCGACCAGGGGGAACAGAGTGAGACCTGCGAGTAAAAACACATGGCAAAAACTGAACCACATGAGCAGGTGGTGGTAATGGAGGTGGTGGTGGTGGAAGAGCATGAGTAGATGAAGGTGGAGGGCCGACAATAGGAGGTGGAGGCATGCATATTTCATCGTCAGAGTCAGATGGAGCAAGTCTGTCACCTGTAGGAGAAAAATACATGACAGACTCAAAGAAAGTAATGTCAGCACTAACAAAGTATTTCCGCCTTAGCAGATCAAAGAAGCGATACCCCTTTTGGGTACGAGAGTAGCCGACAAACACACACTTGATAGCTCTAGGAGAGAGCTTGTCACAACCTGGAGAGACATCATGAATAAAGGCAACAGAACCGAACACACGAGGTGTAAGGGAGAAAGATCCTTCTCGGGAAACGCAATCGAGAAAGGAATCTTCTCTCCTAACACAGACGAGGGTATACGGTTCACCAAATAGGAAGCAATAAGGACAACATTACCCCAGTAAGCATGAGGAGCACGATTCTGTATCAACAAGGTTCTGGTCACATCAAGTAAGTGACGGTGTTCACGCTCGACAACACCGTTATGTTGTGAAGTGTAAGCACATGAGGTCTGGTGAACAATGCCATGCGATATAAGGAACTCAGAAAGCTGTAAGGTGCAGAATTCCAAGGCATTATCAGAACGAAGATATTTGACATTGGCAAGAAAAATATTCTTTATCTCATTAAAAAATACTTGATCACAGATCCAACCTCAAACTTATTCTTCAATAAAAAGACATGGGAAAGTCTAGAAAAATCATCGACGACAACAAGATAAAAACGGTGTCCCTGGTGATCAGGAACACGACTCGGACCTCAAATGTTTAAATGAAGGAGCTCAAATAACTGAGAACTTCTCTGACTCTGACGGGATGGAAAAGAGGAATGGTGATGCGTCCCAAGCTGTCATGCCTCACACTGAAAGGAGGATCTCGTCGAAATCTGAGGGAGGACATGACATAACTTCTTCAGAGGAAGGTAAAAAAAATGAAGGTGCCATAGATATGGAGAGACTGGTCCAGTAGGTATAGTAGAAATGCTAGCATGAGGAGGTTGGGCCAGTCTGTAGAGTCCCCGTTGCTCACAACCACATCCAATCACCCTTCCTGTGAATATGTCCTGAAACACAAGAGACAAAGGGTTAAAGATGGCACGACAATGCAGATCCTTAGTGATCTGACTAATAGAAAGTAAATTTATGTGAAAGGCAGGAGCATATAAAACATTCTGAAGGCGCATGGACGATGTCAAATGCACCTCCCCCTGTCCTGTAATGGGTAAGTGGTCGTCATTAGCAATGGCAACCCATCTGCCAGGTGGTATAGTTCTGTAGGACCTCATCTGCGCTCTGTCTCCACAGAAGTAGTGAGAAGCTCCAGAATCCATAATCTCTGTCATGTCTGCATCGGTACTACCAGTAAAACCATATGCGATACTTGAGGAGCTCGAAGATGCTCTGGCTGCTACTACGGTATCTGTAGTGGTGATGTCAGCAGTAGGAGTCATGATTTCTCGAATACGAGAGACTATCATCCATGCAAGGATTAGCCTTGGGAGCTGGTCTTTGAAGACACAATCTGCTATGCTACTCGACCAGAAACAAGATATCCATGCTTCTGATAGCATGTATCTTCTGTATTTCCAAGCTTGCGACAATAGGTGCAAGGACCACGTTGGCGTCCACCGCATCTGTCGCGAGGGGTACGTCCTCTGGATTGGATCGCCTCCCCTCGACCACGAGAAGCGGCCATCGTTGAAGAGGGCGAAGAAGTGGCAGTCGAAGGCATAATGATCCGACTGAGACGGCTATAGGCCTCCTCTATGGGAGATATGGTAGCTCCAATAAGAAGCTGAGTACGCGCAACATCATACTCTGTATCAAGTCCAACCATGAAGACTCCAACCATCATGGAGTTCCTATACGTCTTCTGCTGCTCAGTAGGTGTCGTCATAGGCATGCAACTATGAAGCTTCTCAAACATGCCACGAAGCGAAGAGTAGTAAACATGTAGAGGGCGACCATTCTGCTTGGCATTGTAGATATCAAACTGTAGCTGAAGGATCTTGGCCTCATTCTTCGCTTGGGCATAGGTGGACGCCAAAGTGTCCCATATTGCCTTGGTTGTGGGATGAGTCAGAATATCATTGGCTATTTCTATAGTGAGAGTCCCACAAAGACAAACACACGCATACGGGTCATCTTTCTTCCAAGAAGCATTTGGTCCAGTCTTATCCGTTGGCTCTGGAGGGTGATTATCAGCAGTTGATAATGGAAGCGAAAGGATAAATATCAATAGCCAACTAAAAAGGATCAACAAATGTCTCAGGGGACGTAGTAGCTGAGACGCAAGTCGAAGGGGACGTAGTAGCTGAGACGCAAGAAGGTCGAAGAAAATGGACCTTCATCCTGATAAAGAATTTCGGGAAGGAGATGCAGGGGGAGAGGAGACCCTCGTGACCTCAGTTCGAAATGACATACTTCCAATAGTAGTCGTTGTTGATAACTGATAGACCTATGAAATTGACTTGACGAACTAGCCTTTCTTCAGGCTTTCTTCCTCCCCCACTGCCCAATCATGTCCAGAACTACTGCTTTTACTAAGTGGAAATCCTTTCCTCTACCTCCTTCTGACTCCTGCACGAAACGAAATAGTATCCCACTTCTACGAATAGCTCGTAATGCTGCATCTCTTCCGAGACCGGGGCCCTTTATCATAACTTCTGCTCGTTGCATACCCTGATCCACCACAGTACGAATAGCGTTTATTGCAGTGGTCCATGATGGCCTTTTTATTGATTTTGACGATAGGATTTCTCGTAGACAGCTGACACAGGCCGCTTTGCACCCCCGCATAGTAGTGAGCTCTTGCTTTGCGTGGGACGTAGTCATCTTTCATGCTTACCTGCAGTCGTCTCCATCGTCTACTATAAAGCCGAATCACGGAAGATTCATTTCTTCTTTTCTCCAGAATAGACTACTAACTCGTCAAGCACCCCATTTCTCATCAGTTTGTATTTGTGATGGGAAACTCAATGTTTGATCAAAAGCATCAAAGCGATGCCCACCTATTCTAGTAGGGCGGGAATCAAAGGTCAACATCAGCCTTTTTGATTAAGATATTTGAGAGAAGAAGGCAGGATTCACTCATCCTTTAGGCAACTCCTCCTCTCTGAGAAGAGGACGCTTCCAAAGGTCAAGACATTACTTCACCGGCCGGCCAGTCGTGACGTTACGGAAATGACTAATCTATTACATCTACGCTATAATATCAAGTCAGCCTAAGTAGGTTCGGCGTCCTCAATGTATCTCTACTCTCGAACTGTGACCTGAGGTCTCTCTCTTGCTGGGCTTGACTATCAGCCCAAAATGTACGATGATACCAGTCTTCAAATCAGCTTTTCGGGCCCAGCCGTCAGGCCTCAACCAAAAACAAGCGTTGATGGGATTTGAGTTGAAGAGCTGACGAAGAAGAGCTCTTGAGGAAGCTGCCGGAAAGCAACGTGCTATATTTCCTGGTGTTAGCAGGGTTGCCCCTCGCCCAAAAGAGCCTTTTCAAGGCCGGTAACCGAGGGACGTAAAATGTCCTGTGCTTCTTCTTGAAATATATGATGTCGGGAGAGGCACCCACCTTCCGGGATCCATTTACTGACTTTCATTCCTAACATTCTTAGACAGAAGAGGACAGCCCTTTCTCCTTCGCTCTGCTCGCTGCTGCGTCTTCCTTCCGTGGTGCTTTGTCGGAGTAGGGACGTACGACAAATCAGGCACAGTGAGAGAAGGCGTGTAGTAGACCCTACAGGCGCTTATAGGTGGCCCGTAGATACATTCCACTTTCGGCATTAAACAAAACGCATATCCGCGGTAGTCAATTGGCTTCTCCCAAGAGGTCTAATTGAATTTAGCGGGACTGGAAGGATTCCCGCTGTTCCTGGGTGGCACTAATTCAGCCTGGGTGGCATGGAGCAGCTGGACCTTAGTCCTACTACGGGCCTGATTGGTAACCGTGACGGACTAGCTACTATCTGATCACAGAAAGCCTGCCCTTGTTCCTATGTCTCTATATATCTTTCTTTTCCCATCCCTTTGACTAAGAAGGTCTTCGTGAAGGAAGAATCCGGTGGACAAGACTGATTGGCTGGTTCTCAAGTTACGAAACCCCTCCCGTCCTAGCAGGAACTAGATAGAAAGTGGCATAATTCGACTCCGGAAAGCCGGACAGATGGTGGGAGCGACCATCCTTCTCTCTTCCCTCAGTGAGAGCGGATTGCTTCTTTTTCTGATCACAGGATAAGCACATTAGAAAAAGTCAGCGCAGCGGGCCTGACGTCTTCTTGCAGACTATATTAATCTCTCGCTTGACCATATGGCCTCGGATGAGCAGATGGAAGCTGGGCTCGAAAGAAGGAACAGATTTGTCAGGATGTGCTCCTTGTTGTTGCACTGCATGAGGGTGAGAAACTGTATGGACCACAACTCAAAGTTGGTCCCATCCATCTTAGCGATGGGAGCCAGGCCCTTGAAGGCTCCGGACGAGAAAATCTCACCATTGTTCTCTGACATGATGATAAGACAACCAAAGAATGGAACCCAACTGGGGAGTAGACCAATATAAATGAGTCTACACAATCATACAGAGGATTGGTTGTACGTGTATACTCATACAATCATCCTTACCAATCTTCGTTACTCGCTAGGACCGAAAAACGTGATTTATAGGTATGAAATCACACTTTTCGGTCAAAATCAAACCGCAAAACGACTCGTAGATATGTTTGGAGGCGCACAGAAGGGTCTGGGCGGTCAAGATGACGACCAAAGAGAGCTGGGGCGGTGCCTGGGGGCCGGGGCGGAGGCCATAGGGGCCGGTGCGACGACCCGGAGGCCAGGCGACGACGCTGGGGGTCGGGGTAGCGATCTAGGCGCATCGGGGGGTGCTGGGCGACGTTGGAGAGAGGCTGGATGGCGTCGGGGCAAGTGGGCGGCACCAAAGGTGGCTGGGCGACGCCGGGCAGGGGCTGGGCGAGTGGGCGACGACGGCCTAGCGTGCGTGGGAAGGTGTAGGGTTAGGGTGGGATACGGGAACTCCGGTTTAGGACCGTCGCTCCTATACCATGTAGAGGGAAAAGAATAGAATGCATTACTAAGAGGCCCTAAGTTTCTCTTATATAGGAGAAGAACCTATTGGGCAAATTACAAGACGAGGATGAAAGAAATAGAAAATAAGTAAAACAATAAAAATAATAACAAATATCTCAACAAAAAACTATTCAAGGTTATGGGTGTAAATATCCCCTATAATAATATATAATATGGCAATGGTCTTTCTTTTCTTTTTTATGTATAACCCGTTAGGGCAACTAGGGCTGCTAATCGAACTGAACATGTTCGTATTCGATTACAATTTGTTCGATAACAGTTCGACAAATGTTCGTTCGTTTCTAAACGAACTGAATTTGAACTTCAAATTTTAGTTTGATAGCTTAACGAACCAAACATGAACATAATATATGTTCGTTCGATAAAAGTTCGAGTTCGATATATGTATATGTGTGTATTTGTGTGTAACTTCGTATTTATGCACATGATAAATTTTGAGGTTTAATAAATTATGGTATTTATTGGACTTTGCTCCACTTTAATTTGAATAATTTCTTTATTTTACTGCTTATCGAACCTTATTATTGACTCAAGTTTCGAACTTGTTCATGTAAACAAGGTTTAGTTAAGTTAAATCGTTAATGAACTATTATCGAACCGAACTCGAACGTTCGTTTTCTAAATGAACTCGAACTCGAACTTATCCTATCAAACATTTATCGAACCAAACTCGAACTCGAACTTTCGAACCTCCTTATCGAATCGAACTCGAACATACGTTAGTTTGTTACAGTTCGATTTGATTAGCAGCCCTAAGGGCAACCTCTTTTGGCTCTAAAGTTCCCTCTCTATATAAAGAGAGACCCAGGGCATATAACAAGCAAGCCATTCATTTTCTTTTGCAGTTGTATTCGGTATAGTTATAAATGCAACTACGGAGATATCTTTTAATAATATTTATGTAGTTGTTGCCTTGTGTAGTAATCTATTATGTATTATGCATCCTATTTCCAACCACTTGTTCATATAGATCCTTCCTCTGTCATACAAATACTTTATCTTCGGGTTGTCAGCTGAGGTAGTGTCACATGCCCATCATGAAGTATTACGTAGTGAGAGATGATATCATATTATGCAATAAGAAATGCCATACCTGCCGTTCAAAGGGCCACTTCTTACTCCTAGAGATGAAATAATGGTGTGTCGCTAGTGTGACTTCACAATCAAGCATCGAACAAATGGTAGCATTGGGCACTATAATGCGCGAATCGTCGCTTAGCAGCATATTTAGATGTATTGTGTTGACTACTACAGTACTTCTCTCCAATTTCTAGACATGCTACTATATGGATATTTTCTACCATTGTATTCGACAGAAATTACAAGAGGAGGCATATATGCAACGACCTTCGAATTTTTCTTGAAAAAGAACAACCACAAGATTTTTGCTTAGGGGAGAGTTTGAGGCTTTACAGGCTATGCAAAGCAAAAATATAGTCGAAGGACTGGTTTCGGTAGCTTTCAAAGATATCGCTCCACTTATGATCGCTCCATGTTTGCGAGGTAGACTACCAGAGGCAAAGTGATCACTCTTTTTTAATAGATGATGGGATGGATCATGGACCTCCATTAGAGACCCATCCAAAAAATATCTTAAGCCATATAAAAATTGTGTACAAAAATTATACTCCAAGTTTCGCACATATCTCTGGCATGTTTAAGTACATTCTCAAAATGAAATCTCCCCTCTTTGAAGACAACCTTGTTTCTAGCCAGCCAGATGGCCCAGACATGTGCGCAGACCTTAAGCTTCCCCTCCACCGACCTCGTCCACTCTGTGCAGATCGAGCTCCAGAAAGGACTCGCACCATCCTACCTGCATACACCCGGAAGATCCACAATCCTCCAAGCCTCCCTCGAGCCAGAGCACCGACAGAAAAGGTGATCAATATCCAAATTGATCGTTCTTGTATGTGTGGACGATACCATCGCTATATGGGAAGATGCACATTCCATTTCTAGAAGCAAGGCCTTGGAAAACAATTCTACCAGGGACTTTGGTAAGTTGTGTTGTTTCTTGGGTATAAAGTTTGCAAGAAGCAAATAGGCTTTCATCATGTACCACCACAAGTATGACACTAATCTATTACAAGATGTTGAAATTGTTGGGATCTTTTCTGGCTAGTGTTCCTATCTAGTGAACCCCATGTTTGGCTTTATGAGGATTGTAGCGAGGATGTTGATGTACGTAGATAATGAGGACTTGCGTGTCAGTTGCTATATGTTGCCTTTACTCATCCTGAGATTTCCCTTGCATCACGCCGGATTGATCAGTTCATGGATAAGCTTAAGAAGGCGCGTTGGAAGGCCACTATGATGATACTCAGGTACCTAAAGGCTGCTTCAAGAAAGGGGCTTTTGTTTCTTGGTATCAAGGCTGATGATGTTATGCATATGCTGATTATGTAGAACATACTAAAAGTAGCAAATTCTCTAGTGCCGCCGCTCAAGATATCACGGAGATGATGTACATCATATTCGTTACGACTAACCTTGGCATGGAGGTTCATCTCTCTCCCAATGCAAATGAATGTGATAACTAAGCTGCTTTGTTCATTGCTAATAAGAACATTTCATGAAAGAATGGAGCATGGGAGTTGATTGTCATTATGAAAGATTGAAGCATGTGAAAGTTGATTGTCATTGCATTAGGACATGATTTAAGGCATGCCACTGCATCCAATGTTCCATCCGATAAGTAGGATGCATATATCCTTACCAAGTCACTCTCAAGATTTGCATTTGAGAGATGCTTTTTCAGCGTGAACATGATTGATATCTCCAGCTTGAGGGGGGTGTGGAGGATTTTAGTAGTCTGAAAAAGGGGCTCTTCGTATTTTTTCCATTAATATATGGAGCTCTTAGTAATTATCCGTGGTCTTCTCTGTGTAGCAGAGCACGTGGATTCCTTATTGATAATGAAATAATATTCTGTTTTTCTATCATATCTATTGGCATTGTTCCTTGAAAACCTGATTTACATTGGTGTGGAACATGGTGTTTTTTCTTCAAATCTTGATACATAAGATAGTTGGATTTCCCGAGAATACGTACATGTTTTTTTTGTGTTGAAGCTTTATTTATTTAACGATAGTTTGGTAGTTTTTACCCAAAAGAGACGGGATACTCGGAAGATCCCAAAGACAAGATGATTTTTTAGCATGTAGAAACTAAGGTTCCCTGAGCTGAAAAACCTTTTTTTATCCATCCACCCTTTGAACATGATTCGCGAACATGGTTAGTGTGATCAAGTTGACATGAATTTGATTTGCTTTCTGAATTTTGGCATTAATAGAAATTGTCTCCAGCTATTTGACCGTAGAGTTCTGTCTATGCATGTTCAGTTTTGCATTGTTGCATATCCATGTGAGCTAGTAATTGTGTTGTTATGCTTTAGGTGAAAGCGCATCTGAAATCGCTGCAAGGTTAAGGAGGGATTTGCTGCCCACTTTAATAAATGGGCTGATTTATTGGCCGACGTGCGATTTCATTACGTTCAAATTTGTCCCGGTCCGTCTGCAGGTGATTAATCCTCCGGTTCTTTGGCACATTTATGTGATAGCAGTTAACTGACATGGTCTATTTTCCCCTTCTTTTCCACAGCCTCTTGTTAGCAATTCTTTTTCTTTCATCTGGACCATATATTTAACCTACATGGCAAGTTTAGAGAAGGCTGAGACGAAGAAGATTATGTCAACTTCCTAAAGAAAACTTATTAAGTTCTTGAGCGATTGGCCAATTGGAAGAGCGGAAGTTTTTCTACTCCACTCTGGAAATAAGGAAAGCAAGCAGATTCATTCCACATTCGGCCTTCGTCTATCATTTTTGCAGCGCCTCTGCTAGGTCATGAAATGTACTCACTGGTAGCACTATTTTTTTTCACATGCCTGTTCTGTTTCTTAGAGTTGGGGGAGTATATTGCTCTATATTTCCTGAAATGAATGTAGATCACCATCTACATCCTAGATGCCATTTTTCACTTGGATCATCAGTGGATTTTTTTAATCATGTTTTTTTTAAAAAACTATTGGGCGAGCCTCCAGAGGAGGAACACCTTAAATCACGTATTTTCAATATAAAATTATACACAAAAAATTACATTGATTATATTTCAAATAGGGCTCAGTGTATTCAATTACATTCTCGACCTCTTCCTTTTGAAGATTAATTAAGGTGAGCATTGGGCTGGGCCGGCCTGAACCCAACATTGAATCGACCCATCAAAACATAAGCATGTCCCGAACCGACTTAGGGTGTTCGAGGGACATGTACCTTACCCCATTTGACAGTGATCTCCCCTATCCATAATTATCGGATTATGGATCGATCCGACCAGTTCCAAAGGATGCTCGATCTTAACATGTGCCCAATTTAATTCTACAGGTAATGGGTACCAGTGTGTACCCGTGACATTATCACTTCTATTAAAAGTAAAATAATATGTATTAGATAATAGAAAAATGCATAAAATTGATAAGTAGAAATTTTCCATAAAATTCATTTATGAAATATATCTACATCAAATTCATTACCATATATGGCTATTTATATATTATCATCTTTGTCTATATATATATTTCAAAGTGGACATAATTACATATACGGATCGTCATGTTTATTTTTTCACAGATTTAGCAATAAAATTTTCATATTTAGCGGTTTATGTATCTGGATCAATATCCATATTTTTTATATATAAGAGCTATATAACATATACATCTATATTTGGTACAACCATTTGCATTGTTTTGGATTAGTGGAGGTCGTGGATAGGACGGAGCATTGGACCAAACAGGTTTGGACTGGACCGCGATCCGACTTGCGGAAGCCGGGTGCAGCTCGGACTTAATGGTCAATGTGCAAATGGTCCATATTCGGGCATCTATTTTCCCGAAATATTAACGTTGGGTCAGGCTTTACCTGAACTGGCTGGAACATTTTACGTGTGTCCTATATTAGAGAGAGGATTGCTCCACATTTATGAGGGTAGGTATTTTCCCCCGATCGAATATCCTCTGACCTCGATCTGATATCCTCTGATGTGGTATACCACTCCTAGGTGGGGTAAACAGCTGGGTAGGGAACGCTTCTTATCGGTTCTTGGGTGTCCGCCGGACTCCTGCCGGACGCTCAAGAACCGATAAGAAGCGTTCCCTACCCAGCTGTTTACCCCACCCTGGAGTGGTATACTATATCAGAGGATATCAGATCGAGGTCAGAGGATATCCGTTCGAGGGAAAATACCTATCCCTCATAAATGTGGAGCAATCCTCTCTCGAAAATAATTTCAAGGAGTTCCTAAATGTGGTAGTGATTGAATGGCCGAAATTTATCATAATATAACATAGTTTATTATCCTGATTTTTTTATAGCGACTTCGGTAATAAGGTTGTAAATTGAACGTCCGACAGACTTAATTGCCGGATTCCTAAAGGATAGAATTATGGGATAATTATACCCATAACCCTGAGTAATTCCTCAATCTCAATCATAACCCTCGATAATCGTGAATTACACGAGAAACCCCGAGTAATGCTTAACTCTTACACGACATAACCCTATGTTATGTCCCGTTTAAGGTACCCGTTATATTTGACGATTTCCGTTAAAAGAACGAAAATGCCCCTGACATTCATTCTTATTTGCAAAAATATGCCATCAACTGTTCCCCCACCCCTCTCCCCAGTTACAGACCACCTCTGCACCCTCACCCCTCTTGCCGGTTTGACCGACCACCTCGACATCCCCCCTCCGTCGAGCTCTAAAGCCCCTGCTAGACCGTCCCCTTCCGTCGAACTCAAAGCGCCTCCCTCCCCCGACCGACCCTCCTCCCTCCCCCTCCCCACTCCCCAGACCGACCTCCCCCCAACCTCCCCCCTCCCCCGATCGACGCTCCCCCTTTCCCCTGACCCTCCCCCCTTCCCCTGACCGACCTCCCCCCAACCTCCCCCCTCCCCCGATCGACCCTCCCCCCTTCCCCCGACCCTCCCCCCTTCCCCCGACCAACCTCCCCCTTCCCCCGACCGACTGACCCTTCCCCGACCGACCCAGCCCTCCTAATTTGGGTCCCTCCTTCGTTGTTAGGCCTCCACAGAATCGTATCATAAGCTGTCCGTTTTCGCTTGTCAATTGGTCCTGCGCAAATGGGTGCGATAATGGCAAAGAAAATGCCAAAATCCACACGGCCAGACCTTCAAGGCCTTCTCCACGGCCCTGTACTCAACAACCCCAAAGAGTGCACAGCCCAGAAGCTTCAAAGCTCTAAAATGACTAGGGCAGAGAATCGCAGCCTCCCTGTAGTGCTCGCATGCACCGAGGAGCATCCCATCCGCCTCCATGGAAATGCCGAGATTGACATGAATCTACGGCAGCAGGGATGACCACCGGTTTCCGGTAGCTTCGGCGGCCTCCAGGGCAAGTCGAGGTCATCGTGTTGGTCTTGGTTGCTGCGGGGAAGGGAGAGGGAGAGGGCGTGGAAGTCGCGGTCGACGTCTCGGTCTCCGGCCCCGTCGTGACGTTTATTTATTTATTCCTTTCCTTTTTTTATTTTAGCTAATCCTAGCCGTTAGATCATAGATTAGTTAGATTAACTCACTCATATGGTTGAGTTAACGTATCAAACTAACGGAGGGTTATGAGCGTGAGACGGAGTGACTATCCAAGGTTTCTCGTGTAATTCGCGATTATCGAGGGTTGTGATTGAGATTGAGGAATTACTCAGGGTTATGGGTGTAATTATCCCT
Organism: Ottelia alismoides; assembly: GCA_037367405.1. NCBI lineage: Eukaryota > Viridiplantae > Streptophyta > Magnoliopsida > Alismatales > Hydrocharitaceae > Ottelia > Ottelia alismoides. The sequence continues at coordinate 102,854 of JAZKJV010008320.1, read as the reverse complement.
AGAATTATCATATCTAACCTTATCAAACTATTTTATAGGTTTGCAAATGGACGGATCTTTGGGGTTTTTGAATTACACAAATGGAAGTGTTTTACCCTCATTTCTAATATGCGATATAAAATAAAGTTTTGCATATTTCAATCTGAATTGACAAATTATATCACGGTAATTTAATTGATGATTATGGATTAGTTCAAAAGTTTTTTTCGATGAGCCTGATCATACACCACGTAAATGGATCTATTATACACTATTTGGATCGGGCAAGAGCCCTCGAGCATTGGGTCAGGATAGGGTCATCGGTTTATCAAAAATATGGATCTCTAATCCTACCCATATCCCAATAAAAATTGATGGGTCAGAGACGGGCTTTCTCAAGTTGAGTCGGGTTGAACCAAATGCTCCATCATAGTAGTAGGAGTTTTCAACAGAGTACACACTAGGTACGTATTTTTCTAAATGGGTTTTTTGAACGAGTCGTGGGCCTTAGTATATTGGGTACTGATTAATCAATAAAAGCCCGATCTGCTGATCTAACAAGCTAGGTCACCAGTCGCTGTGGTGACTAGGTGTCTCACTAATCAACAATCAACCTACGATATAAATAAATGAAATATGTGAGTCAAAATTTATTATAACTCTTCAAAAATGTGTATAGGTATAAGTAGAGAAGATTATCGAACACAAGGAGCAAACATGGATAGATGTTAATTATTACTAAATATCTCTAACTAATAATAATACTTTTTAGGTTTTTACCTTTTCTTGTTATATTTTTGCTTTAATTGTTTTTGTGAGCTTTTAATAATATGCAAAATTTTATGGTTGTAATGTTTTATACTTTTTATGTTTTTATGTTTTATTTTTTTAATTTATTTTTATTTTTTTCAAATTCTCTTTTATTTTTAAAATAAAGTGAATACAATATAGATATTATATATAATATATATAGAAAACATCTTTTTGGATTTTTGATAAGTCAAATAAAATCAAAATAAATAAAAGAAATTATTTTTAGTTTTTAATCTATCTTTTATAAATTTTGGTGTATTTTTTTAATTATTATGATTTTAAAGTTAGAAATACACAAAACTGTGGATATATTAAATTCATAAATTTATTAACAGTTTTTAAAAATAATTATAAGTTTAAAATTAACCATAAACTATTTTTAATATAAACTATATATAATAAAGAAAATTTAAAGATATAAAGAAGTATTTTTATTTTTTTTTATAATTTGTGTTAATTTTTATAATATTTTTAGGGATGTTAGATTTTTAGGTTTTATATTTTGTATTTTTAGTGATTTTTGGATATGTAATATATTATACTAAAATCTGACTATTTTTTTGGAATTTTTTGGAGGAATATTTTTTATGGACTTTTAATTGCTAAACAGGGAAAATACATTTGTTTTTTATTTTTTTATAAATAGGGAAATGCAATAATATACCAAATAAAAATTATACATGAAAGATCTATTCCAAAAATTTACTACAATTTTCCTATAATTATTTGACAAACAGAATATCTAATAAAAATAAAACACTTACAATAAAATAGATTTGCGAAATGGGGGCATATTTGCAATATTTATAAACTTAACATGTCTTTCAGCACATTCATACAAGATCCAATGCTATACATGCAAAACAACCAACATTAAAATTATTTCATTGCATGGGAAGGACTAATTAGCAAATATACAACTTTTTGGGGACCAGCACGTAAATCATCATAAATAATCTACACGTTATTTATTTTTTATAGAATTAAAAATAAAATATAAAAGGTGGAGGGGCATGCATGCAAAATACCCATAACGGGCTTGATCTGGCTGCCATGCGCTTCACTTAAGTTCGATCGAGCAGTTGATGATGCAACAATTCACTTCGAACGAACGATCCAGATTAGATATGGGATCACTCCTTGATCTGACGCTTTCGAGATAGCCTAGAAGAACAGGGACGAATAACGTTCTCCTCGAACTTCAATCTTGTGCTCCTCTATCCTCTGGCCATCTCCCGACCTCGGGAGTGGCTCAAAACGCTCTTGGGAAGGATTCACAACTGCTGGTGGTGCTCGAATGTGGTTGGGCCCCACTATGGAGATGCTTGGAGCTTTGGAAAAAAACTGGCACCTGTGAGGTCAAGTCCTCGTCGAATCTCTCTCTGCTCATGATACCTGCACGTAAACACTCACGGTTAGAGGGCGATGCTCCTAGACCAATTTATTGGTGAAATATGGCACGAGATGAGCAGGGCGGAGGTCTCCGTCATTGGGTGGCAGATAGGGACCTAGAGCCTCAATTTTTGCAAGATCGAGGTGATCTGGATGTATTTTTCATTGCACACGACTTTCCCTATGTATACATCTAAAACTTAGATTTAGAAAAAGACAAATTCCTCTACCTCTATATCTATCTCTGAGATGTTTGGATTTTTCAAAACTCCACTTTGATACCTCGAAAAATGAAATGGACAAATTTCTTTTCTTAGGAACGCATACAAGGAAGATGGGGTGTTGTGCATGGCAGAACATGGCGTGATTCACGATGGACATAGGTCGGAGCCTAGTGCTCCGATGTATGAAATTTTTGTGTTTTGATAAAATCTAAGTGAAATGATAGGAAATAAAAGGCAGATCTACACTAGAAATTGAAATGCGAACATAAAAAGCAAGAAATATCTAGGCCTCAACAGGTGGATTCCTTAAAGCAGACCTTCATCGGAGTTGAGCTCCTATGATGGGAATCCGTCGCTCACCTCCTTCTCCTCGCCACGAATCAGGGGTCACCTCTTCCTGTCACGAAGGGATTTACTCTGATTATGGACCCTTGAGGTTACAACTGTTCGAGTGGGATTAGGAGGAGCTTGAGCTCCTAGGATAGGTTTTATAGTAGAGACGAAGATGTAACTTTTGATCGAAGATCAACATGCTTATCGAAGGTGGTTGGTGAAGTTTAGGGTTAGGACGAGTTTTGAATGATTGTGCGCACATTTTTTGTGAAGGGCTCGAGGTGATCAGAGTTATGGAGAATGCGTAAGAAATTGGAGAAGACGAGGGGTTGGCAACGGTTTTGATAGTACTATAAGGCGGCTCATGAGGGGTGGGGGAGAGTGTTGTCCAGGGGTCAACACTCCTAGGTTCATTATTGGTCCATGTAGGACCATTAGAAAATAAAAAAGAAATAATAAATACAAGATAGTTAAAATTAAAATAGTAAATGATTTTATTTTAATAAATTCAAAACATGAAAATGTGTATTATTTTCTAGTATTTTTTATTTATTTTTACAACTTTATTTAATGGATTTTATGATTTATATACTGTTATAAGTATTTATACTTATATATTATGTATTTTATTATTTTTATACATAATACTATATTTACAGAATTTTTTTTACAATAATTCTAATAGATATTTACACATTTTTATGGAATTTTTATGATTTGATTTATATGTACAAATAAATACATATATTTACAAAATAGATGTATTACACATATATATGAGGGTTTATTATTTATTTTTGCTATTTAAAATGCTTTTAATTTGTATTTGTATTATTTATATGAGTTATGAAGGATATGGGATAATCCTCAAGCGCATCACGAAAGCGTGAGCATCGTATCGAATACGATGAGGAACGACTAGTCGCACTAGTTGTTCTATGTAGCAGAAATTAAAAAAATTTCATGCGACGAAACCACATGATCTAAGAACACTTCTCGGATCGTTTCGTCTAAACCACAAACAAGTAATAGGATTACCTGTTGAAGCGTGGTTGCGATCGAGTCTCTAAACGAAGAGACCTCCTGTCTCAAGTCTGATCCGACGGAGAAGACGCTTACGAATGCGTGGATGAATAGCGTGCTTCTCGCAATCCATGTTGATGATCCAAGCGGCAGATCTCCTGATCTCGACACACGAGATATGATGTCTTCTTTACGAGCGAGGCACACCGAAGGAGATGGAGATCCACGAGCAAACGATCGGGCAGCATAACGACATCACTGCGGCGATGGAGACTCTCTCTAGGGCATCCATGGTGGACGGCCACATGAGAGAAGGAGAGCGGGCATGTAGAGAGAAAAAGAAAGAGAGAGACTTATGTTCTCTTGTGTCCAAATAATATGAATCACATTCACATTATTTACATCTTTGATAATCAAATCACATTTAATTATCTAAGATAAATCTCTCTATAATATGAATCGAATTCATATTAATCATGATAATTAAATCACATTTAATTATCCATTTTCTCAATGCTCGGATACTTATATCAACAATGAAATTATCCTGAACTCTTTCAAGGATAATGCACTTTCTCTGCGAATACTTGGAGATAAGGACATGACGTTTATTGTTCCACGTATAGTGACTTGGATATTGAGATCACATCTCAAATCCAGATCTCGGGCCTCCCATAGATGCTTGATTAAATCAAGACCGCAAATCTAATCTTCTCATTGTATCTGAATCACATTCAGATCAATGTCCAACATTTGGACCAAGATCAGATTACTTCTCTACTGAGAGGAGTCACTAAAATCCAGACCTGTTTCATCACTCCTTAGGAATGGAAGTGTCATGGTTATACAATCGTTTATGATCACATCACCCTCAGGTATTCCCAATACCTGTACATCCTGCACACTGGAAGACCCAGAATAATCTCAAAGTATAAGATCAATTTTACACTGTCTACTTCTGGGATTTATCATTAAGTTTCTCATTCGATCATTGGGATATCGATCATATACTTTCCAAAAGCATATATCATACTCAGGTGTTGATCATATACATTCCAAAAGCATATATCAAACCTACAAATTCAGTCAAGCTTCTAAAGCAAGACGACCGTACACGGAATTTGATTCTTCCCAATATCTTATGAGTGAGCTCATGTCTTCCGGTTCAGTGCTGAACCTGTATGATCCCTTTGAGAGATCGTATCACTCATATGCCCTTATATGACACTAGCGTGCCGGTGTATAGACCTTGATTAGGTTATCTACCTATTGGTCTGCCAAATGTACATACTCAGACATATAGTAACACATCTGTCTCTGGTCAGAGGATGCGTGCTCATGACAGCATACGACATAGGACTTTGGTTATCTCGATCTCATTAAGTCAACTCTTTGACCTAACTTATCTAACACCTCCAAATCTCTATTCCTATGCAGAGGACCTGCATCAAGAGGTCGGTTAGATATCAGCCTAAATGAGAAAGGATTGCCATCTCCTACTCAGGCTGGAGATCATCTCTTAACAATCATTTGACGGTGCTTGATGAGTCCTCAATCTAACTCTTTAGATGTTTATCCAAGCACCAGCCTCTATAATTCAATATTTGAATCAACAACTATATGATCATCAAGATGGCCATGGTACATAACCCTAATTGTACTAAGGGACCTATTATGCAAATTATGTATTCTTCATTTCAGATCAGGGAATGATATTCGCAATAACATTTATTGCATAATGGCTTACCGTGGGCTCGCATGTCCAACAATCTCCCACTAGCCCAAAGAGCCATTAATGGGCTAATCATTTAAACCCACACTCATGTGACAATCATGGGCTATTTAGAAAATAGCTAGGTAAGCTGATCAGTCACTCTGTTCTCGAGAGACTATGCCAAGTCCTTTTACGGCACTTGCATATCTCCTAGTAACAGTGTTCGCATCCAATGCGAACGTTGCATCTTATTCAACCAATACTCAATCATATCAGTCATAGTGTCCTTGACAGTATAGTTCAATAATTATTTAACCAGTATGTAAGTTCTATTATCTTTATCAGAATACCCTTATTCCTGGAGATCTCTATCTCCTAAGGTATTCATAGTTAAGACCTTTTAGATCACCATCTATAAAGTCTTAAGATCTTGAAGATAACACTTAGAGATTACTATTTTTAAAGTCTTGTCATCTTTGAAGATATTGATATTACTGCAATCAAGTGTTTTATCTCCATAGTAGGATTAGTAACAGTTTACTACTCCCACTGCATGGTAGACATCTGGCTTTTTGTACACATGTAGCGTACACTCAGCTTCTCGGAACTGATGCACAAAGGACAAGCAGTTCTAGCATTCACTTCCTCAACTCCTTGAGGTGCTATCCCTTTAGATAGGTCAGTACCATATCTTAAGGGAAAGAAGCCGGAATTTTCCAGAAAATGGAAATGTCCCAGGTGTACCATTAATGTGACGTTCCCAATACCCTCTTCTCTTTGCTTCTGAACAACTTTTGAACTAAGATCTAAGAGGTATCCTTGAGATCATATCTCAAGGTATGGGATAACCAGATAATAAAACACTTATTATTATCATCCTTAGATCATTCCAATGATTATGATATAAACATTTAGCACAATGAACACAATGCCACTCCCACTAAGATTCACATGATTTATCAAAATTTTATCTGAAACCATAACATTTATGATTTCATCAAATCCAATATTCCAACAACAAGAAGCTTATTTGAGTCCACAAATGGAATTACTTAGCTTGCACTCTTTGCTTTCCTCAACCATGAAGCCCTGGGGATGCTTCATGTGAATGTCCTCAGAGAGGTATTCATGGAGAAATGTAATATCGACTTTCATCTTAAAGATGTTAAAGTCAAGTTCTGTAGCTATAGTTAGCAATATTCTGATGGGTACAAGCATGATCACTGAAGAGCATGTCTCATCGCAAGCGATGTCTTTTCTTCGGTGTGTAGCTCATGGCTACGAACCGTGCTTTGAAGGTCTCTACCTTCTCATCAGGTTCCCTCTTTCTCATGAAGATCCATTTACTCCTTAATGGGTCTTACCCATGTAGGTGGATCCTCGAGGGTCCATATACAATACTTGTATATAAAGTCTACTTTAGACTTTATTGCTAACATCCATCTTTCCATGTCATGATCTTTAGAAGCTTCAATATCATTGTCAGATTCAACTTACACATGAAATCCATCTTCAAACTTATTTGAAGAGGTATTAGTGTTTCATCTTTAATCGTCCTTTTAGTTTCTAATTTTAGGAGCCTCATTATCTTCTCAAGACTAAATGAGTTCCTTTACTTCATTTTCTTCTTGATTCTCAAGAGTCTCGTCATCTAAGAATCACATTCTCAGATATGACATCTTTTAAGAATCTCAAGGTCATAAAGTAGATATCCAATACCATCCTTTATTTTCCTAATGAAGTAGCACTCTCAGGTGCTAAATTCCAGCTTACTTGCCTGGAACCTTATTAAGGATATATATATATATATATATTGTAGTCTTCTACTACATATACATATACCTTGGAAACTAGGAGATAATTATGCTAAGATTCATCATTGATCATATCATGTCACACATGATCCAATTGTATCTTCCTACAACTCCATTGAGTTTAGGTTTATTAGGATGAGTGAGATAAAAATGATATTCATATATCTATAAGGTATTCTATGAATTCATCTAATAGGTACGAACTACCTAGATTAGATCAAATTCGTTTAATCTTCCTTCAAACTTTGGTTCTAAACCAAAATTGTGAAATCTTTGAACATTTCAAAGGTTTCTAAGTGAAGAGAAGAAATCTCATATCAGAAATAATCATCAATAGATATCACATATCCATAATGTTTATTCTAATATAGATGACTCACATACATCAATATGTATGAGATCTTGAATACCTTGATATCTTACACCATTCCAAGGAAGGGTATATAGGAAATTTTTACTTTTGAATACAATATTCACAAGTATGTAAGATTTGAACCTTTAGACAATCTAGTTTCATCTCTTATCAGTCTATTGATCACATCAATAGACAAATGTCCAAGTCTTGATGCCAAATCATTGTCAAATGATCTTCATTCTCCTATTGATCTTTTAAGGTTTAATTTCAGTATTAGAAATGTTAATGAACCATTCATTAATTTTCTAATTTAGTAGAGTCCACTAGATTTTAGATTACTATATGAAATATCTCTAACATAACTCTTTATGATAGATCTATTCTAGAATTCATGTTTGTTCCCAACATTTAGAAATAAACAATGAGTGTATTCTAATATCTAGGTCATAGAGACATTCTCTAAGACTAAGGGCTCTCCCACTGAAAATAACAAGTCCATCTATCCGATAGAGATTGTTGCAACAATTGCATCAATGTCCATGTGGATGACTATTAAACCTTAAAATCAAATTTTATAGTCTTCTAATACATATGCAACTAATTGCAAGTGTCATTAGAAGAATGAGATACAATTATTAGACTTTTATCTTATCCAATAAGAAAGTCAATTTCAATGATTAGATGTATATTATTCCGATGCACTATCCGAGTCCTTCTCTAAGGATCTAGATAGACTTTATAGTCATACTATCTATACATCAGCTTATTGCAGTATCAGCATTCATCCAACTATTTGGATGTCATATGGAAGTCACAAAAGTACGATCAACTCTTTGACTTTCCTTCTTACTTGGGTCCAACCCATGCTTCCACTGCGCTCCCTTTATCTATAAACAACCATTGCTTTAGACGAAGGATTTCTTATGATGAATTAAAAAGATTTCAATATAAGAGCATTTCGACATTTGTACATGCTTCATTCAATTCATACGATATGCATATTCTAAAGCTTCATGAATGACTAGAGTATAGATAGTAGAATGATGACACTCATCGTATCTACATCCATCTAAACTCTTAAAACATTGGTTCAGGTAGGTACTCAAATAATTTTAATACATCATCTCTTATAGAGCTACCATTTTGAATGATGCAAAGAACCACGTCATTTAAATGTCGAGAGCACATATGTATGCCAGAAATCTTTTAGAATTTTATAAGGATTATTTGACAATTATGATCATCATCGACATGTCACTTCCGAAGTACATGCAATGAGAGATCAAGATTATAGAGACATACAAACCCTAGGGTTGTAGTCCTATTATCTATTTAATTGTCATTCCTCGTTATTACGAGAAAACTTGCACATTGCAATCACATACATTATGTGTCCAATTGCAAGTACAATATCTTGATCATGGATCCAATCCATGATATTTTACTGGTTATTATTGAGTATATTATTGAGTGGGTTTAATGAAGGATTATCTGAAATAAGAAATTTGCATATATATATATATACATTTTACTTTGATTTAGGAATTTTTATATCAAAGTTGTCTTGCCTTGTCAACACTGAAAGCTCATTCCCTTAATCACTTTCAATGTAAGAGATATACTTACCATCATATCTCAGCAAGATCTGGGATCTCCTTCCTTATCTTTGTTACATCCCAATAATATGAGAACCTGTAACTTGGATAAAAAGAAGCGGGAACACATTCTGGCTTGCAAGTCTAACTTGCATTTCCCAATTCGTTCTTTAACACCTGGGCCCACCACCCCTAAGGTGATGTTGACCCATCATTAATTGAACCAACCGTCAACATGAATACAACTCACTATGCACAATCCAATATCGCCCCAATAATATGATGATCCGATATTGGGGTCACTACGCATACGTCCTTACTCTTTTGAGAAGCGACGAGCCCGATCCAAATGGATCGTATGCAGGAGCTGTCACTTCGGACAAGCACCTCCTACATACAATATCAGGCGATGGAACCCTTCGCCTTGACGGAAGACCATTGATGTCACTTATGTGATCCTCCATATCATATTCAAATTCTAATTAATCATCATGAATCATATTCATTATGATTAATTCTTCCAAGGGAAATAACAATTCTATTCATAATAGAGTGTGTTGGATATAATTAACTTAATCATATTAAATTAATTATCAATCCAATTCAATCAACAAATTTGATTTTACTTGAATATATGGTATTATCTCAAAGTACGTATTAATTCGAATTTTAATAATTAAAAAATACGTCATGATCTCTCAGGCATCATTCGTTCCCTACCCGCTGTCATGGCCAGTACCGGCGGGAGTGGGACGAACCGCAACCGGTGCGACCTGCTACCCCAGCGATCCCCGACTAGACACCATATCCGTCTCAGGAAAAAATAATGCCGCGTGAATCACTTTGTACTTGAGATGATCATCGGTTCTTCAACCGAAATTATACCATATAGTAATAATCAAAACATTTTTTATTATAAGGCAATTTGCTAGACAAATTCCCAATCCTATTCAAGCAAGGAGTTTGATGATTGTGTTTTCAATTATGATCTAGATCAAATCTAATCAATTTATTGGTTGAGGCCAAGTCAATTAAAAAATAATCATCATTCAATATTTCTCAAATAATTTCCATAATTATTTCAGGAAATTAACAATTAATTTCACTAATTGACAATCACATGGTTCTTGATTAGGAATGTAATTTCAGCAGTGACCCCTACTTACTAAAATTAACATATCTTAATCAATTTAAATCCGAATTAAACAAAATCAATTTTCAAAGATTGCTAATTTGATTTATGACAGAACCTAAGTGATATTTCACACATTTCTAGGTGGATTAAAACAGTAATTAATTCATTAATCATGTTAAGATTCGCAGTTCCCGCAACAGTGAATACATGTTCATTAAAACAATCATATCTCGAGCAAACGGAATCCAAATTACGTAAACTCAGATCCTATGGTTTCCTTATTTAATGGGGAACAAAATTCAAGTGATTAATTCGTGTTTAAACATTTTAAATAGGGCCGAATTTATTCACTAAACAGATGTGTGAAAATCAAATGCGATAAAAACTTTCGCGACCTTAACGAACCCAAGTCGTCCTAGGTTTACGGATCGTATCTAGAACTTTCAACCTAAGGCTCTGATACCACTTGAAGGATATGGGATAATCCTCAAGCGCATCACGGAAGCGTGAGTGTCGTATCGAATATGACGAGGAACGACTAGTCGCACTAGTTGTTCTATGCAGCGGAAATTAAAAAATTTTCATGTGACGAAACCACATGATCCAAGAACACTTCTCAGATCGTTTCATCTAAATCACAAACAAATAATAGGATTACCTCTTGAAGCGTGGTTGCGATCGAGTCTTTAATGAAGAGATCTCCTACCTCAAGTCCGATCCGACAGAGGAGACGTTTGCGAGCGCGGGGATGAATCACGTGCTTCTCGCAATCCATGTTGATGATCCAAGCGGCAGATCTCCTGATCTCGACACACGAGATACGACGATTTCTTCAGAAGCGAGGCGCACCGAAGGAGATGGAGATCCACGACCAAACGATCGGGCAGCATAACGACGACAGTGCGGCGATGGAGACTCTCTCTAGGGCATCCATGGTGGACGACCACATGAGAGAAGGAGAGAGGGCATGTAGAGAAAAAAAGAAAGTGAGATGCTTATGTTCTCTTGTGTCTAGATAATAAGAATTACATTCACATTATTTACATCTTTGATAATCAAATCACATTTAATTATCTAAGATAACTCTCTTTATAATATGACTCGAATTCGTATTAATCATGATAATTAAATCACATTTAATTATCCATTTCTCAATGCTCGGATACTTATATCAACAATGAAATTATCCTGAACTCTTTCAAGGATAATGCAGTTTCTCCGCAAATACTTGGAGATAAGGACATGGCGTGTATTGTTCAATGTATAGTGACTTGGATATTGAGATCACATCTCAAATCCAGATCCCGGGCCTCCCATAGATGCTTGATTAAATCAAGACCGCAAATCTAATCTTCTCATTATATCTGAATCACATTCAGATCAATGTCTAACATTTGGATCAAGATCAGATTACTTCTCTACTGAGAGGAGTTACTAAAATCCAGACCCGTTTCATCATTCCCTAGGAATGGAAGTGTCGTGGTTATACAATCATTTATGATCACATCACCCTCAGATATTCCCAATACCTGTACATCCTGCACACTGGAAGACCCAGAATAATCTCGAAGTATAAGATCAATTTTACACTGTCTACTTCAGGGATTTATCATTATGTTTCTCATTCGATCATTGGGAGTTGGTATTGATCATATACTTTCCAAAAGCATATATCATACCCAGGTGTTGATCATATACTTTCCAAAATCATATATCAAACCTACAAATTCAGTCAAGCTTCCAAAGCAAGACGACCGTGCACGGAATTTGATTCTTTCCAATATCTCATGAGTGAGCTCATGTCTTCCGGTTCAGAGCTAAACATGTATGATCCCTTTGAGATATCGTATTACTCATATGCCCTTATATGCATACTAGCGCGCTGGTGTATAGACCCTGATTAGGTCATCAACCTATTGGTCTGTCAAATGTACATAGTCAGACATATAGTAACACATCTGTCTCCGGTCAGAGGATGCATGCCTATATCATGACAACATACGACATAGGACTTTGGTTATCTCGATCTCATTAAGTCAACTCTTTGACCTAACTTATCTAATACCTCTGAATCTCTATTCCTATGTAGAGGACCTACATCAAGAGGTCGGTTAGATATCAACCTAAATGAGAAAGGATTTCCATCTCCTACTCAGGCTGGAGATAATCTCTTAACAATCATTTGACGGTGCTTGATGGGTCCTCAATCTAACTCTTTAGATGTTCATCCAAGCACCGACCTTTATGATTCAATATTTGAATCAACAGTTGTATGATCATCAAAATGGCCATGGTACATAACCCTAATTGTACTAAGGGACCTATTATGCAAATTATGTATTCTTATATCAGGGAATGATATTCACAATAACATTTATTGCATAATGGCTCACTGTGGGCTCGCATGTCCAACAAGTTATATAATATCGAAAATGTTCTAAAAATATAAAGAGACTAAAGATATATAGAGTAAAATCAATTGGCCTAATATATAGATGTACAAGTACTATAGTACCCTAATTGTCTGGTTTTTTCATCTTAGCTCCTATTCAAATGAAACTGCCTTCATTTTATAGATAGTTGAATTTGAAATACAATGGACGTGAGTTTGGTTCATTTTAAGTCCACATAGGGTAGATATTGGTCAATGAAATTTTTGTTTGCATCTTTTTTTCTACTGAGTGACTTGTGCATGGTTGTTTTGCCCAATGTTTTTATTATTTTCTATACATAAGTATGTACAAGTTTTATGTAGAACTCGTTATTGTTTGGAGTGTGTATGATGATAAATAAATTAGTGTAAGTTTGAGATATTTACACAGTATATTGCACTTAGAATTTGTAAGGTTTTCTTTTTATTTCTGTACAATATTACCCTGCCTCCTCCTACTTTATTTCTGGTCGACCTAGTCAATACCTGACTTGGTCTCGGGGTTCAGGGTCAACCAATATCGTAGGTACTTCATTTATTTTTCTTTTCTTTCTTTATTCTTTTATAGGTTTAAGTACATGTATTTGTACTCTATTTGTATAGTAATGTTAGGATGTTAATTCATGCAAGTTAGTGATATTTACATGTATTTTTTAGAGATTTAAAGCCAAGATGAAAGAATAAAGGTGAATAAATGGCCATTCCTCACCCTGCTATACTTACCTTTTCTAGTCTCTAGCAAACACTTGTTGGAAGAATAAGTGCTGAAAGAGAAAATAAAGAAAAGGAAAATACAGAACTAAGAATGATTATGATTTTTAAACTTATCTTCATAAATCAAAGTGTAGAGCTAAGTGATACCTTTGGATTGTTAGTTTGTCAGAACCTTATTGTGAATAGGATTTAAAACTTAACAACCCTCAAGTTCCACAATCCTCTATTCAGTCCATCTCAATAATCATGTCAGAACAAATCTTTACATACGTAAATTCGTATGACTATGAAACTCACTTGTACATTGTATGTGAATTGTGGCTCCCCACATACCAGAGTGGCAAAGAAACAGTCTTCCTCGGCAATGTAACCCTAATTCACCAATGTATCTACTCTTTCCTCAAGGAGCGAGGTATTCCCTTCTAAGTTCAAGTGCAACCGGCTCAAGAAGATGGTGTAGAGAGGAGAATAGATTGTGACCAGTGTAGCCACATATCCTTTGGAGCTTGGCTAGTGTAGCCAAGTCTCTAGCTGCAGGCAACCTTGTTACTTTGACTTTTAAGTATAAGCCTTGCTTATTGATACATAACTCTAACGGGAATGATTTTTCATGGACTCTTTACCTGTCTAACTTTTTTGGAGTCCTTATTTCATACTTTTTTAATCTATATGTACATCAGCATTTACATAAGGAGTTTTTCTTCTTGAGCCAGTAGACTATCCCTCTTTTGAAGCTTCATTTCAACCCATAACATCCTATATTTAAATGTCAACACCACTAGATTATGTTGGGGGTGCATTGGCCACCTATTGGGGTGGTGTATGTTTCCATATATGTGCTTCTCATGCTAAAGAATTCTACCCTCCACCACCTCATCTGAGTTAATCTATGTGCAGAGTGCTTGTCCAAGTTAAGATCGTCAATAAGGGTCATATGTGTGTCATGAAATATTCTAATTAGGCTAATCAAGATGACATGTGAATATAGTCTTGTGAACTCAAAGAATTAAGTCACACTGACCTGAAAAGCCTTAAGTCCAGTTCCTATAAGATTCCCATGAAATTAAGTGGATTACGGTCTAAACCAACATCTAATCTTCGTATTTTATTTCATACTATCAATTTTCAAAAACACAGATGCAAATATATTTTTTGTGAAGTAGATTTTTTGGTATTGAACTTTTTATGTTCTTTTTAAAGAGTTTGCAAAATTTTATGACTTTTAAAGATTTCAATTTTTTTAGATTTTTTGGAAGAGTTAGTGAATTGCATGTATTTACAAGTATTCACGAGGAATGTTTACATATTTACAAATCTATACATGATTTTATTTACACAAGGGGTTTATTTGGATAAAGTTTACAACACTATCATATACAAGGTTTTCAAAACCATTTGGAAATATTTTCGTGAACATTTTACAAATATTTTTAAACTTATTTTGCCAATAATTTTACAACCAGTTTTTCAAACATCTTTACAAACATCACAAACTTTTACAAAGGGATATTTTACAAATATTTGCAAACATTTTACAAATATTTTTAAAGTTTTTTCCAAAAGATTTTTGAAAACATCTCGCAACCATTTTTCAAACTCATTTACAAAATATTTTCAAAACAATTTTTACAAATATTTTTCAAATTTGTACACATATTTACATGAATTTTTTAGTATTTTTATTGTTTACCCTTACCCATTATATTATAACCATATTTATTGAAAATACAAGAAAGTATGAGTTATGGCTAAAGTATATATACCCTATATACAACCCCTATGCTTAGCTCGAAGTATGCAAGGCCTTAAATGTCGGATTTTGGTTTCGTTCCGGTGACTGATCGAAACGACATTTCAGTCGAATTTCGATCGAAATTCGACTGAAATTTCAGCCATTTCGGTCTTTTTTGAACTAAGGCCCCCTAATTTCGACCGATATTGGCCATTTCGGTCAAATTTCGGTTACCCGTCGAAACCGAAATTCGACCGAAATTCGGTCGAATTTCGGTGAAATTTGAGGCCATGGAAGTATGTGATGGCTAGGGTTTAGGCCTTAACACATCACAAAAACCTAAAGATCGTATCACATGCGATCAAGAGCATCTAGTCGTACTAGTTACAAGGGGTAACAAAAATAAAAAAATTTATTAAAGATGAAACAACATGACATGGGAACCATTCTCATATCGTTCCATCAAGATCACAAACATGTAATAGGGTTACCTCTTGAAGCGTGTTTACAATCACTTGTCTATGAACGAAGAGACTTCATGTCTCAAGTTTGATCCAACGAAGGATGAACTAACGTGCGCGTGGATGAGACGTGTAGATCCTGCAATTTAATTTGTTGATTCGAGCATGGAGTCTCCTGATTTCATCTCACAAAATACAAAGCCTTCCTCACGAGTAAAAAGAACCGAAGAAGGTGGAGATTCATGAGCAATCGATCCGACAACACAAAGACATGACGACGACTGTGGGGCTCTCACAAACAATATGGTGGACAACCATAATATTGAGAGATAGAGAGAGAGAGATTGGGCGTGTATGAGAATATTAGAGAGATATTTGTTTCTTTCTTATTGTTGTAAAAGAAAGTGCTAGATCTAGCCTTTCTTTTATAACAAATTGGATTGTGGAGTTACACTCCTAATTCAAATCACTGGTCATGATTTTATTGCATAAATTTGCAACAAAAATAATTAATTTAAAATATATTATATATTGAAGAATCATCAATATTATTTAATTTGAATTAATTCAATTAATGTGGAAATAATTGGAAAGAGGACAAGCCTCCTTCCATAACTAGGGTAGACAATGACCTTGAATTAGGACTCAAGGTGGTCGTCCACTCCTAATATGGAATGGAGTCTATCTCCTTCCAATTACGTTGAGATCTCATATTTCATCAAATATTCCACATGTGCAATATTTTTTATTGCCAAATTATTCATTAAAATAATTCATAAATTATTTTTTTTTGATAATTTAAGCATGCAATTGACAATTATGAATCATATTCAATCACCCAATATAAAATGCAAGTTGCATTTACAATTAATTGTACAACATGAATCCAACTCACATCAACATTTAATTCATAAATCTTATTTACAATTAAATCTCTCCAATATATTATAAATCACATTTATAATATTTATAATTATTATGGATAGGTTTATCTACATTAATCATATCTTTGATAATTAAATCATATTTAGTTATCTTAGATAACTATTCTCATGTGTCTAAATAATATGAATCACATTCATATTATTCATGATAATTAAATCACATTAAATCATCAATTTTCCAATGTTCAGATAATTTATCAACAATAGAATTATTCTTGAATGCTTACAAGAATATTGTGCCTTCTTTGATGATACTTGGAGATAAGGACATGTCGATTGTATATTCCATGTATAGTGATTTGGACATTGAGATGTTATCTCAAATCTAGATCTCGAGGACCTCTCAAAGATGTTTGATTAAATCAAACTGTAAATCTAATCTTCTCATTACATCCGAATCACATTCAGATCACTGTCTAATATTTGGACTAAGATCATATTACTAATCTATTCAAAGGAGACACTAAATCCAAACCTATTTCATCACTCCCTCGGGATGGAAGTGTCATGGTTATACAATCGCTTACGATCACATCACCCTCGAGTATTCCTAATACCTGTATAATCCTGCATACTAGAAGATCTAGAATAAACTCAAAATTTTAGATCATATTTAAACTATCTTCTTTAGGGTTTTATCATTAGTTTTCTCATTCGGTCATTGGGAGTTGGTATCGATCATATTCTTTCCAAAAGATATATCATATCTATAAATTCTTGTCATACTTCTAAAGCAAGACGACCATGCATGGAATTTGATCGGTCCCAATACCTCATGGGTGAGCTCATATCTTCTGGTTCCACAGTGAACTTGTATGATCCCTTTGAGAGATCATATAACTCATATGTCCTTGTATGCATACCAACTCGTCGGTGTATAGACCTTGATTAGGTTATCAACCTAATGGTTTGCCTAATGTACATACTTATACATATAGTAATACATCTGTCTCGTGATGAATCTCTGGTTTATCATCACTATACTCCTTAATTATCCTTTGAGCTTGAATAAATCAACAAAAATCATCAATAATTCACTTTAATTAGCAATTGACCCTTTATCTGTAAACAGACTTAATTATTATACAAATATTAACTCTTTTTATTTTTTTAATTTTCTTATTTTATTTCCTATTAAAAACTCCAAAAAATAAGATTAATTATTGCAGATATTTATTTTTGGCTTTAAAAGAAATAATAAAACTATTAAAATACAATAATTTTATCTATTAAAAATGGTCTAAAATTTTTTGCATTGTTTATTTAGCCTCTTTTTTCTTTTTGTCCAACATGAAACTTGTAGATCATCTCGAGATCTACAACATTCATGTTTTAATCTTTTCCTAATTCTGCATCATTTTATTTCTTTTGCATTTTACACTTCTTTTCTTATTTTTGAATAATTTTATTGGGCCACACGACACTCTCTAGAGCCACCACACGACCCATCTCCCTTTGCGCCACCCATCCCTCTCCACAACCCTTTGATCTCCCTCTACCTGCCTCCATCTCAGTCATCCTTCTCCTCTCCTCTCTATACCCTTGGATCTCGTCTCCATATATGATCTCCACCGCCCACTACCGCACTCATCACAACCGCATGATCACGCGAGATCCAACGGCCCCGGACCTATCTTCCTCATCTTACGCTCCCTCTCTCTCCCATGAAATCCTCGTCGGCCACTCTCCCCTTCCTATTTCAGAACCTCCACCTCGATATCTCTCCACGAGATAACATTCTTGCCACGTAACCCTAACTCCCCTGACATTCACGCGACCTTCAATTCCCCCGAAACTCGCTCGATACACAACCTTCCGATTGTTATAAAGTCATCGTCCACATCCCTCTAACGGTTGGTCGTTCTCCTTGAATAGCCATCCTCCGCCATCACCCACCTTCGTCCTCCATTCCATGGGCCAAGGCCTAACGACCTCCACCTCCCCATTACAGGGGGAGGTCGGATCCGGCCTCACGGGGACGATCGGAGCCCAGGTGTGACCCATAGCTCCGACCATGCCGCATCTCCTCTGAGAGGCTGCCCGAGCTCCGAGGAACGGCTGTCCTCGACGAGCGAAGATTGGAGGTTTCATTGGAACCTCAGCCCAAGCGTAACCTCCGCTCCACCATCGTCACCGACCAGGTATAATTCTCTCATTATTTTTCTTTGCTTTTTGTTTATTTTTTTCATCGTATATAACTCATCCCACTATCACCTGACCACCTCCTGAGCGCCACAGTTCATCCAGCAACTTCACACCACTCTCTGACCGCCCTCTCCTTCCTCCGCGATCTCCCTCCACTCCAGGATATCTCCTCTGTCGAAGGTAGAGGAGATCACATTATGGGCTCCACCCTCTCCATCCGCAGCCCACCACTCCAGCCACTCCTGCTTCAGCTATTTCCTCTTTAATCCTTTATACAGGTCTCTCCTTCCTTAGGGCGGAGGAGCTTAGTTCTACAGCTTTGCCTATGGCGAGGCTTCGTTGTTGGACGTCGCCAGTAGTGCGCGCGCCTCCTCTGCCACTCAAGCTTCATTGCCAAGTCCTGTAGCATCTTCTTGGACATACAATACGCTCAATCGATGATGGTGGAGCTCTGGCATCCTCGTTGGAGCTCCAAACGTGCTTCCTCCCTTGCGGCGGAAGACATAAGCTTGGAGATACAATTGTCATTGGATGACGGCCATCCAACGGCTCAGATGCTGCCACATCGCCTCACTAAAGTTACGTGGCTCAATGGAATCGAGCCTTTGCCCAAAGCTCCTCAAGCTGCCACGTGGTCCGAGGCATCTACAACAACACCCAACCTCCATCCGACCCTCGACCGCTATCCGATCCTAGCCCGCGCACATGCCAAGCACACATGGGCTGGGTAAATTGCATCCATGCCCCACCAAGTTTGAATAATTGCAAAAATGTCCCCCTAGGTGCGTGTGCCTCACGTGCGCATCTGAGAAAATTATGAAGGGGCCTATTTCATTTTTATTAATTGCATTTATGCTCCTCCAAAATGCAAATTTTATGCATTTTATCTTCATATTTTTATTGCAATTATTCCCTCACTCTTTTATTCATAACTTGAGAATACGATCTCCAAATTGAATGACTTCAATTTCATTGTGTTGCTAATTTGATGCTCTTCCTAATGGTATATTTTATTCACCGATTGCCACTCTATTTCAGAAGCTAAATTTAAAATGATTTATGTGTCAATTGCTCTTGATTTCAATGCTAATATTATCTCGCTAATTTATGTATCTGCTTCAAATGACGCTGAAATTAAGAATCTTTTTATTGCTTAATAATTTGAGGAGATATTTGCTTGCATCTTCTTCGTTAACATGCATTGCATTGTGTTGCATCTTAATCCATTTTTAAGTATGCAAGAATCAATAAAAAATGTTCTCTTCTCACACATCTTATGCATCTTAATCATTGCACCCTTGTTTTGCATGCTTTTTTTTGTATTATTTCATGCATATTGTTCTATCTTATTTTTGTGTATATTATGTCTGCATGTGAAGATCTAGACTAAGAATTTAATCCCTCAACTTAATCATTAAGATCCTATTAATAGTCTTGGAGGCTCGCATCCTTGTGTTCGATTTTGTTATGCTTTCCAAGTAAAATTTCATCACTACATAGTCAAGCATAGATCCAAAATCATCTCCTATGCTACGATAAAAATGACATATTAAGTAGGCGATTTTGAGGTTCATTAGATGGCACCGTTGTCAGGGACATGACTCATCATTATTTATTTATTAGATTTTATTGAATTATTTTAGGTGATTATTTTCAATCTAGGTCTCCTTTTTGAGTTTGTTTTTGCATCATTTTTATCGAGTAAATTTCTTGATGTATTTCTGACATTTTTCTTTTGTAGCAGGGTCCGTGGAGATGGAGGATACTCGATCGACATGGAGGCGTGGAGTTGGGAGCTCCCACTGCAAGGAGACACAGAAGAAACTCGGGAGAAATCAAGGGGTTTAATTAGCAGTACATTTCATTTCATTTTTGTTTAAAATTGTAATAATTTCATTTTCAGCGGTCCTCGTTCGAGGACTCACGTGTGTACATGGACTTGGACATTGCATGTATAGTGTGGAGCATGTTTCACCCCTGTCCGAGTGGGGCTTTACTTGAGTGTTCAAACCTAGTGTTAGGCACACGGCTCTCTGAGGTCCCTTTCAAAAATCATGTGCTTGATTCATAGGTTAGGACACACCAAAGGAGAATTCAATTTTTCTCTTTGATTCATTGAGGTACACATAAACATCGATCAATTTAGCCACAAATTAAATCAATTCTTCATGCTAATAGTATCACGTTTAGGGTACAGTTTTCTCGACTTGCATGCATATAGTGTGAAAATTTCAATAACAGTCTTGTGCGTGCATGGAGAATGCTAGAGGTACTGTAAGTTTCTCTCTCAAGCACGCACCATGGATTTCGCGAATGCATCAATTTTTCTCGATCTTCCTCTTGATTTATCATTAAGGATATTAATGGAAATTGGGAATGATCATTAGATGATGATTACTTGATTTATGCTCACCTTAATGCATTGATAACCTAAAGCATAAAATGGGATTGTTAATGCAAGTTGACAAAAATAAAATGGAATAAAATGAACCTTGGATTATGGGAGAGCAATACCCACATTTTATGTAGCTTGTAATTGAATTTTGAGAGGTGCGGACATATCCTTAGGATAGTACTCGAAACCTTTCTTTAAATCATGTGTAATGGACTCAAAATTTGGATGATCACGAACTAAAACATACAAGATAAATTTGGTCGAACCTTCACGACCCTCATATGTGAAGTTGGTGAAATCATGGGTATAATTGCTTGCTTGGTTGAGCAAGAATGTGTTTTCACCCAACCCTCCCGTAACCCTAGTTGCTCCACCCTCATCTCCTCAGATTCGATCATTTTTGTAGATCCATTCCCTCTCTAACCTTAATAATTCTCTGGTTCCCCATCCTTCATTCTTCACCCAGATACTTGAGCAAATATTCAGCCTAAGTATAGGGGAAACCTTGTACATTCTCCAACTGTTCATCTGGGGTCCCTCCATCTCTTTGCATATCTCTCTAATTAGGCTCTTCTCAGTCTAAGTATAGGGGGACTCGAGCCATGGTTACCTTCTGTACTCATTTGATCCTGAGTCAGTTCTTGTATGCTCTTCTATATTTTGGCATGAGCTATGGCTTCATGTCATTTTGTGTTATGAGGACATAGCAAAAGCAAAGTATAGGGGGTGTACTGTATATATTTCATATATACTTTAGCCATAGCCTATATTTTGAAAATTTGATTTTTTTTTGAAAATTTTTGGGGCTAGGGTTTATTATTTTGTGAAATGATTTTCATAAAAATGTTTGCATAAGCTTTCAGATTTTTTTCTTAATTTTGTGACACTGTTTTGAAAAATATTTAACAATGTTTTGAAAAATGGGGTTTTGACTTATTTTGAAAATCGTTTGAAAATATTTTTAAAATCTATATATTATGTGACATCGTTTGGAAAATATTTTCAAAATTCTTTCAAAAATAAGGGATTAAATGAGGCTAATCTGTGTTCTTCTAACCTTATTCAAAAACCCATAAAATATGAACAATTAAAAATTTTTAGCAGTTGTTCTGACTACTGAGCTTAAAAATGAATAGTTATTTTTTAGTGAGAAAACTATGGTCTCCCTTAGAAGAGTGGGTGGTTAAAAGAAATGAATGGTACCATCTTAAAGTAATACGTGTAGTCTTCTAACGGTCTGTACTTACACCCATACTAGCTGGAAATGGATGCAACTATTTATATGAGCTCAGGCTAGTCATTATTTCTTTAAGAAAGCCAAAAAATCCATAACAAATGTAAAAAATTCAAAAAACACAAAAATCACTAACTTTGGAGTTGATGTATTCCTGAAACATTCACTATCACTCAAGGATTAAGGATTTGAGGACACTTGATTTTGAGGTCTCGAGAGTCTGAGTGAACCATCCTTAGTCATTAGGGTTTGAGACTTAATAATCTACAATTCCCTACTTTGAAGGATATGAATGTTATATTGCACTCTTAATCTCTACCTTTTAAGAATATGATCAACACATCACTCTCACAACTGCATGAAGAATGAAATGAGTTGAGATTTTACTTAAGGGACTGGGACCGACGATTTGAGTTTGTACCTGATCTAATGATGCTCGAGGATGGGATAATGTCAATGAAGGCATCAAGAAACCTGAGTGTCAGCAAACCCTAGCCAATATGTGAACAAGTACTCATGTTATCTTTTGATATTAACTTATGTGCCGGGGTGTGATGAAACTAAATAATTATTGATCAGTGTGAGCCAACTTGGTAAAACCAGCGGAGCTAGCTTACTAAAAAGAAAAGAAACAAATATGAATGAAAAGAGCTCTCAAATACACAATCAATCACAAAGAGCTTCAATCAAAGGCAAGAACTCCCAACCATTTCTAAGTGTCCACTTGGACCAAAGCTACTAGGACCAAGGAGCCAGGCTATCACCCAAAAAGAGCTCTACATCGTATAATGATACAAGTCTAGGTCTCGAAGGTATCTTAGATACTAAAAAGAGACGCACCCCGGTATACTCCAAGGAAAAAAAGTGCAGACGACTCTGAGCTCTCTTAATGGATACATTGATCAACAAACGAAAAAATACATGTGTTGAATAATAAGGCACTCGAGAGGACCCTTGTTCCAATGTGAGGGAGAGAAGAAACTACACAAACCTATGCCCTCTATCACCTGGTCATCCATCTACATTTTCAAGTCTAATAAACTAATGAGAGGTTGGATTGAATGCAAGAACCGATTTATTACCTAGTATTGAGGATTACGTCTAGAGGATAGTCTCCTGGATTGAGACCCTGGATGACATCTTGACTCAACTCTCATGATTGATGTACACTAAATGTCATATCCTTATATTATATTTACAAATAGAGTTTGATAATTAGATAAATTGGATTCCTTTAAACTAGAGCATGGTTAAGCACAGAATTTTAGGATCAATCAAATCATGGGTCTTTGATGAATGGAGCCTTGAAAATTCACATATACTGTCAGGAAGTAATCCGACTCCTTCATTCTTTAGATGCTCGAGATGAGCATAGTTTAAGTATAAGGGATGATGAATCTTTGATTAATCATCACTATACTACTTAATTATCCTTTGAGATTGAATGATTCAACAAAATCATCAATAATTCATTTTAATTAGCAATTGACCCTTTGTTTGTAAAATGCCTTAATTATTGTACACATATTATTATTTTTATTTTCTTTTATTTTTATTATTTTATTTCCTATTAAAAACTACAAAAAATAGATTAATTATTGTAGATATTTATTTTTGGCGTTAAAAGAAATTAAAAAGACAAAAAATACAAAACCATTAAAATGCAGTATTTTTACCTATTAAAAATGCTCTCAAAAAATTTATGTTGTTTATTTAGCCTCCTTTTGCTTTTTGACCAACATGAAACTTCTACATCTCCTCAAGATCTAAAACATTCATATTTTGACTTCTTCCTAATTTCGATTCCTTTTATTTATTTTGTATTTTACACTTCTTTTTTGATTTTTTGTACTTTTATTGGGCCACGTGGCGCTCTCTGGAGCCGCAACGTAGCCCATCTTCCTTTGCTCCACAAGGGTCCCTCTCCACAACCCTTGGATCCCCCTCTGCCCGCCTCCATCTCAGTCATCCTTCTCTGCTTTTCTCTGCATCCTTAGATCTCTTCCCCAGATGTGATCTCCACCGCCCGCTCTCGCACTCATCGCAACCGCATTATCACACGAGATCCAACCTCCCCGGACCCATCTTCCTCTCCTTGCGCTTCCTCTCTCTCCCATGTAATCCTTGTTAATCACTCTCCCCTTCCTATTTTAGCACCTCCACCTCAACACCTCTCCACAAGCTAAGTTCCCCCCACGTAATCCTAACTCCGCTGACCTTTGCGCATCCTTCAATTCCCCCGAACCTCGTTCGACATACAACCTACCGACCATTAAAAAGTTGCACCCACTCCCTGTAATGGCCGGTCATTTTCCTTAAATAGACCTCTACGCCCTCTTCCACCATTCCATGGGCCAAGGCCCAACAACTTCCACCTCTCTGTGACAGGGGGAGGTCGGATCTGGCCTCACGACGACGATCAAATCCCAGGTGTGACCCGTAGCTCCAACCATGTCGCAACTCCTCCCAGACGCTATCCTAGCTCCGAGGAACAGCTGTACCCGACAAGAAAATACTGGAGGTTCTTGGAACCTCAACCTAAGTATAACTCCAGCTCCACCATCATCTCCGACTAGGAATGATTCGCTCCTTATTTTTCTTTGATTTTTCTTTATTTTTTTCATCGTACATAACTCATCCCACCCTCACCTGACCACCTCCCAAGCACCATTGTTCATCCATTACCTTCGCGCACCCTCCGATCATCCTCTCCTTCCTCTACGATCTCCCTCCACTCTAGGCCATGGCCTCAAATTTTAACGAAATTCGGTCGAATTTCTGTCGAATATCGAAATCCAGTCAAAATCGAAATTCGATCGAAATGACCGAAATGACCGAAATATGGGGGTGCTAGTACAAAAAATGATCGAAATGACCGAAATTTCGGTCGAAATTCCATAGAAATTCCATCGAAATTCTGTTTTGGTCGATACCGAAGTGGTGACCGAAACCGACATTTAAGGCCTTGCTCTAGGCTATCTCCTCTATTGGAGGCGGAGGAGATCACATCATTGGCTCCACCGTCTCCGCCCACAGCTCACCACTCCAGCCACTCATGCTTTAGCTATTTCCCCTTTAATCCTTTCTGTAGGTCTCTCCTTCATTAGCCAGACTTAGAGCGGAGCTTAGTTCTAGAGCTCTGCCTCCGATGAGGCTTTGTTGTTTGACGTCGCCAACAACTCTCACACTTCCTTTGCCACTCAAGATTCATGACCATGCCCTCTGGCATCTTCTCAGACATACAACCTGCTAAATTGATGACAACGGAGCTCTGATGTCCTCATTGGAGCTCTAAATGCACCGCCTCCCTTGCAGCGTAAGATAGAAGCTTGGAGGTATAGTTGTCGTCGGATGGTGTCCATCCGACGACCATTTAACGGCTCAAACACTGCCACGTCACCTCATCGAAGTTATGCAACTTTGTGGAACCAAGCCTATGCCCGAAGCACCTCAAGTCGCCATGCGGCCCAATGCATCTACAACGGTGCCTAGCCTCCATCCGACCCTCGACCGCCATCCAAGCCTAGCCCGCGCACGTGGAGGGTGCGGTTGGGTAAATTACATCCACGTGATGCTAAGTTGAATAATTGCAAAAAGGTCCCAACATACACATGCTCGCGTTTGGAAAATTTATGAAGGTGCCCAGCTAGTTTTTTTAATTATATTTATGCCCCTCCGAAGGACCTACATGCAAAATTTATGCATTTTATCTTCATATTTTTATATGCCTTTTCACTCTTTTATTCATAACTTGATCATATGATCTCCAAATTGAATGATTTCAATTTCATTGTGTTGCTAATTTGGTGCTCTTCCTAATGGCATAATTTATTCACTGATTTGAGACTCTATTTCATAAGATAAAATTAAAATGATTAGTGTGTCAATTGCTCTTGATTTCAATGCCAATATTATCTCTCTAATTTATGTATGTGCTTCAAATGACACTGAAATTGAGACTCTTTTTATTGCTTAATAATTTAAGGGGATATTTGCTTGCATCTTCCTCATTAGCATGCATTGCATTGTGTTTCATCCTGATCCATTTTAAGTATGCAAAAACAAATAAAAATTGTTTTCTCTTCTCACGCATCTCATGCATCTTAATCATTGCACCCTTATTTTGCATGCCTTTTTTTATATTATTTCATGTATATTGTCCTGTCTTGTTTTTGTGTGCATTATGTCTGCTTGAGAACACCTAGACTAAGAATTTAATCCCTCAACATCATTAAGATCATGTCCATGTGTTTGACCTTGGTATGCTTGCCAAGTAAAATTTCACCGCCACATACTCAAGCATGTGGTCAATTCTGCATAGATCCAAAATCGTCTCCTATGCTACGATAAAAATGACATATTAAGTAGGCAATTTTTAGGTTCATCACTCTAGTCAGAGGATGTGTGCCTATATCATGACAATATCCGACATATGTCTTGGTTATCTCAATCTCATTAAGTAAACTCTTTGTCCTTACTTATCTAATACCTTTGAATCTCTATTCCTATGCAGAGGACCCGCACCAAGAGGTCGGCTAGATATCAGTCTTTAGAGAAGGATTGCCATCTCCTTCTCAAGATGGAGATCCTTTCTCAACTATCATTTGACGGTGCTTGATGAGTTCTCAATCTAACTCTTTAGATATCATCCAAACACCATCATCTATGATTTAACCATTTGAATTAACAGTTGTATGATTATTAAGATGTCCATGGTACATAACCCTAATTGTACTAAGGGAACTTATATGTGCACTCATTTATTTTATCTTAGATAAAGAGTGAAATAAATCAATAGCCTTTATTAATATATCAAAAGATCACAATAACATGTATTGTAGAAATAGTTTTTTTGGGTTCACATGTCTAACACTATGTCTTCATAATGACCAAGGAGTAATAAAGGAAGACATAAATCATGCTAAGTATAAAAGAATACTATACTACAACGACTCTATGAAAGAATGAGAAGTTGACCATCCTCCTGTATTTAGGATCAATTAATCCTAAGTATAGAAGACTGTTCACTAAGCAGGGATGATAGAGGTTAGAATATACGAAATTAACAACTTGACTTGTCTCCCTCTATACTTAGGGTAAAGATTCCCTAAGTACAGACCAGGATAACAAACAATGAGAGACAAGCGAGGGAGCAAAAAGGAAAAAATGAGTCACTCATCCCCCTTATACTTAGGATCTAGTCATCATAAGTATAACATTGATGAAAGGGATGAATGAATAAAATGGAATAATAAAAGGAAGGAAATGAAAAAAAGAATAAAAAGAAGGAATATTTTTGCAGCTTAATCGTCAGAATCTTCTGATGATGGGTGTTCTTCTAGAAATGTCACATCAATTGAATCGACAACGAACATGCTCTAAATACAGCTTCAACAATTTTCCATTGACTACAAATGGTTGTGCGGATGACAACTCAAATATGACGATGCTACCATTGTTGCGCACACTCTTTACTACAAACAATCCATTCCATTCGCTCTTTAATTTGTCCAGGAATATCTTCAACTTTGCATCAAATAACCATACCTTCTGACTTGTCTCTTAAGTCTTTCAACTATTATGCTTGTTGTGTCATCGTTTGACTTTCTCCTTGTACATCAGGTTGTTATCTTATGCATAGTCTCTAAATTCCAAGAGTCTGTTTAGATCAATCTTCAAGTACTTACAACTTGTTTGTAAGTCCAAATTGCATATGTTGACTACCCAAAGGGATTTATGAATTAATTAGACGTGCAAATGACAAGTCTTTACATAAATAAGGTGATAGGGAGACATACCTAATGGAGTCTTGTAGGTGGTGTGATAAGCTCATAGAACGGAATCAAGGAGTTGAGATCGATTCTTCCTATCTGGATGTATAAGTTTCTGTAGCATTAATCTCCCTATTTGAAAGCTCGGCCAAGCCATTAGATTGTGGGTGGTAAGGAGATGCGACACAATGATCAATGATTTTTTTCCTTTATAAGTTTCTTGAATTCTCTATTATTGAAATGGATACCCCTTTTAAGATTATAATTTTGGGAATTCTAAAATATGAGATAATGTTGTCCTTGAGAAAGCGACAATCGTACGGCTATCTGTGGACCGGGCAGGAATATCGTCCACCCAATGACTCACAGAATCAACGACAAGCAGGATATATTCATCCTTGACTATTAGGAAAAGGACCCATAAAGTCAATACGCCAAGCATCAAATACATCAGATAGTTGGATGAACTTGAGTGGCATTGAATCTTTGGAACCAATGATTCCGCCTAGTTTCTGACAGTCAATGCTACCACTGACATATGTTACAGCATCCTTGAATAGTGTAGGACATTAGAGGCCACACTGCAATGCTTTCGTTGTCGTTCTACTTCCATAATGGTGTCCGACTACTTCGAGCTTATGTATAGTTCTCGGGGACATTGATGTACTCCTCTTGAGGAATGCATCGACAACAAATGCAATCCACACCTTTCCTGAAAAGGTATGGATCTTTCCAATGGTAGAAATGAATATCAGACAAAAGCGTATCGTTCTTTACCCGCATCCAGTCTCATGAACCTTTCCCAAATATGAGATAGTTTACAATATCGGTATACCAAGGACTCGATACAACATTCAAGATTGGTTCACCAGGAAACGTCTCTGTGATTGAAACATTGCTCTGCTGATGAAGCGTAAATTTGCCTCTTTAATAATGTCATATTGTTGTAGTATCAGAGATAAATTCTGTTAATTCAAAATCCACACCTTCGAATATATCGAAATTATTTTACTTGGCAAGTATACCAAGGTCGAACACATGGACACGAGCCTCTCATCAATTTATCGAAAATTATTGATTAATTCAAGAGTGATTATTTTATAGTCTTAAGTCTTCATGCAAATGTGATATGTAATGCAAATAAAATAATGCAATGAATGATGCATGTAATTTTTATTTGATTTTTCGAATGTAAAGATATGATGTGATGGACATAGTATGCAGTGATGTGTAAACATATATGAATGCAGACAATAATGTGCAAATATGCCCTACGTATATCAAATTAATGAGCAAGGAAATGATGATCAATTTCAGAGTCAAAGTGTGCAACAAAGATGATTAATGGCATTTAAATAAAAGAGTAGGAGACACTATATATCATCAAAAATTAGCTCCATTAATAAAGTGTTAAATTAAGAAATTAATCATGCCATTAGAAAGACAATGAAATGAGCATCAAAATGAAACTGAAATCATTCAATTTGGATCTAAAATGCTCAAGATATGAAAGAAACAACGCAAGGGCATAAATATAATTAAAATGCATAAAAAAAAGGATAAATAATCACAAATAGGCCCCTGAGGGGACCTATTTGTAATTTCCAAAACCTGGAGAGGCCCTTCTGTAAATCCTCTATTGCGCGTAGGGGCATAATTATAATTATGTAAAAATGCAGGGCCTCTCGATAAAATACCCTAGGCACGCATGTGAAGCACACACCTACGGGGCCTATATGTAATTTCTAGAAGTTACTGGGTCTTTGATGCAATTTACCCAACCCCTCACGTGACGGGGCTAGGCTCGGGAGGCGGCTTGGGCTCAGATGGCACGTGATGTGTACAGGAAGCTTAGACGTCTAGCATGGAGTCTCCTAGCCTGCAGGTCTAGTGGGGCTACGTGGCTCCATCTGGGTCGTTGGATGGTTGCTGAGAGGTGCCATCCAATGACGCCTATGCTTCTCCTCTGCTGGGGAAAGGCGGCGTAATTGGAGCTCCAGCGAGCCTGCCAGAGCTCCGCCAGGTTCCCCTTTCTTCATTGAGGGTTGTCGTGGCTTCATGGACTCATGACAGACAACAGAGGAAGCTACAAGGGTAGCTGTAGGCGGCTGCCGGTGAAGCATCACAGGAGGTGGAGTCCGAGATAGGAGAGGAGGCACTGGCTCCAATCATTGACCTGCATAAGGGTTAGATGTTAGCCAAGGCGTGCGTGGTGCAAGTGTGGGTGAAGTGAGATGGAGCGGGAGATCGAGGTGCGGAGAAGGTGGGGTCTTAGGTGGGTTCCTCCACCGTAAGGGCAGAGAAAAGGGGCAGAGCGAGTGCATGCTGTGACAGAGGAAGGAGGTGGTTGGGACTCCCCCCATGAAGATCGGGTGTGTCCTACATAGGTGCTTGAATGGTCGGGTCGGAGTGGGGGTGATGGTGTGCACGAGATTAATGGAGAGAAAACAAAAGAAAGAGCAGAATATACACAACTGAAGATCAAAAGAAGGAGATGGTGGCTTATGTGGTCTGGGCTGAGGCTCGAACTGGAGCCTCCGGTCGTATCTCAACCTGGTCGACCAGTCCAGGGGGCTCGTTGG
This sequence comes from Ottelia alismoides, assembly GCA_037367405.1. Taxonomy (NCBI): domain Eukaryota; kingdom Viridiplantae; phylum Streptophyta; class Magnoliopsida; order Alismatales; family Hydrocharitaceae; genus Ottelia; species Ottelia alismoides. The sequence continues at coordinate 72,068 of JAZKJV010008320.1, read as the reverse complement.
CGCCTAGGGAAACCAATACATGGTCGGAGGACCATGGATCACACCGAGGACTGGGTACCTATCGTCGCCTCAGCAACCGCCCTCCGTTGTCAACTGAGAGTGGAGGAAGCTGGGCTTCAGCCCCTCGAGTGGTGTATGAAGTGTACGGGAGGTAAAGGTGGTGTATTTGAAGGCGGAGATGGCCGGTTACAGGTGGTGATGGCGAGGCTTTTGAACGGCCAAATTAAGGCCCTTGAAGCTCAAAATTGATGGAAGGAGGGACGCAAATGTAACGGCTGCGAAGAGGGGGCATTAGTTTGCGGAGAGGTGGTCGGAGGTAGCCATTAGAATAAGAAGGGGGAGTGAGTGGAGCGAGTTGTAATGGACGGAGGGGGGGTACATAGTTAGACAGTGGGTTTTGGTCTGTTGGATCTTGCGATCCAACGATCCTATTTAGGGCTTGAACAAAGGGTGAGGATTGGATCTAAGGAGCTGATCCAATGGCTAGGAAGCGGGTGTGGGTTAACAGATGGGATGATATGGGAGGGAATATCTAAGGGCTAAGGATGAAGGGGCAACGTGGTGAGGGCAGAGCCGTAGGATAGGAGGGAGATCCTAGGGTTTAGAAGAGAGCGGGACTGGGTGAATAGGATTAGATCAGGGGGAAGATCAGACGACTGAAGATCGATATGGAGATGAACGGTTGAGATGGGAGCTGGTGGGAGGAGATCAAAGGGTGGAGAGTGAGGCCATGTAGCAGAGAGAGGTGCGACCATGTGGGTGGCCCAGAGGGTGCCACATGGCTGCACTAGAAAATTCAAAAATAATCAAAACAAAGAAAAATCTAAAAGAAATTGTAGAAGGCTTCATTAGGAAAAAAGTCAAAACATGAAAGTTGCATACATCGATAAGAAATACAAGTTTCATGTTGAACAAAAAGTCAAACGTGGTCATATTTACAAAGGTTTATTTTTGGGGCATTTTTAATAGGCAAAAATACTGCTTTTGTGGCTTTGAGATTTTTTTTGTATTTTTAATTTCTTTTAAAAGCCAAGATAAATATATATAATAATTAATCTAATTTTTAGGGTTGTCTAATAAATAGAAAATAAAGAAAAATGTTAGTAATTAAATGCAATAAATCAGGGTTAGAATATAGGTTAATTAAACACAAAATATTCATAATAAAAGAATAGTTAATAATAGGAAATTAATAGAGGTTTTTATTGAATTATTTTAGATAGGAGAATAATATGTAGATTTTAACATGATGTATCTGAGATTCATGAAACCCCTATACTTAAAATTTGCTCGTCCTCGAGCATCTAAAGAATGAAGGAGTCGGATTAATTCTTGACAGTGCATGTGAAATTTTCAAGGCTCGATTCTTCGAAGACCCTCAATTTGAGTGATCCTAAAATTCTAGGCTCAACCATGCTCTAGTAAAAAAGAATCCAACTTCTCTAATTATCAAACTCTCTATCTGTACATAAAATATAAGGATATGAAAATTAGTGTACTACTATCATGAGAGTTGAGTCGAGATATCCTCCAAAGTTACAGTCCAGGAGACTCTCCTCTAGACCTAATCCTAAACACTAGGGAATAAGTTTGTTCTTGCTTTAGTCAACTGTCTCATTAGTTTGTCAGACTTGAAAGTGTAGATGGAAGAATAAATGATGGAGGGTATAGGATTGTGTTTGTTTTTCTCTCCCTTACATTGGAACAAGGGGCCTCTCGAGTGCCTTATTACTCAACACTTATATATTTTTACTTGTTGATCAATGTGTACGTTAAGAGAATTTGGAGTCGTATGCACTTGTTTTTTGGGAGTACACCGAGGTGTGTCTCTTTTGAGTATCTAAGATACCTTCGACACCCAGACTTGTATCACTATACGATGGAGAGCCCTTTTTTGATGCTAGCCCGACTCCTTGGTTCTAATAGCGTTTGGTCCAAGTGGACACTTTGAAATGGTTGGGAGCGCTCGCCTTTGGTAGAAGCTCTTTGTAATTTGACTTGATGTTTGAGAGCTCTTTTCTTTTAATATTTCTTTCTTTTCTTTTATTTTTGGCTAGCTCCACTGCTTTTACCAAGAGTTGGTCCATACTGATCATCAATTAAGTTATGTTTCATCACACCCTGATATATAGGTAGATATCAAACGATAACATACGAACTTGTTCACATACTGGCTAGGGTTTTGCTGACACTCGGGTTTCTTGAAGCCTTCATTGACTTTATCCCATCCTCGAGCATCATTAAATCGGGTCTAGACTCAAATCTCCAGTCCTAGTCCCTCAAGTGATAACTCAACTTATCTCATCAACCATGCAGTTGTGAAAGTGATGTGCTGATCATATTCTTTGGAGGGTAGAGATGAAGAGTGCAATGTGGCGCTCAAATCTTTCAAAGTAGGGTAGTGTAAATTATTAAGTTCAAAATCCTAATGACTAAGGCTAGCTAACTCAGATTCTCAAGATCTCAGAAATCAAGTGTCCTCAAAATCCTTGAGCCTTGAGTGATAGTGAGTGTGTCAATAATACAACAACTCCCTGGTTAGTGATTCTTTTGGTGAATTTTATCTTTTGCAAATTTTGATGAATTTTAATTTTTTTATTTCTCTAATTCTTCAGAGTGATAATGACTGGCCCAGGCTCATATGAATAGTTGCATATGCTTCCATCCAGTACGGATATAAGTACAGACCGTTAGCTAACTACTAGTGTTACTTGAGGATGGAGCCATAGACAACGTCCTCTAAACCACCAACTCTACTAAGGAAGACCGAAGTCCCCTCATTAGAAAGTAGCTGCTCATTTTAGGCCTAGTAGTCAGAGCCTATATCATTTTCTTTTTAATTTTTTATATTTTTATGGAGTTTTTGAAAAAGGTTAATTTTATTTACACAAAGTTAATCCCTCAATTTTCAAAAAAAATTTTACAGAAATTTTTATAAAATTCAGTTCATCAATCAACTTAAACCAAGCCCAAAAAGTTTTTCAAAAAAAAGTTAAAACACAAGCTATGGTTAAAGTATATATACAATAATATACATATACCCCCCTATACTTATCTTTTGATATGTCCTCATAGCACAAGTGTTATGAAGCCATAGCTCTGGTCAAATACAAGGTGACATAATGGAACTGAGTCAGAGCCCCCCTATACTTAGGTCAAAAATAACCTAAGTATAAGAAGACATATAGAGGGAAGAATGATTTAGTCGGGTCCCCCCTATACTTAGGCTGAAAATATCCTAAGTATTTGGTCTAAAATTTGCATGTGGGACCCATGGTTGTTAGGGTCAGAGGGTGAATTTATACAGATGAATATCAAAGAGAGGGGGTGCGGGTGGTGGATTTTTACAGATGAACATGCGGGGGGGGGGTGTATACATTTTGATAGATGTGCAGGGGCGAGGGGTGTGTACGTATGAATATACAGAGATGGTGAGTGGTTATAAAGATATGGATGAATGTGCGTGTATGTGTGGGTGGGGGGGTAGATCATCTAGTGATCTATTTTCTTTCCTTCTTCTTCTTCTTCTTTCTTTTTGCTTTTTTGAAACACACGTGAGTCCTCGAACGAGGACCATAGAAATGCACATGATACATTTTTTTAAAACAAAACGCATGAAAGAAAAGATGACTAAAATTCCTTGAATCTTCCTTGATTTTCTTTTGCGATTCCTTGCAGCTGGAGGTCCCAACTCCACGTCTCTATGGATCTCAAGCATCCTCAATTTCCATGGGCCTTGCCACACAAAAAATAGTCAGAGAGAGTATCAAAAAAATAATCAACAAATGATGCAAAAATAACATGATGAAAACACCTAAAATTATTGAAAATATTCACGTTAAAAATAATTCAACAAAATTCTATAAATAAATAAAAGTGAGCCCTCCTCTCTGGCAACGTCGCCATTCGATGAAGCGCAAATTTGCATCTTTAATAATTTCTTATTGTCATAGTATAGGAGGTAAATTCGGATCATTCAAAAACCACACATTCGAATATGTGGAAATTATTTTACTTGGCAAGTATACCAGGGTCTAACAAAGGGACACAAGCCTCTTCATCAATTATCGAAAATTATTGATTAATTCAAGAGTGATTATTTTCTAGTCTTAGGTCTTCATGCAAATGTGATATGCAATGCAAATAAAATAATGCAAGGAATGATGCATGTAATTTTTATTTGGATTTTATAATGCAAAGATATAATGTGATGACACAATATGCAATGATGCACAAACATATATTAATGCAGACAATAATGTGTAAATATGCCCTACAGATATCAAATTAATGAGACAATTATATGAAATGAAGATCAATTTCAGAGTCAAAGTCTGCAACAAACATGATTAATGTCATTTAAATAAAAGAGCAAGAGACACTATAGATCATAAAAAATTAGCTCCATTAGTTAAGTGTTAAATAAATTAATTAATCATGCCATTAGAAAGATAATGAAATCACATCAAAATGAAACTGAAATTGTTCAATTTGGATCTAAAATGCTCGAGATATGAAAGAAACATTGTATAGGAATAAATGTAATAAAAATACATAAAAATAAAGGATAAATAATCACAAATAGGACTCCGGGGGACCTTTTTGTAATTTCCAAAACTCGAAGGGGCCCTTCTGTAAATCCTCCATTACGTGTAGGGGAATAATTGTAATTTTGTAAAAATGCAGGGCCTCTCTGTAAAATACCCTAGGCACGTATGTAAGGCACACGCCTGGGGGACCTATATGTAATTTTTAGAAGTTAATAGGTCTTCGATGCAATTTACCCAGCACCTCACGAGGGGGCTAAGCTCGGGAGGTGGCTTGGGCTCAGATGGCACGTGACGTGTCCAGGAAGCTTCGGCGTTTGGAATGGAGTCTCCCAGCTTGCAGGTTTGACGGGGCTACATGGCTCCATCTAGGTCGTTGGATGGTCGCCTAGGGGCTCCATCCAATGGTGTCTGTGCTTCTCCTCCGCCGAGGAATAGGTGGCATAATTGGAGCTCCGACGAGGCTGTTAGAGCTCCATCGGGCTCCCCTGTCTTTGTTAAGGGTTACCGGGGCTTCATGGGGTCCTAGCGAGGATGGCTGACGACGGAGGAAGCTATGAGGGTAGTTGTTGGTGGCTGCCAATGAAGCACTACCGGATGTGGAGTCCGAGATCCGAGAGGAGGCGTGAGCTCCGATCATTGACCTGTGCATGCGTGGTGCAAGTGTGGCTGAAGTGAGATGGAACAGGAGACGAGGGGCGAAGAAGGTGGGGTCTCAAGTGGGTTCCTCCGTCGTGAGGGAAAAGAAAAGGGGAGGGGCGAGTGGAGGCTGTGAAAGAGGAAGGAGGTGGTTTGGACCCCCCGCGAAGATCGGGGGCATCCTGCGGAGGTGCTTCAAAGGTCGAGTCGGAGTGAGGGTGTTGGTGTATACGAGACTAATGGAGAGAAACAAAAGAAAAAGCAGAAGAAACGTACCTGAACGTCGACAGAAGGAGATGGCGGCTAATGTGGTATGGGCTGAGGCTCGAACTGGAGCCTCCGATCATCGCTCAACCTGATCGATCGGTCCAGGGGGCTCATTGGCGCCTGGGGTAGCCAATACATGGCCGAAGGACCATGGATCACACCGAGGACTGGGTAGCCATTATCGCCTCAACAACCGCCCTCCGCTATCACCGGAGAGCGGAGGAAGCAGGGCTTCAACCCCTCGAGTGGTGGATGAGGTGCAAGGGAGATAGAGGTGGCATATTTGAAGGTGAATGTGGCCAATTACAGGTGGTTATGGCAAGGATTTTGAATGGCCAATTGAAGGCCCTTGAAGCTCGGAATTGATGGAAAGAGGGGCGCGTGAGGATGAGGGATGTAACAGCTGCAAAGAGGGGCATTAGGCTGCGAAGAGGTGGTTGGAGGTAGTTGTTAGACTAAGAAGGGTGAGCGGGAGGAGCAAGGTGTAACAGACGGAGGGGGGGTGTTACAGAGGTAGACGACGGGTTTTGGTCCGTTGGATCTTGCGATCCAACTATCCTATTTAGGGCACGAACGAAGGGTGTGCATCAAATATAAGGATTTGATCCAATGGCTAGGAAGCGGGCGTGGGTTAACGGATGGGATGAGATGGGAGGGAAGATCTAAGGGCTAAGGATGAAGGGCAATGTGGTGAGGGTGGAGCCATAGGATAGGAGCGAGATCGTATGGTCTAGAAGAGAGCGGGGCTGGGTGGATAAGATTAGATCAGGGGGAAGATCAGATGGCTGAAGATCAATCTGGAGATGAACGATTGAGATGGAAGTGGGTGGGAGGAGATCCAAGGGTGGAGAGTGAGGCCGAGTGGCAGAGAGAGGTGCAGCCATGTGGGTGGCCTAGAGGGTGCCATATGGCTGCACCAGAAAATTCAAAAATAATAAAAACAAAGGAAAATCTAAAAGAAATAATAGGAGGCTTCATTAGGAAAAAGTCAAAATGTGAAAGTTGTAGATCTCGATGAGATCTATAAGTTTCATGTTGAACAAAAAGTCAAACGAGGTCATTTGTACAAAAGTATATTTTTGGGGCATTTTTAATAGGAAAAAACACTACTTTTGTGGTTTTGAGACTTTTTATTTTTAATTTCTAATAAAAGACAAGATAAATATATACAATAATTAACCTAATTTTTAGGTGGTTTTTAATAAAATAGAAAACAAAGGAAAAAGGTTAGTAATTAAATTCAATAAATTAGGTTTACAATATAGGTTAATTAAACACAGAATATTCACAATATAAGAATAGTTAATAATAGGGAATTACTGGAGGTTTTTATTGAATTGTTTAAGCTAGGAGAATAATACGTAGATTTTTACATGTTGTATATGAGATTCATCATCTGTGGAGTCTTTGAACTTTCAATTCTGGATAAATAATCTACTACCACATTCGTGACTCCGGGTTCATGTCTTATTTCCAAAATAAATTCCTTGAGTAGAAGGATCCAATAGAACAGTCGTGACTTGGCATCCTTCTTTTGCTATAAGTACTTGATAGCAGATTGGTCGATGAATATGATAACTTTGGAACCAAGAAGGTGAGATTGAAACTTCTCGATGGCGAAAACCACTGCCAATAGCTCTTTCTCTATAATTGTATAATTTTTCTAGGACTCATCTAATGTCAGACTGGCATAATGTATAACATAAGGTGATACATCCATGCATTGTCCCAACATAGCCTCAATAGAAAAGTCATAAGCATCCATTAGGATCTCGAATGATAGAGACCAATTAGGTGCTTGAAGGACATGCACCTGAATAACCGGATCTTTCAATTGGTTGAAGTCTTGGAGGACCTTGTTATACACAATGAAATCAACCTACTTGCCTAGCAGCTCGGTGAGATGTTGAGCAATCCTGCTGAAGTCCTGAATAAATCTTCTATAAAATCCAATATACCCCAGAAAAGACCTCATCTGCTTCAGTCTTTGATGGCTCAAGTTTGGCAATGACATCCACCTTAACCGGGCCGACCTCCCTACCTCGTTTAGAGACGACATGGCCTGACACAATTCCTTCAGTGATCATAAAGTGACTATTCTCCCATGAGAGCACTAAATTCACCTCACAATATCTCTTCAGTACTTTGTCTAGATGCGAAAGACATGCATCAAAACTGTCATCATAAATAGAGAAATCATCCATAAAAATCTCCAAAAAAACCGCTCATCATGTCACTGAACACAATCAACATACAACTTTGAAATGTAACGGGTGCATTACACAATCTAATGGGCATCCACTTGAAGGTATAGGTGCCAAAACAGACAAGTGAATGTAGTCTTCTCTTGATCTTCAAGAATGATCCCCACTTGGTTGTACCCAGAGTAACCATCCAAGAAACAAAAGAAATCTTTCTTTGCCAATCTTTCGAGAACTTGATCAGTAAAGGGCAGGGGAAAGTGATCTTGGTACTTGAGTTCAGGTGCCAGTAATCTACACAGACATGGCATGACATAAATACTCGAGTAGGGATCTCCTCTCCTGGGTCATTTATAATAACCACGATTTTGGATTTCTTCAGGACCACACATAATGCACTTACCTATTTAGAATCAAAGATGGGATAAATAAAGGCAACATCACACCATTTCGTGATCTCTTTCATGACAACTTCCCAAAGATTAGGATTCAACCTACGTTGAAACTCGCGGGACAACTTGTTGTCATCCTCTAAGTAGATATGGTGTGAACATAGGGTCGGATTTATCCATTGGAGACCATAAACATTCCAAATAAGAGTCTTGAGATTTTTGTCTCGAACCTATAACAAGTGATGTTCTTGATCAACATTCTATCACGAATTGATGAGGACTGGATATTGTTCAGGCTCACCGGCAAGGAAGGCATACTTCAGATTCATAAGAAGCGGCTTTAATTCTGGTAGAGTATGTCAACTTTTCATTAACTTTCGAGACTGGACTGGTGGTTGGTGCATGATTTTTCAATAATTTGGTGTCCATCTCAATCACTCTTGGTTCAGATAACAAAATACCGAACATGTCTGCAATTGTTTACTCTTGTTCAGTATGGGATGAACTTTGTTCAAACAATTTGATTAGCTCATCGGCATGTATCTCCCTACAGGCATACGAACAATGTTCGATTGTGCTTTCCAGGTCTTCTTCTATAGGACGAATTACTGGGTCAAAATGTCATTCAAAAGGACAAGCTTGGACCTCTGATTTTATCAATGATGTCACAGTCTTCTAAATGCGGTGTATTTGGTTCACTTTTTCTCCGATGTGCGATCTGTTGCTTTGGATTCTGCGATCATCTCTATTGTAACCTTGTCACTGTGGGAGTGAAAGGTAATCTTTCCAGATGTGTAGTCAACTACCACCTCGATTGTTCGAAGGAATGGTCATCCAAGTATGGTAGGGGTCTCAAGTAATAATGTAAATGATTTCATGTCTAACATAATGAAGTCTATTGGTAATTTCATGCCTTGTACTGTTACAATAACATCCTCCGGTATATCTCAGTCTCTTAATGGATAGATAAACAAACTGAAGGATCATCCTTTTTGGTTTTAGCAGGACCAGTATGAATTCCTTGAGAAAAGATGTGGGCATGATGTTTATCAAAGAGCTGCTATCAAGTAGATTGCGCTCAAAAATTTGGTCAAAGATCTCACATATGATCAAAGGTGCCCCCATGTCTTTGTTTTTAGTTGGTAGATTGCTAATCAAATTCACTGTGACCATGGTTAGGATGTGCTTTTCTGCTTTGTTCTTATGGGGTTGATAATTTTATGTACATGCCTCTTTCACTCCTTTCTTCACACCCGACATGTATCCCATGGATTTCAATAATGTCATTTCCAAAAATATATTTTGTAATATTTCCACAACTCCAGGGTCAGATAAATATGTCTTCAATTTTCAATTTTTATTTTTCATAGCATTGAGAAAAGGAATATTTACATGTCAAGAATCAAATGTTTTTTGGAATCATATTTTACAAATGAATGATTAGAAAGGGTACATTCATTCATCATATGAGGAGAGCAAAAAACTGAAACATCGACTTCGTTGGCTTGCATGGGATCGACTGCAGGTGATGATGTCTCCTTGCTTGCACGGCTTGGCCTCGACTGTTATTATATTTTTATCTTTTGATTTTTCTTCATATTTTTTTGAATTTTTAGATCGGGTGCGACTCCTCTCTCTTTTTCTTCCCCACCTGATGCTGGATCAATGACTATAGAAGATGAAGACTGGCCCTCTGAAGCTTTATTCTTCCCTTTCATGATAAAAGATGGTTATAATGTCTTACCGCTCCTGAGAGTCACAACATTAGATAAAATAAATGAAGTATTCATACCTAACTTGGTGGGATAGGATTCATTGCAATATACATGCTCCTTATGGCGGAAGTTATTGGGATTGGCCTCAAGCTGTGCTGGCTGATAATCTTCGTGACGGTTAACTCATCCAACTTCTGGCTCATATCCATCATGTTATTCACAAGCTGAGCCAAGAAGTCAAGTACAGGATTCACCGGTACAACCTCAACCGGTTTAGCATGTTGAGCTCACTGAGATTGATATGAGTGTGGAGCTTGCGGCTGGTAACTCTGAAAATACGGATGAGGAGGATATTGCTGATAGTGTGGAGGAAAAGGATACTGATTTTGATACTGAGAAGCCAACTGATAGTGATACTGTTGCTAGCGATATGCTTGTTGCTGGTGATTCCTTCTCCATGTGTTAGCATTCTTCGGAGACATGTGCTGAGAAGGTTGGTGCTGGAATGTTATTCCATCTTGATGTTGGTGGAATGACCATATGGCTGATGATTAACCCTAGTGTTGTCCTCCTGAATGGGTCAATTGTGATTCAATGCCCTGAATACCATTCACCTTTTGAATTTGGGGTGGAGGTGGGAAGTACGACTCGACGTATGTCGGGGGCTATGGATGGGACACGACCATCTCTGTTTGTTGCATCTATGATGATGTGCCATGGTCGGGTGCATGCACGTAGTATACATGTTGGACTGACTGAGGTTGCTCTGGACTTTAGTACTGTGGTTGGTCTTTCAGCTTGACAATAGATGTCTCAGCTAATGTACTCGCAGACTGACACGAGTTGATCGTGCTCACCAGAAACTTCAGCTGCTTTGTGATCTGGATGATCTTGTCCATATTTTTGTTTCTTGATTCTATCACATTAAGTTTCTCAAGGTCTTGTGATCATTTTTTGATAATGTCAACCTTGGACAAGTGGTTCCTAATAATGCTCAGGTATAAACTCTTGTTCATGTCCTCTTCACGAGAAGTCACAATATTGACGAACTTGTAGAGGATTTGCGAGTTCTTATGGAAATCACGGACAAAGACAATACATCTGATCCCTTCGACCATCTCCAGAACAATTTACCAAATGACATCTTTGTACTTTTTGAACTGAGATCCTTAGTAGGAGGCATCTACCAGCCTTTTTTATCCTAACTTGAATTCCACAGAAATTATAGACCATATTGGTTTTTGGGATGTCGTGATAGGGGAACTTCTCTTGCAAATCTTTGAATCATTCCCACGCCTCGTGAATCAGCTCATGAGACAATTATGAGAAGTTTGATATTAACACTCGCATCTGATTGAGATGAGTGACAAGCTTAAAAATCACCCTTTTAACTTTGATCTGTTGTTGTAGTCGGGCAATTCAACGATTTTTCAAAAATGATCACACCGAGAAATGATATGGAGAATCATATTTCAATGCAATCGAATTTATTATATTACTTGAGTAAGTCCCAAGGTCGAACTCACAGAGATAATATGATGGTTTAGAATTAATCTTTAAATAATCTAAAAAATTAGGTTTTCATAAGAAGATGAATATTTTTGGTGTTTTCTGTATTTTTCAACTTTTTATTGTTTAAAAGATGTAATTAATTTGAAGAGAAAACACGATGCATGAATTTACAAATATTTTGATAATAAAATTGATGCTATGTTATGTGGTGAAATAAGAAATAATAAATGCAATATTTGAAATTTTCTTGAAGATGCAATAATATGATGCAAAAATGGTGAATGCGATAAATGAAAACCAAGCAAGCAGCCAAGCGAAGCAATTAATCCGAACCCTCCCTTATTTAATCTCAGAGATAATTTGTCAATTAATATCAAATTAATTTCTCCAATAAATATCCCCAAATTAATTCCTTGATAAATGCAAAGTTTATTGAGTAAAAGAATCATTGAAAATGAATAATCATGCTCAAAATTATCAAATAAGTATCCTCAATTTATGTAAGTAAGATTATGTCTCGAAAATGGAATCTCAATGTTCTATATGATAGAGAATAAATCACTGTTCAAATCAACACTAAGAACGCGAAAATCCGATAAAAGATGTTCGAGATATGATCAAATAAAGTTTAGGGACTATATTATAATAAAAATAAATAAAAGTGCAGTTATACCTTTGTGGAGGGATCTCTGATAATTATGTAGAACCACATGGGTGCCCTTGTAATCTACCCACGGTAGGGGTACAGATGTAATTCTCTAAAGCTCTAAGGACTTTGCTGCAATTTGCCTACTGCACGTGTATGCTACACATGAGCGTGTGCTTCTTCGCAATTCAAAGAAGGTGGAAGGGCTGGGGCACAATTTCCCCAGTCACACGTGAGATACACATGGCGTGGCGAGGCTCGGTGGGCCGTTCGTGATTCTTGCCTCCACATGGCGTCTTCTTTTTGCTTCGGGTATGTCTGAAGCACGTGGCATGGTCCCACAGCTCAGGGTTGATATGGACACTCCGATGAATCTCGATTTGATTGTGGGGTAGTTGCTGCTTGATCCTGAGTTCATGTCGAAGGCGACTGGTGCGGGGTGCTCTTGGCGGTCGGTGAAGGCAAAGCTACGATGAAGCGACAGTGGTGGCTTTGGTGAGATGGTGGCGGTCAGAGTCAAAGGACGAGAGGTGCGAGGTCGAATCACCTGTATTCGAAAGGAGAAGAAGGTGATGGTGAAGAAGAGGTTCACCTGGTAGATGAGGAGCAAAGAGGCTCTCTCTAGTGATTCTTGACTCGACTGTGGTGGCGTAGCCCATGGGAGACTCAGTTGATCGTGGATGAGGAGCCCCATGAAGCCACAAGCTTTGTGGATCTCGCCTAGAGTGTTCTTCACCGGAGATAATGGTGTTGTCACCACCATTGTCCCGGCTCTCTCTCTTTCTGTATCAGAAGATCTCGGATATGGCGGATGGAGGTCGAAGGCTGACCAGATATGGGGTTTAATAGGGATAGGAGTTTGGTCATGGCCGAAGATAAAGGAGATGGTGGTTATGGTGTTGGTTTCCGAAGATGGTGGAAGGTTGGTTAGGGCGAAGGGTGTAGCTGGGGATGGATGGTCAGAGAGAAATAAGGGGAATACGACAATGGATGAAGTGGATGGGATTTAGGGTTTCGATCGGTGTTGTTGGCAAAGAAGGGGGAAGAAAGTTTGGTAACCGGAGCTTGCGGGTTCATTGAGAAGGGATATAGTTTGTTGACGCCGATAGGTCTCCTACCGTTGAGAGGTGACAAGAAGGCGGAGCAAAGGATAGGATAGAGGATATAAAGGCGGAGTATGGACAATCACTGTGGGGACTGCGACAGAATAAGGCGGCATCGGGTGGTTGGCACAGCAGTGGAAGGAGGTAGGAGAGAGTCACGTGCTTAGCACGTGAGGTCGTGGTAGAGGTGGACGTGCTATGCACGTGAGGAGAGAGAAAGGAAGGGGGTGACTAGGGCCATGTGGCCTAGTGCATGAAATTCAGAGATAAAAAGATTAGAATTAGAAAATGGACTCGGATGCAAAAGTGTTCAACACGAAAAATGTTCTTTAAATGCAACCTACAATGTTCTTAAAGGAATCAAATGCAAATGAAATGATCCATGCAAGATATGATTTTTTGGTGATATTTTATATATAAAATATCAATTTTTAGCTTTGGAAATTTTATTTGATTTTCTGATGGTAAATAAGTATATGCAAAAAATAAACATGCTATGAAATAATGCAATTGACTCAAATACAATTTTTTGTATTTTTATAGGTTGAGTTAATGTCAAAATAAGTTAGGGAGGTGGAATGTGTACATATGGATCAAGTTAGAAAGCTCAAGTCAGAATTGGTCTTTTTCATTACTTTTCCAATGTTTTTGGATTTTGAATTTTATGTGTTATATTAAAACATGAAATGTAATGAAGAAATGAAAAGGAAATAAATCAAAAAAATGAAATATGCACATGAAATGATAAGTCAAAATCAGTAAAAATGTACAATGCACAATTAGGTCCCATAACCTAATTTTCACAAATGGACTCTGATTCTTTTGAATTTGATCTTGATTTGTAGATAATTTAATGCACATTAATTAAAAAGTGATTAGAGTTCATTTGGATATTGTATGATAGAGATATCAGTGTTTTTGTCTGTATGTCCTGAAATTGGGGTTTGAGATTATTTTGAATATGTATATGTTATCATTTTTTAGGATTTTTCATAGATTAAGGCTAGTGATATGTACACAATGGAGTTAGTTTCTTGACAATTGAATTTAGCGTGAATTAATGAAAAATGCCCGAGGTTAGGTGAAAATATAAAGATGATTATTAATGTAGAAATGAATGCTAATTTATGCAAATAAATTATGAGTGCATGAAAGTTAATTTTATGAAGTTAACATGTAAATGATCCTAAATTCTTGGGATGAAGCTCTATTTTCAGCTAATTAGAATGATGAATCACAGATTCATCAACCCCCTATTCTTAAACCTTGCTTAGCCCTGAGCAACTAAAGAAATGAAGAGGTGAAATGCGATTGGTTCCATACCAAGATCATGAGTAAAATGTAAAAATGAAGCTAGACCCAACCTTTGTATTAATAGTTTGGCAGAACTCCTCTGAGGATTAGGGTTTGAAAATCAACATCCTCCAAGTTCTACACGTCATTGTAACATTTTCGGCTCAGATGTTATCTTGGATTAATCCTCCTCCCAAAACATACTCCATGAACATTGAACAACTGTCTCATGTGCATGAAAGGTGTTAGATCTTCCCATCACGAATATTAGAGTACCACACAAACCTCTCCTCCAATAACTTGTCCTCAAGGAGTCAGGTATTTCCTTATAAGTTCAAGTATATGATGTGCCCACAATCGATGGGGGAGAAGATAGAAGAATAAGAAGAGAACTAGAGTGTGGCCAGTGTAGCCACATCTCCTTGTGAAGCCGACCAGTTTAGCCAAGTCTCCACCAAGATCTGCAGGTTGTCTGAAGCTTGGATCTTTTTGGTCAAATATTTATTTGGCAGTTGGATTTTTTTGATATGGACTTTTGGTTGCTTTGCATGGATCTTTTGTGCCCCTACGGATAATGAATCTTTCTTTCCGCACATGTTTTGAGGTCTTAGAAAAATTTGTGCCAGTAGTTCATCCCTCATCTGAAGCTTTATTTCAATCCATACTCCAGTTTTTAGATGTTCACGCTACCAGAAAAGAGACTCACACGGTCTTCCAACACCCCGTCTAAGTTGACAAAGTGCATAGTGTGAGAGTACATATTAATTCTCTATTCAAGAGCTGTAACTAGAATGAGGCGACCATGTTAGACACTAAGAGTTAGTCTACACATTGTCATGTAGAACTCGATGAATTAAGTCAAAGACCTGAAGCTTCTAAAATCCTATTTCTCAGTGAAGTTCCTCTAAAAATTAGGTGGATTAAGGTCAAGTCATGACCACGCTCGGTTTCTGCTCAACTCGGTTCAGAACCCAATGGCTTTTCACCAATGCAAATGCATGAAATACTGAATGAAGTGCATTTGCGTGAAATACAAACATCTTTTTGTCATTTTTAAATTTTATGATTTTTTGTGTACTTTTGTTATTTTGAAGAATTTTATTCTCATTATTCGCATTGTACAAATTTCTACGCATTAGACCAATTTTCTCAAGTTTTACAAAAATTACCCACTCCGCAAGTTAGTTGTATATACAGAAAATAAAATACCATATAGTAGGATGCAATGTAAGATATGTGTAGGAATGTGACTCATTTCCCCCTATACTTAGTGTATGCTAAGTATATGAGGATGCAAAAGAAAAAAGAGGGGGTAGAAGTCGAGGGTAAAGAAGAGTAGAATGATGGATATACACATGCGGGCATCAATTTCCCCTATACTTAGGCCTTGGCCTTCGTATAGAAAGAGTAGTACAAGGGAACCAATGAGATTGGGGAAAAGGTGCCGATGTTCAAGGATGTTTTCAACAGATCTTTAATCCGGCATGTAGTGGGAGGGAATATGGACGTGAAGAACGTGACGAAGAAGATAAAGATTCCCAACCATTGTCGAAGTCATACTCAGAATAGTAGTGTTCGGTGGGGGCTTGATGAATCTGCATTTCATCATCTTTATTCATTTATTTTATCTTAAAATCCTGTATAAAATACCTGTATATAATACTAACTCCATATTCTTACTAACGTGCATACGTGTGTAAATATTGTACACTTTTTACCATTTTAACCTAAAATAAATAAATAAATAAAGGGAAAATAAGAAAAGAAAATAAAAAAGGAAGACTGTATATATGCTGACATGAACCCCGAGAGAAGGTCAAGTCTTGACCGAATCAATCAAGAATAAAGTAGGGGGAGATAGTGTCCTTAATCAGAAAATCCAAAAAATTTTTGTGTTGTGTATATTTGTATACTACACTGCTTTATTTGTACATAAACCTCAAACAAAATAATTTTCAAAATAAAAGTTGTAAATAAAAATGTTTCCTAAATAATAAAAATAATTGCACAATCAAATCATGTACAAAATAAAAGCAACCACACTTGGAAAAAGCCACTAAGCAATAATTGATAGACCAATTTCGGCTTCATATGAACTCAAATTGAACCAAACTCACTTCCATTGTGTTCTAAATTAAATTATCTTTAAAATGGCTGTGATTTCATAATTTTCGAAATTATGGGTGGAAAGTTGGCTTTTGGAGTAAATTGTGCAATTTTACCATTTATTTGTACATATTGTATTTTATAAATATTTTTACTAATTCTTTAAAATAAAAATAAAAAATATAATATAAAATTTTTAAAAAAGTAATTAATTTCCTTATTTAACTATGTATATAATGTACCATGTGTATATAGTATCTGTATATAGTTGTTGATCTTAAATAACCACCACAAAAAATAAAAAAATAAAAATATAAAAAAATAAAAAATAATATAGTTCCCGTTTCTGATTTTCTTAAAAAATAAAATATTTTTTTTACTCTATGTTTTTATATTTGCATTTTTAAAAAAAATCACGGGCGGCACACCAACGCCTCCGTCGCCTTCGCCAGCCCGCGTCGTTCACGAGAGCCGCCAGAGCCGTCCAGCCGCATCTCCTCCCGTCCACCAGCCAGCTCCACCACCCGGTCGAGTCCCTCACCGCACGCATACCCCGACGCTCCAGCCCCGCCGCGGGATGCTCCTTCTGCCACCGTCGCCCGCGGCTTTGGCCCGAATCGCCACCGCCCCTCGACACAACCGCATCTGCCGATCTCCACCGACTGCGTGCCATTGCATCCAGCCTGATGACCTCCACCAACTGCACACCACCACATCCGACCTGCCGCCCTTCACGTCTAGCTCCACCATCACCCCCGTCCCGGTATCTTCCCCAACAGTGCCGCCGGCCTCTGCCTGCGCAAGCCCACACGCACGACCGACCACCTGCATGCACCGACTATCTTCACCGATCCATCACACCCATCAGAAGCTCCACCGTCTGTTGTCTTGGAGGAGAAGGCAAGGAGGCGGTGCACCACCTTCCTTCGTCGCTCTTGCTTGAGAGAAGGAGGGGTGGCGGCCCCCCTTTTGAGATCTCTTTTGGTGAACAACGAAGGAAGCTCAGTAACCCTAGGGGAGGGCATGAAAAAATAATTTTGGGCAAATTGCATCCATATCCCCGATAATATCAGAAATTATATAAAAAGCACCCTGCTCCGAACGTGCGTGTAGAGCACGTTTTAACTGGGTAATTTGCATTTTCTTTTCCATTTTTATTTATTGTTACATTTTAATTCTAGAACTTTAAACATTCACATTTTAGCCCATGTTATCTAGATATTCATTTTAATTGATCTTTTCTTTGAAATAAATATTTTTCTTGCTCAATAAATTATGAAAAATCATGATATGTTCCTGATGTGTGTATCTGTCTAGCATAAATTTTTCATTGCATTTTATTTCAATTGATATTATTAAAAAAATAAAAATGTGCCATTTTTCCTTCCTGAAATTTAAAAATTCATAAAAATTTGAACATTGCTCTAAAAATTCCAAAATTTAGATTAAGTGTATTTCACTGTCTTTTAATTTCTGTGCAAATTTCGTGCATTAACTCTTTTCAAAACCTAAAAAAAATGAAAAATACCAAAAATCTTAGAAAAATCACAAAAAATTCTACAAAAATCCAAAAATCATGAGTTCACTTTCTGTTTGTGGATATTTGTCTATAGTTTAGCATAAAATAATTCCAGGAGTTTTGGACTCTTAAATATTTTTAAGTTGCAAAGTACTCGAGGTTGTGCACTGTTTATTATTTTTGTCTCTATTTGATTTTTAGAAAAAAATACAAAAAACATCTGAAAATTCTATAAAAATTTCCAAAATAATTCAAAACATTTAAAACCCAAAAATATTTTCTCTGTAATTTTCTGAGCATTTCATACTATTTTGAAAAATACAAAAAGAGTGTGGTGTGTGTATTTCTTTACTTATGCATATCATTCCTTATTTTTGAAAATAAAAAATTGAAAAAAATCAAAATCATTAAAAATTTGAGAATCAGAAAATAAAAAATTAGAAATAAAAAAATATAAAAAATATAAAAAATAAAAAATTCACAAAAACCAAGGATAGTTTGCCTTTGAGATTCTTGCCTTTTTCTTTTAATTGATTTTCTTTCAATTATTTGAATAACCTTAGGGAATTGTAGCCTCCCTGAGTTCGATCATGTCCGCTATACATGTAAATAAGTAGCAAAAACATTTCTCTTGCTCCACCTTATTTTTGTAATCATTTTGCAGCGAGAGAAGAAAAATTTTTGTTTGTTTGATCCGGGATTTTTTGGGGATAACAACAACTTCATATACCAATAACAACCCATCTTCGGAAAACATGTGTCAACAAAATGGCGTCGTTGCCGGGGAGGTACGGCCAGGGGAGTTAGGTTTCTCTTTTGACCTGCTATTCTTTATTGTATATATCTGTGTATATTTTTCCACATTCTCTCCATTGTTCATATTCACTATTTCATTTTATTTTTTTCCTGCTTATATTTGATAATTGTGTTTCTTACATATTCTCTCTTTTCTTTTTCTTGCGAGGGCCGGTGGAGCGAAGGAGGCGATCCTAGGAGAGCCAAAACACCAAAGCAACGCGAATGCGGCTTGATTCTTCACCAAGTCGTAGGATAGAGTGAGAGGAGGATAAGAAGAATTAAAGGAGACCAAAAAAAGACTTATTTATTTATTTTATTCTAGCATTTGAACCCTTGTAAACGGACATTCATTTGTTACGGGATCTATTTCGCCAAGTGACGGTGCACTTAGGGGACCTCACCGGTTTTGTTTTCATAGCCTTATTTTTCTTTATTTCCCATGGATTTCGTAAGCTACCTATTGATTGCTTTAAATAATTTGCCTGATCTAGGTAATTAATTAGGTCCAAGCACCCTAAACAAGAATTTATGTACCTATAGAATAGAGTGTAATTGGACTTAGTCAAATTAACCTGTTCTTGCCCGCTAATAGAAGCTATTGTTAGGATGGTTCACTTGTATTTGCATATAGGTTAGTTTATTTTTTTGTATTTCAATTCTGCGCGAATCATTTTGCATGTAGAGTGCTCGCGACAAGGTACGAATCTCTAACCCCTGCATGCATCATTGTGTTTAATCACGTATTGGCATTTTCGATCTCCTTCCTTGTTTTCACTCACATAAGTTAAAAAGGAAATTGGACACTCGGTAGGTGTTTGGTGAAAATACTCAAACCAAGTGATATCTGTCTAAAAATTGGTACTGCTAATGAAAACTCAACCCTAAAATAAACGTAAGGAAAAATAATTGTTTTGGGCAGAGTAACCCCTCATTGGTTGGTTTGCTTGAGCGAGAGAGCGACCCGCACACTAGGATAGAACCACACCTGAACTTCCGTTAGACTACTGGTCTTGGGGTTAGTCATTCTCCAGTGAGGATCTCTCCAGTAGCCGGTAAGGCGGTCCGCGACGTCCTTAGCATACTGAATTGATCGGGTAGCTGATAAGCGGTCTGCAATTCATACTGAATGGGAAAGCTATAACTTTGGGATTGGGCTAGTCTCTTGGGAGCATCGGGTTCCTAACATCTCGCTTTTAATCGCTCTGATAGATTGTATTATCACCAAACTCTAAGAATTGACAAGATAATTGATTGAGCCTTCACGATCTTCACATTGCGTTGAGTTGGTGAACTGGAGGTTTGTATTGTGTTCGATTGCTAGTGATAGAGATCCTTCTGCGCAATTTGCACCTTCATTCACTTTCACTCTTGCATTGACCTTCGTGCTCTCGCATCCTGACTATTGATTTCGAAGATGTCGGACCAGAGTATTTTCGTTCGAACTCTGCGAACTCATTCTACACTCCGAGCCATTCACCTTCACCCTTCACGACATCCATAAACCCACTATTTGAGATTGGCTTTAATCTCGAATTCATATCTGAGACTCCATCAATTCTGAGCACTAATCGAGTGTCATGCACATTTTTAGAGTCAGATACCGGACACTTGATGCCACCAAAGGGAAAGGGAACCATGTCAGAATAGAGAAAGATCAACATCACTATGT
The DNA here is from genome assembly GCA_037367405.1 of Ottelia alismoides. Classification (NCBI taxonomy): domain Eukaryota; kingdom Viridiplantae; phylum Streptophyta; class Magnoliopsida; order Alismatales; family Hydrocharitaceae; genus Ottelia; species Ottelia alismoides. Next base: position 51,661 of record JAZKJV010008320.1, on the reverse strand, counting down.
TAGCCTCCATGTAGTCAATTCAAGCCTAGAAAACAGAGCAGGCTAATTTTCAGATCGCATTGAGAGACATGATTCTCGAGCTCAGACAGGAAAGAGAAGATAGGAGAGAGGAGGATAGAAACAACTCTGGAGGTGGGAATGGGGGAGAAGACCCTAACATAGAACCTTGGGTAAGCCTACATTAAAGGATGCTTATAATCCAGGGGCAGGATAGACGAATTCTTGGATACAAATCCCTACGATTCATGGGCATTTCGAGCTTAAGAATACTATTTTGCCTCTTTTCTCAATATTCCATGTAAATATCAATGAAGAACATTATATACACCTCGAGAAGTTTGATCGCATTTGTGGAACAATACACTACCCAAATGTCCAATTAGAGGTAGTGCAGATGACCGCCTTCCCATTTAGTCTGATGGACAAAGCTTTGTATTGGTTGAATCACTTGGGGAAGGTTGTCACTACTTGGGAAGAGTTGAGGTCCGCATTTCTGAACAAATATTACCCGCTCGAACGACTCAACCAAATGTGATCCTTGATTGCTAATTTCTCCCAGATGCTACAGGAGCCTATTCATGAGGCGTGGGAAAGATTTAATGATCTGACGGAGAAATATCCCCATCTAGCCTTGTGCGAAATTTCTTTGGGGGTTTAAGTATAGAGAATCAGAAGCTGGTAGATGATGCTTGTGGGGGGATCCACTTATACAAGGATGAGGATGTCCTTTATCAAATCTTTAAGGAGATGACAGAGAGTTCAGCAGCTCTTTATTCTTCACATGCTTTTCAGAAGCACCCCGACACCTCCCCTGCAGTTCCCCACAAGGCTGTCAATATGATGGCAACACAAGAAGTGGATAAGGTGGATAGCATTGACCTGGCCATCATTGGAAACCACTTATCCAAAGTGGACATTATTGAGAAACGATCTAAGGAGCTTGATAAGCTTCAAGTGATCGAGCAGAGGACGAAGAACTTGTATAAGCTGGATGAGATAACAAAGCACATGGAGCTTCTTGTGAGTAAGATAAATGCAGTTCACAGTGTGAGTGCAACAGTCGATACCTCTACTAGGGAGCAGACTTCTTCCACCCAGCAGAGTAGCGGAGGACCATCTACAATTCAGCATATCTACTACGTGCAGACACCTGATTAGGTTCAGCAACAGTCACATCCGATAGTTCCTTACCAACAGGAAGTAGCCTACACTCCTGAGCAGCAATCTCCACCTCCACTTGTCATTCAGGAGGTGAGCGACATCTGGTTCGACTGTGAACAAACCAGCCCCATCTGTCAGGGCAAGGCCAGTTGGCTTCACAGTAGGGTCAGAGACCCGCCTACCAGTTTAAGGGAGGCAGACAACAGCAGTACCAGTACCAGCAGTTCCAGCCTCACTATCATTCTCCACCATAATTCCAAAACTGGAGACAAGGCCAGCCACAACCGCAATCTATGTATTTTCCTCATCCTACCCAGCAACAGACTGCATATCATGGACATCATCCTCATCCTCCTCATTATCACAATATGTATGGTTACCAACAGCCTCTGTACTATCAGCCTCAGCGACAACCAATCAATGAGCAACTTGATTCCCCTTCAGTCAATCCAGCACTGGACCAACTTGCATTGCTCATGAAGAACATGAATGAACTGACTCAGCGGATTGACGACCTGACCACCACCAAGACACTGATTCGAGCACAGGTCAAAGCCAACCCCAACAACTTCAGACGCAAGGAGCAAGTAGCCAATAGCCCACCCACCCCCGAGATAGGTATGTCCCTTTATTTACATGTTTATCTGACGCCATTCACCAGCAGTCGCCTACGCAACAGTTGGGGTTGGGAGATCGATCCACTGAGAGAGCATCATCTTCTACATCATTTCCTTCACCAGCAGTCGGGAGGACCAGTGTAGCAGCACCAGAGTTTGGAGTTTCACCGCCTTCACCACCACCTTCACCAGGTATATGTAGATCACCATCAGCAAGGGAGAACATACCGGTCGCATATTCTTCCTCTTCACCAGCAGCATCATCCCGTTCTATTTTAGATTCGATTTTTCCTTCACCTATTCTGGACAATGCTGTACAGACTGATTCTGTTGTCCTTTTGTACATGATGATTCTACTTTGAATAATGGAAATGAACGTTTGCATGTTTATTCTGATTCTGTGCCATTTCCTTCTGCTCTCAAAACTAAAAAAAATCAAAAATTAAAAACAGCACTATCTGACCCTGGAGTGGTTGAGATCTTACATAACATCTTATTAAAGATGCCACTCCTTAAGGCAATAGAATACATGCGTACAGTAAAATAGGGAATGAAAGAGGCATGTACACAAAAGCGTCAACCAAGGAAGAACAAACGAAAGGAAACAGAGAAACACATCTTGACCATAGCCACAGTTCATGCCATCAGTAACCTCCCGCCTAAAAAGAAAGACAAGGGAGCACCTCACATCCGTTGCCATATCTTTGATCAAGAATTTGATCGTACTCTTCTCGATAGCGGTTCCTACGTTAATCTCATGCCTTCCTCTTTACTAACTGAATTTCGATTAGGACCTCTTAAAACAACCAAGATGATCCTTTAGTTTGCTGATAGATCGATTAAGAGACCAAGAGGTGTTTTAGAGGACTTTATAGTAACAGTGCAGGGAATGAAATTCCCTGTTGATTTTATTGTCATAAATATGGACACACCCGCACCATTACTCCATACCCCGATCATACAAGGTCGACCATTCCTCCGAACGGCCGAAGCAGCAGTTGCTTATGGTACTGGAGAGATCATCTTTCACTCTCGCAGTGACAAGGTGAAAATTGAGACGATCTCTGATCCTAGACCATCACCACCACCAACAGTAGATGATACAAAGAAAGTTATATCAGAGCCAGAGGATTGTGATTTTCTTGCTAAATTCAAAGAGACAGATCTTTTCATTGATTTTATAGATAACTAGGAGTTCCTTTCCGAAAAGGACTCTATAGAAAGCACAGTCGACATGAGTTCCCTTGGTGGTCCAATTGAGATAGTTGCTGATGAGCAGTTTGAGCTTATTTTTGAGGATCAATCTGAGTTTCTAGAGACACCTTTTGATATTCCTTTTATACACTTTTTTGAGATTACTGATTATATGCCTCCTTCTGAGAGTTTTGAGGTCCAAATATCTGAGCCATTCATTGAATTTCCTGATTTATGCATAGATGGGAGACATCATTATGAGATTATTGCTGACATATCTGAGCTATTAATTGATAATAATATTGAAAATCCTGATGAGCCCTTCGTTTCTGAGCAGAGATCATTCATTGCAGATCTACCAGACATTCTATTTGTTGAGCCGTCAGTAGCCAAGGTGGACAGTCCATATAGTAAAGATCACATACAGTCTACTAGTACAGTAGCAGAGGTTATTGCAGAGCTGAGTTATACCCCATCTGAGCTCAAAGTTTTACCATCAACATTGAAATATGCCTTCCTTGCGGGTCACCCTAAATATTTCCGGTCATCCTCAGCTCACAGTTGACCACTGAACAAGAATCTCGCGTGCTAGAGGTTCTTGAGAGAAACCACAAGGCCATAGGATGGAATATCTCAGATCTCCGTGGGATTAATCCATCGTTGTGCTCGCATCATATCTACCTAGAGGATGACTGTAAACCCTCCCGTGAATGTTATCGCCATCTAAATCCAAATCTAAGGGAGGTTGTCATGAAGGGGATCGGAAAATGGTGTGATGCTGGCTTTATATATCCATTTCAGATTCCAAGTTGGTCAGCCCTTTACATGTGGTCCCAAATAAATCCGGGATTACGATAGTAAAGAATGACCATGGTGAGCAGATTCTGACCTGGGTACCTACTTCATGACGTGTCTGTGTAGATTACCGACACATGAACTCAGCTACCAAAAAGGACCACTTTCTGCTGCCCTTTATTGATCAGGTTATTGACAGGTTGGCTGGGAAAGAGTTATTTTGCTTCTTGGATGGGTACTCGCGATACAACCAAGTTGCTATCGCTCCTAAGGATCAAGAGAAAACTACTTTCACTTGTTTATTTGGCACCTACGCCTTTAAACGGATGCCCTTTGGATTGTGTAATGCCACCGCTACATTTCAAAGGTGTATGTTGGCCGTTTTTGCCGACATGGTGGGTAATTTTCTTGAAGTCTTCATGGATGATTTCTCGGTCTACGAGAATATTTTTGACACATATCTTGCTTATTTAGACCGAGTTCTTCAACGTTGCTATGAGGTAAACCTAGTGCTCTCGAGGGAGAAGTGCCACTTATGGTGACTATGGGAATTGTATTGGGCCATGTCAATCTCCAAACATGATATGGTGGTTGACCTGGCTAAGATTGATGTGATTTCAAAGTTAGAGCTACCGTAGAATTTGAAGCAGTTGAGGTCATTTCTGGGACACGTAGGATTCTATAGGCGATTCATAAAGGACTTCAACAAGATCATCAGATCTTTGACTGAGCTTCTGTGTTAGGAGAGTGATTTTTTTGTCGATGAGAAAGACCTCCTTGCATTCAATCAGATGAAAGAAATGGTTACTAGTGCTCCTATCTTACAACCACCGGATTGGTCTCTTCCTTTTGAGATTATGACGGACGCATCAGATTTCGCAGTTGGAGCTATTTTAGGACAAAGAAGGGATGGGATACCATTTGCTATACACTATGCTAGCAAGACTCTAGATGAAGCACAACGGAATTATACAGTTACAAAGAAGGAGATGTTAGCAGTTGTGTTTGGGTTAGAAAAGTTCAGATCTTACCTCATCGATTCACACGTTATTGTGTATCGGATCACACTGCCATACGATATTTACAAGCAAAGAAGGATGTCAAACCACACCTTATCAGATGGATCCTTCTGCTCCAGGAATTTGATTTAGAGATTCGAGATAAACCTGGAGTGAAAAATGTTGTGGCAGATTACCTTTCCCGTATCACACATGCAGAGACCTCCAAGCAGAACATGATTCCTATTTCCGAAACCTTTCCAGATGAGGCCATCTTGTCCGTGGACTCACTCCCATGGTATGCTGATATTGTGAACTATCTTGTCTCCAAGAAAGTTCCACAAGATTTACTGAAGTAGAAGGTAGACAGATTTCTATTAGAGATTCATTATTACTAGTGGGAGGATTCATACCTATTTCGTGAGGGTACGGATTGTATCCGGAGAAGGTGCATTCCTCAGGAGGAACACACCAGTGTACTTGAGCACTGTCACAAACTAGAATCTGGTGGGCATCATTCGGGGAAACACATAGTAGAAAAGGTTTTACAGAGTGTCCTATGGTGGCCCACATTGTTTAAGGATGCTACAGAGTATGTTCCAGGTTGTACTGATTGTCAGAAAATGGAAGGCATGTTGGTTCCAAAGATACCATGCCCCTAAGATATATACAGATTTCTGATGTTTTTGATGCTTGGGGAATAGGCTTCATTGGCCCATTTCCTGTCAATCAAGGATTTCAGTACATCACGCTCGCTGTGGATTATGTTAGTCGATGGGTGGAGGCTATTCCCACCCGAGCTGCATATAGTCGTACAATGTGTTCCTTTCTCAAGGGCCATATTATTGCGTGATTTGGTATTCCCAAAATACCGATTTCAGATGGAGAAAGCCATTTCATTAATAGAGAAGTAAAGAAGCTTGTGAAGGAGTACGTCATTGAGCACAAGTTGCGTCTCCTTACCACCCTCAGACTAATGGCTTGGCAGAAAATTCAAATAGGGAGATCAAGATGATATTGCAGAAACTTGTACGTCCAGATAGGAAGAACTGTTCCCAGATGCTTGATTCAATTCTATGAGCTTATCAGATGACGTACAAGTCTCCTTTGGGTATGTCTCCCTACAGATTGGTGTATGGAAAGCCTTGCCACCTGCCAGTAGAATTAATTCACAAATCTATATGGGCACTTTGTGTATGCAATCTAGATTATGAGAAGGCATGAAAAAACAGGATGTTGGATTTGAATAAATTACCGGAATTTTGAGACTTTGCATATGATAAATCACTCATGTATAAGGAGAAAGTCAAGCGCTGGCATGATAAACACATTCGAAGAAAGACTTTCTACCCTAATCAGAAGGTTTGGTTATTTAATGCTAAGTTGAAGCCGTTTCCAGGAAAATTGAAAAGAAAGTGGTCAGGACCGTTCATCGTGAGAGCTATGTGTGACAATGGGAGTATTGTCATATCTGGGTTGTCATCTGATGCACATCCATTTATTGTGAATGGACAGTTGCTGAAGCCATATCTAGATCATGATACGTTCATGTCCGTCGTTGATTCTGTATCTGTGGTATCAAATGATGATCTTTGATTCCATCTTCTGCTTCTGATACATGAGCATCCACTCCTCTTTTATATCCTTTCGTTTCACTCTTTCTTCTTACGTTTATCATTCATCCCTTTTCCGTGTGTGTATGCTATACTTAGTATGTGCTTTATCCTAAGTATAGGGGGTGAAAGATTTGTGTTGTTCATCTTTGTCTTTTTCATCATTCTTGTTGTTTTCTATACTTAGGGATACTCTGCCCTAAGTATAGGGGGTGATGTTGTTCATATCATTTTTTTATTTTTGAGTCTGTACATTCTCTTTATCGGTTTTCCCCTTTTGTATAGTCTTCTATACTTAGGATTATTTGATCCTAAGTATGGGGGGATCACCGACTTCTATTCTTTTTATTTTTCTTTTTGAGTCGTTGTAGCATAGTAGTCTTTTCACTTTTCTATACTTAGCATGAGTTATGTCTTCCTTTGCCGCTCTCTGATCCCTATGAGGACATAGTTCGAGCTAAATATAGGGGTTGTAGTATATTATATATATATATATATTTGACATAACTCATACTTTCAATGATTATTTTTGAGGTTATATTTATAAATAAAATCCACGTGCGTATGTGTGTTTGATTTCTTAAAAAAACAAAACAAAAACAACAAAATAAAAACAACAAAAAAACACAAAAAAACAAAACAAAAACAAAAAAGCAAAAAATTCTTGTATATACTTGTATATATTTTACTAACTTCTTTTCCTTTAAAAAAATAAATACAACACCAAAAATCTATAAAAAGCTGCATGTGCATCATTTTTCCTTTCTTTTCCAAAAATCCATAAAAAGTTCAAAATTAGAAAATTGTTTCAACTTTTTTTGCATCGTATATATTTCTTGCATTTGCATGCGCATTTTTCCGGATAGTATTAACATTTAAACTAAGGTTGGAATAAAATTGAAGAATGAAGCTTAGTTGGACCTCAATCTACTTAATTTCAGAGGAACCTTATAAGAACTAGAGTTAAGACTTTTCAGGTCCTAGTGACTTAATTCTTTGGGTCCATAAGGCTATGTTCACATGTCATCTTGATTAGTCTAAGTAGATCATTTAACAACACACACATGATTCTTTCAGACCGTGGCCTACCTTGCACAATCACTCTACACATAGCTCTTCATGGAAGAGGTAGTGAGGAGGCGGAATCTTTTGGCTTGGAGTAGCATATGAGGGTAGTACTTCTAGGCAGAACCTCTCGTCTTCCTCTAAGGAGGGAAGTGTATCTCAACCTGGTCTAGCGATATTGAGATCTAAAGACAAGATGCTGTGGGGTTGCAATAATGCTTCAAAAGAGAGATAGTCTACTATCTCAAGAGGAAAAACTCCTTATGTACATGATGCACCTTATATATACCTTCAAAAAAAAGAAGGAAAAAATGCAGAATTTCCAAAAGTAGACAGGCCTGATTGAAAAGTAAAATGCCTGCTGGAGTGTATATACAAGGATAAAAAAAGAAATTAATAAGAACTTCAAAGTCAAATATTTGTAAGCTTGCAGTTGGATGACTTGGCTAAACTGGTCATGCATCCAAGGATAGGTAGCTACATTGGTTACCGTCCATTCTTTTCTCCATCTCCTCTTCTTTAGTTGGTTGTACTTGAACTTAGAAGGGAATATCCCCGCTCCTCGAGGAAAGAGTTGCCAGACCAGGGAACTAGAGTTACCTTGTTCAGGGAGGTTGTTTCTTTGCTACTTTTGAGATGGGGATCTATATTTCACTTACACCGTACATGTAAAGATTCATAGTCATAAGAATTTGTGTATGTAGACTTGTTCTGACCTAATGGTTGAGAAGACCTGAATTGGAGTCTTATAGAACTTAGAGGTTGTTAGGTTTTAAATCCATTTCCCATTAAGGTTCCGCCACACTAATAATCCAAAGGTCTGACAGAGTTCCATACTACAATTTTATGAAGATAAGATTAATATTCAATATTGTCCTAATTTCTTCATTTTCCCTTTCTTTTTTTTCCCTTTTATTAACTTATTCTTTCAAATAAGTGTTTGCTAAGGGACTAGCAAAGGTAAAGCATAGGGGGATGATGAATCTGCATTTCATCATCTTTATTCATTTATTTAGATAAAAATCCCTTATAAAATATATGTATATAATACTAACTCCATATTCTTACTAACTTGCATCTGTGTGTAAATATTGTACACTTCTTACCATTTTAACCTAAAACAAATAAATAAATAAATAAAGGAAAAATAAAGAAAATAAAATAAAAAAGGGAAAACTGTATATATATATATATATATAATAGATACAAGCTGACCCGAACCCCGAGAGAAGGTCAAGTCTTGACCTGATCGACCAGGAATAAAGTAGGGGGAGATAGGGTCCATAATCAGAAAATCCAAAAAAAAATTGTGCTCTTTATATTTTTATACTACACTATTTTATTTGTACATAAATTGACCTCAAACAAAATAATTTTCAAAACAAAAGTTGTAAATAAAAAATGTTACCTAAATAATAAAAATAATTGCACGATCAAATCATGTACAGAATAAAAGCGACCACACTTGGAAAAAGCCACTAAGCAATAATTGAAAGATCACTTTTGGCTCCATATGAACTCAAATTGAACCAAACTCACTTCCATTGTATTCTAAATTAAATTATCTTTAAAATGGTTGTGATTTCATAATTTTCGGAGTTACAGGTGAAAAGTTGGTTTTCTGGGGTGGTTTATGCAATTTTACCATTTATTTGTCATATTGTATTTTGTAAATATTTATAAATATTTTTACTAATTGTTTAAAATAAAAATAAAAAAATACAAAAATTTAAAAAATAACTTATTTCCTTATTAAACTATGTATATAATGTACCATATGTATATAGTATATGTATATAGTTGCTATTCTTAAATAGCCACCACAAAAAATAAATAAATTAACTTTTTTTATTCAAATTAATAAAGTAATGAAAATACAAAAAAATAGTTAATTTTTGTAAATAATTTTAACACTAATCTTCTTACTTTCTCTCATTTCAATTTTTCTCTCTTATCTCTTATCTTAATCCAAAAATTCAAATTTCAATTCCTACCTTTTCTATTTATATGGCTCATTCTCCATCATTCCAACTTGATCAATCTTTGATGAGAGGAGCCTGATCTCTAAGAGTCTTCTTGTCGCAGAAGGGTGCCTAGCCTCCGAGCCTTCCGGTAACAGCGAGTCGGCCTTCATCGAGGAGATCAAAGTCTTTTCCGCTCCTAAAGTGAGATCCACATTGTTCTTCTCTTATTTTTATCTTAGGTTAATCTTCGTTTTATTTTTTGCCTCTTTATTTCGTTGTCATTTTTTATATAGATTTTAGAATCCATCACAACTTGATTCTTCGCCACGGATCTTGATTTTTCATCTTACATCTCGATATCTCCACGTTCACATTCTACCTTACGTAATATCTCAACTCCGGCCACGTACGGTGGCCGTAGACTCGGATCCATTCCTCATTTTTTGTCAGATCCCCATTCAGGCATTCTGTATTGATTTGGGATCGAGTCATCATGCTCGTGTCCTAATTTATTGATTAATAAAAATTAAAAAAATAAAAAATATCTATTCTTTTTCTATAACATTTATTTTGCAGGAAAATAAAAAATATAAAAAAAATAAATCAGTTCCTATTTCTGCTTTTCTTAAAAAATAAAATATTTTTTTTACTCTCTGTTTCTGTATTTACTTTTTTTTTAAAAAAAGTCGCTGGCGGCACGCCAGCGCCTCCGTCGCCTCCGCCAGCTCGCGCAATTCGTGGGAGCCGCCCGACCGCATCTCCTCCCGTCCGCCAGCCCAGCTCCACCACTCGGCCGAGTCCCTCGCCGCGCGCCTACCCCGATACTCCAGCCCCGCCACGAGCTGCTTCTTCTGCCACCGCCGCCTGTGGCTTTGGCTCGAATCCCCATCGCCCTTCGACGCAGGTGCATCCGTTGACCTCCACTGGTTGCACACCACCGCATCTGGCCCGCCGAACTCCACCGACTGCGCACCACCGCATCTGACCTGCTGCCCTTCACGTCCAGCTCCACCATCGCTCCCGGCCCGGCATCTTCCCCAGCGGCACTGCTAGCCTCCACCTGCGCGAGCCCAGGCACACGACCTACCACCTGCGCGCACCAGCCATCTTCGCCGATCCATCGTAGCTGTTAGAAGCTCCATCGTCCGTTGTCTTGGAGGAGAAGGCAAGGAGGCAGTGCACCACCTTCCTTTGCCGCTCTTGCTTGAGAGAAAGAGGGGCGGTGGCCCCCCTTTTGAGGCTTCTTTTGGTGAACAATGTATGAAGCTCAGTAACCCTATGGGCCTGTTTGGTTGCAGGGTTGGGCAGGGTTGGGTTGGGCTGGGTTGGGCTGGGTGAATAGTAATCTGTGAGGAGGAAGTACCCTTGTGAATAGTAACCAGGGTTGGGCCAACCCTGCCCAACCCTGCAACCAACCAGGCCCTATGGGAAGGCACTAAAAAAATAATTTTGGGTGAATTGCAACCATATCCCTGATAATATTAGAAATTACGCAAAAAGATTCATGCTCCAAACGCACGTGTAGAGCACGTTTTAACTGGGAAATTTGCATTTTCTTTTCCATTTTTATTTATTGTTACATTTTAATTCCAGAACTTTAAACATTCACATTTTAGCCCATGTTCTCCAGATATTCATTTTACTTGATTTTTTCGTCGAAATAAATATTTCTTACTCTGCAAATTATGAAAAAAATCATGTTATGCTCCTGATGTGTGTATCTTTCTAGCATAAATTTTTCATTGCATTTTATTTCCATTGATATTATTTTAAAAAAAGTATCATTTTTCCTTTCTGAAATTCAAAAATTCATAAAAATTTGAATATTTCTCTAAAAATTCCAAAAAAAATATTAAGTGTATCTCATTGTCTTTTAATATCTACGCAAATTTCGTGCATTAACTCTTTTAAAACCCAAAAAATTGAAAAAATCCAAATATTTTAGAAAAATCACATAAAATTCTACAAAAAAAACCAAAAATCATAATTTCACTTCCTGTTTGTAGATGTTTGTCTGTAGTTTAGATAAAATTTATTGTCAGGAGTATTGGGCATTTAAAATATTTTTAAGTTGCAAATTACTCTAGGCTGTGAACTGTTTATTATTTTTATCACTGTTTTATTTTTAGAAAAAATACAAAAACATCTGAAAATTCTACAAAAAATTCCAAAAATAATTCAAAACCTTTAGAAACCAAAATATTTTCTCTGTAATTTTCTGAGCATTTCTGACTATTTTGAAAATACAAAAAGAGTGTGGTGTGCATAATTCTTCACTTGTGCATATCGTTCCTTATTTTCTAAGATAAAAAATTTGCAAAATCAAAATCATTAAAAATTTGAAAATTAGATAATATAAAATTAGAAATAAAAACAATATAAAAAATTTAAAAATAAAAAATCCACAAAACCAAGGATAGTTTGCCTTTGAGATTCTTGCTTTTCTTTTAATTGATTTTCTTTCAATTATTTGAATAACCCTAGGGAATTGTAGCCTCCCTGAGTTCGATCCTATCTGCTATACAGGTAAATAAATAGCAAAAACATTTCTCTTGCTCCACCTTATTTTTGTAATCATTTTGCAGCAAGAGAGAAAAAAATTGTTTGTTTAATCCATGATTTTTTGGGGATAACAATGACTTCATATACCAATAACAACCACTCCTTAGAAAACCCGTGTCAACAGGGCTCTCCAACTTATTTTTCTCAGGAGATGTTTTCTCACATGGTCAACCAACTCGACCTCAGATGATGAATACTCTTGTGAAGACGTATCCTAGTGGTCATATTTGATTACATCGGTCCGTGTACAATACCCTAGGGCAGAGTCCTCTGAATTGTTCATGTCTATAGTGATATACCTAGTCAGTTTGCTATAACCTGAAGCAGGTAGAGGAGGAGGACCCTAGTGCATCTTCCGTCTATTAACAACCAGACTAAAGGGTGTGGCCCTCCATAACTGAGTATGTGAGGTGCTGACCGTCGGTTCTTGTAGGGTCAGCATACAACCTGGGATAGTGCTTAGAGTCGGTTTTGATTTTGTAATCCCGGGTGTCAGATTATAATAATGATTAAGAAAGTTTGAAATGACTATCCAAATTGGGTGAACTGGTTGTATCTTGGTCAAGCTCACTCACCTTGGTGGCAGCCTGGGTATCCTCGATAGTTAGATCCTCAGATGCCTCTCCTAGGGTTGTGTATGTGGTCTGTAGAGCTGTCTATTCTTGTGAAGGGTTTGACTCATGGTCTCCTATGTGTCACAACTATCGTTTTCATGTTCATTTTTTTTGGAGTCAGGGGTGCCCTTGAGAGTTTGATCATTATGGTTCTGGTTCGGTAATTTAATATCCTAAGTCTCGCAATCGACAATCGATTTAGCAAAGGCTAAGAACGGCTTTCCCAGAATGATGGGAGACTCAGACAACTCTACTTAATGCTCAATGTCTAGGACAATGAAGTCCACTCTATGTTTGATACTTGGAATCTCATGACGACTGAAATAATTCCTCTTGTCTTTTTGCAGATCAATCAGGAAATTGAACGATGACTTTTGTCTTTTTAAGCGGTCCGAGTTCGAGTCGATCAAACATGGACTTTGGGGAGATGTTCAAGGTCGAGTCATCGTCAATCTGAACATGGGTAAATTCAGTGTTCTCAATTTCTTAAGTAACCCTAGCTAACCGTTTGACGCTGCAACTTTTGCTCTTTTTGGTCATCCCCATTGAATTAACCATAGTGATTACATGAAATTCATATCTAGATCTCTTTTGCCCGTCTTCTTAGGTGATAATTGACTCTTCACAAATCTCTGAAGATCAGACACATACTCTATGGCATGATTAATGGAACCTTTAAGAATAGACTTTTACAAAATGCTTCCATATCAGTTTCATCCAATTCTTTTGAATTTTCTATTTTTCTTATTTTTTTTGCTATTTTCATTAGAGTCAGTGGAAGGGTTAGGGGACTGGCCATGGGTGTGTGGTACCTGTGGTCTATTTGTCTGAAAGTTTTGCACAGGATGTGTCTCGGGTTCTCTCTGTATGATCCTCTCTTCTCCTTGGTTGTCCATCGTATTTTTAATCATTTGGATGACATTATCAAGTTGTTCTGTAAAAGCGTCGGCTCTATAATTAATTCGGGATATGTCATCAACTATTATCTCATGACTCAAAGACGAATGACCGTACTCATCATGTTGTGACTCTAGCATGCATTCCTGAGCAGTGAAGTAGTCATTTTCAATGGTGGCAACTTGGTCATGATTCATATTTCCTTGACTCTAAATCTCAAATGTTTGGTCAAAGAAAAATTGGTTGTGCTCGGGAAGAGTGTCACCCTGAGTAGGGGATGGTTCAAAGGATGTATTCTCAATCATAATCGGGAATCATGTTTATCTGTCAAATTTGGTTATGCATGTGTCCATCCTCAAATTCGCTCGCTCCATTGTCTCTACATAATATTCATTCTGTTCTACGAGCAGTTCATATTGTTAATATTCAACCGAAGAAGGAGTGGGGTGGAATGAGGGTAAAGTGTATGATGGTTGGGGGAGAATCGACTCAAAGAAAGGATTCTCATGATATGAGAATGAAGATGAAGATGGTGGGGATTCAGTCGTGTAAGCGCGATCACAGAGTCTGGGTATGAATACCAATATTCCGGCATCTTTGAAAATGGAGGTGAAATGATTTACAAATCTCGATATATGGATGCAAGTGTAATGAGATTTGAACACACACAATCTAATACACAACGCAAACCCCAAAATTCACCAACTTCACACAGTGAAGGCTGTGAAAGTTCATCCAATTATCTTTGAAGTTTTAAATTGGTGATAAAATAATCTCTGAATCCGTTACACACAGGGGCAGTCTTCTAGAGTAGTTCGTGTCTGAGTCGGCGAAACACACCAACTTTAACACAAGACTACTTCTGCTAAGGTCGGAGGCAAGTGCTTGTAGCAATAACAGGACAAAAAAGTCAGTCCAAGTGCTTAGGGCACAAGTCCAGGGATTTTGACTCTAATCCTTAGTGGTTGCGCCCTTACCTCTCTACAAGCACAATATATCTTGCGTACAAGGATGAGGTTGTTCTCCCACAATCAATGATATTTAATTCTATCAGATTTTAATTAGTCCATAATGTTATCAGTCCCCTAGTTTAATTCAGTTATCGCTTTGAATTTGAGTGGAGATCAATACACGTCTACACGGGGTTTCCAATTTCCTTTAATTCTCGGTGAGTGAAAATCGAGGGAGAATCTAAAAAGCCATGCAACAAGAAGCACAATGATGAATGCAGAGTCGGAGATACTCACAGTGCTTCCTCGCAATCTCCGTGCAGATTGCGAAATAGAATTGAAATTTCTCTTAATAAATATATCTAATGCATGCACGGGAAATCACTCCCAGAACAGGAATTTCTATTAGCGAGTGATAGAACAAATTAATTTGGCTAAGTGAAATCCGATCTAGTATGTCTAATTCAAAAGAAAGTGTGGGTCTAGTCCTATGAGCACAAAAGAAACCTAATAGCTCTAGTAGTCGTGGCACAATCCTAGGACTACATCAATCACTGCTAAGATGGGGCCAGATAGGCCTAATGTCCAATGCGGGTACAAACACGAGTCATCAAGGGAAGACCGCTGGAAATATGCAGAATAATTACAAATTATTTACAAAAATAAAAGAAAAACACACACACACACTCTCTCTATCCAAAATAATAGAAAAAAGAAATTAGTCATGCTTCTAATAACTCCGAGTTGCGTCAGCTCAAGAAAACCACTCCTAATCACTGGGTGCCTCGCATGAAAAATGAGAGAAATAAATGTCAGAAATACTTTCACAAAAAATATATACAAAAATAACAGCTATAAAAATGCTGAGAAAGTAAATGGAGAAATAAATAGAGAAGATATGCAGAGGAAACCGGGAATCAGACTACCCCGAGATGTAAAACCAAAAATCCAAATTATTTGTAATCATAAATCGTATACCTCCCTGGAAACGACGCCTTTTGACGAGGCCAAAAATCACCCTTTTAATTTTGATCTATCATTGTAGCTGGGAAATTCAACGATTCCTTAAAAATGATCACATCAATAAATGATATGGAGAATCAAGTCTCAATGCAATCGAATTTATTTATTTTACTTGAGTAAGTCCCAAGGTCGAGCTCAGGGAGGTAATATGAGGGTTCGGATTTAATCTTCAAATAATCAAAGAAATTAGGGTTTCATAAGAAGATGAATATTTTTGGTGTTTTCTATATTTTCCAATTTTTATTATTAAATGTCATTAATTCGAAGAAAAAAACATGATGCATGAATTTGCAAATATTTTAATACAAAAATGATGTTATGCTATGTGGTGAAATAAGAAACAAATAAATGCAGTATTTGAATTTTTCTTGATGATGCAATGATAGGATGAAAAATGGTGAATATGATAAATGCAAGCCAAGCAAGCAACCAAGTAGAACAACTAATCCAAACCTTCCCTAATTTCATCTCAGAGATAATTTGTCAATTAATATCAAATTAATTTATCCAATAATTATCCCCCAATTAATTCCTTGATAAATGTTGAGCAAAATAATCGATGAAAATGAATAAGGGTGCTCAAAATTATCAAATAAATATCCTCAATTTATTTAACTCAAACAATGTCTCAAAAATGGAATTTCAGTTTTCTACATGATAGAGAATAAATCAAGGTTCAAATCGACACCAAGAACGTGAAAATCCGATAAAAGATATCGAGATATGATCAAATGAAGTTCAGGGACTATATTGTAATAAAATAACTAAAAGTCTTGCAGTTATACCCATGTAGAGGGATTTCTGGTAATTATGTAGAGCCGCCTGGTGCCCTTGTAATCTACCCATGATGGGGGTACATATGTAATTCTCTGAAGCTCTGAGGACTTCACTGCAACTTGCCCACTGCACGTGAGCCTGGGCTTCTTCACAATTCAGAGAAGGCAGAAGGGTTGGGACGCAATTTCCCAAATCGCAAGTGAGATGCGCATGGCGGGGCAAGGCTCGACGAGCCATTCATGATCCGAGCCTCCACGTGGCATCTTCTTTTTGCTTCGGGTATGTCCGAAGCACGTGGCTTGATCCCACATCTTGGGGTTGATCTGGGCCTTCCGATGAATCTCGATCAATGACCCCAATTTTGGCGTCTTTGGACGACCACAATATGTTCTGTTCTTGATTGTGGGTAGCTGCTTCTTGATCCTGAGTGAATGTCGAAGGCAACTGGTATGAGGCGCTCCTGACGGCCGGTAAAGGCGGAGCTTCGGAGAAGCTGTGGTGGTGGCTTCGGTGAGGCGGTGGTGGTCAGAGTCGAAGGATGGGAGGTGTAAGGTCGAATCGCTTGTATTCGGAAAGAGAAGAAAGCAATGGTGAAGAAGAGGTTCGCCTTGTAGATGAGGAACGAAGAGGCTCTCTCCGGTGATTCTTGCCTCGACCGTGGTGGCATAGAAAACGGGAGACTCGGCTGATCGTGGATGAGCAGTAGCACAAAGCCACGAGTTTCGTGGATTTCTCCTAGAGTGTTATTCGTCGAAGACAATGGTGATGTCACCATTGTTGTCCCGACTCTCTCTCTTTCTTTATCAGAAGATCTTGGATACGGTGGATGGAGGTCGAAGGCTGATCGGGGATGAGGTTTATAAGGGAGAGGAGTTGGGTGGTGTCTGAAGATAAAGGAGATGGTGGCTATGGTGTTGGGTTCCGAAGATGGTGGAAGGTTGGTTACAACAAAAGGCATAGCTGGGAATGGATGGTCAGAGAGAGAGATAAGGGTAATACAATGACAGAGGAAGCAGAGGGATTTAGGATTTCGATCGGGTTGTTGGCGAAGAAGGGGGATGAAAATTTGGTGACTAGAGGTTGCGGGTTCATCGAGAAGGGATATAGTTGGTTGATGGTGATAAGTCTCGGGCTGTTGAGAGGTGAAAAGAAGGAGGAGCAGAGGATATGATAGAGGAGATATAGGTGGAGGATGGCCGACTGTTGTGGGAGTTGCGGCAGAACAAGGCAGCATCGAGTGGTCGGTGTAGTAGTGGAAGGAGGTAGGAGAGAGTCACATGCCAGGCATGTGACAAGGCTGATGGAAGGCAGTGTCACGTGCTTGGCACGTGAGGTAGTGGTAGAGGTGGACACATGCTATGCATGTGGGGAGAGAGAAAGGAAGGGGGTGACCAGGGCCAGGTGGCCCAGTGCATGAAATACAAAGATAAATAGATTAGAATTGGTAAATAGAATCGGATGCAAAAGTGTTCAACAGGAAAAATGTTCGTTTAAATGTACCTACAATGTTCATGAAGGACTCGAATGCAAATGAAATGATCCAAGCAAGATATTATTTTTTGGTGATATTATATATATATATAATATTAGTTTTTGGCTTTAAATTTTTATTTGATTTTTTGATGGTAAATAAATATACGTAAAAATTAAACATGCTATGAAATAATGCAATTGACTCACATGCAATTTTTCAAAATTTTTATGGGTGGAGTTAATGTCAAAATAAATTAGGGAGGTGGAATGTGTACAATGGATCAAGTTAGAAAGCTCAAGTCAGATTTGGTCTTTTTCATTGCTTTTCTGATATTTTTGGATTTTGAATTTTATGTGTTATATTAAAGCATGAAATGAAATGAAGAAATGAAAAGGAAATAAATCAAAGTGAGTGAAATAAGCACATGAAATGATAAGTCAAAATCAGTAAAAATGTACAATGCGTAGTTAGGTCTCAAAATATAATTTTCAGAAATTGACTTTGATTCTTTTGAATTCTGTCTTGATTTATAGATAATTGAACATACATTAATTCAAAAGTGAGTAGAGTTCATTTGGACACTATATGAGAGATATCAGTATTTTGTATGCCTTTCCTGAAATTAGGGTTTGAGATTATTTTGAATCTGTAGCATTTTTCAGGATTTTTCATGGATTGAGGCTAGTGATATGTACACAATGGATTAGTTTCAAGTCAATTGGAGTTAGCTTGAATTAATGAAAAATATGTAAAGTTACATGAAATATGAAGATGATTATGAATGTAGAAATGAATGCTAATTTATGCAAATTAATTATGAGTGCATGAAAGTTAATTTTATGAAGTTAACATGTAAATGATCCTAAATTCTCGGGATGAAGATCTATTTTCAGCTAATTAGAGTGATGAATCACAAATTCAGCAATGATCCATGGGATAATATTTATGCAGAAAAGCCGATTTCAACTCTTTCCCGATCATTACCACCTTTCCCAAATGATTAATATAGTATAGAGCCTTGTCCTGAAGGATATATGGGAAGGTGATTATCTTAATTACCTCAGTAGGATGTTGGGGTAGTGCATGGTTCCGCAGATGTGGTTGAATTGTTGCAGATGGACGTATGGTTCCTCATTTGTGTTTCCATGAAATGTCGACAACAAAGAGAGTAGTTGTGGTTTGAGTTCGAAATGTCTATGGATCTGCGGTATCCGGATCCACTCTGTAACCTGACTGGCTCTAGGATCGTATGTTTCTTTTAGAGTGAGCCTCGGTACCTCTCTTCTCTCCTCATCTCCTCCATGGTGTCTGTTTACTTGTTGTTCTTCTCCTCTTCCTCTATTTTCTCGATCTCTCCTCATCTCCATAAGCATTTCTTGGAAGGCAGCCTAATCCTTGTCCTATGTGGTCAACTGCTGTTATATAACTTGAATAGAGGCTAGCATTTGGTTGTTGACCTCGTTCTGATAACTTTGTTATCCCTTCCCTTTCTGAGGAGACATTTCAAATTCTGAATCTGATGATGAATTCAGATCATGTTCTTAGTCTGTAATGGCAAATATACTACGATCAGTCTTGGAATATACACCAAACGATTGGAAATGTTCAAGATTAGGATTAATCCTAAATTGTATTAGTGTGATGTGAATGAAGATCGGTCAATCCCCATTCGAAAGAAAAAGAATTTAGGAAGAGATTCATTCTGATTTATTAGTAAAGAAGAAAGAGAAAATCTTGGGAGATGTTTGCAAAGTCCGAATCGGTCTCCCTGGAATTATCCTGAACTATTGGAGATGTTAGCATCGGGGAATTAGTGTTGGTGTTCATAGAGTTTGAACAAAATTCTCCTAGATATGACATATTGAGAATAAAAAAGAAATGGGATGATGAAGGAACAAATTACGGAAATGAAGAAGAAATAAAATGAAGAGGGAAAAAAGCGAAGGCTCAAAATGAGCAACTTGAAAAGAAGGAATAAAAAGAAGTATGAATAAAAAATAACAAGTGCAATGTTTTTTTATCTTTGATCTAATAAAAATTAGTCAAACAAACCTCAATACAAAAGGATTCAGCAACTCAACCCATGAAGTTGTAAGAGTTCGACGAATTATTTTGGTAGTTTTTATTTATTATTTTCAAGCAATCTTTCAAATTAAGCAAAGCGCTACCCCTATAGGAAAGTGAATACTGCCACACAAATGTCATGTACTTCCCACTTCCTTTGTAACATGTAGCCTCTACTTTTGAAAGGTCCTTGATATCGTTTGAGTCCACTCCTTAGCCAAATAATTAGAGGAAGGAAGCTGATATGGCGAATTCAATACTTCCCCCGAAAGGTACTCGTACGTGGCACGATGAGATAGGTTATCGCCATCATAGTACCTATATGCTTAGTAATTCAGACAACCTGTAAGCGGACTTGGCCCTACTCGCCCACGTACCAATAGAAGCGCTAATACTTCGTGAACTCAGGTAATAGTCAAGGAAGTACCTAGGCTGGGATTTTGGTTCTATATCCAAGGGTCGTGATTCACTTAGTCTGGAAGGTACCTGAAAATAATGTGAGCTTTATAAATCCAGACTAATGAAGTCAATTATCAAATTTTAATAAGGTCAAAGTTTTTTAATAAACCTTTTTAATTGTCTGATTTTCACTTTTTTTGGATATTTTTCATGCAAACGGCTAAATGAATTTTCTGACTTCCTTTTAATTCTAAGTCTTAAGAAACATGGTAAGGAAGATGGAAAAGCCAATGTGTGAGTAAACGATGAATATGAATGCCGGATAAGAAGGTGTGTACCTTACGCTAACACTCTAAATGCAAGTGATCTATACATAAGTTTAAACTAAACTATATGCACTTGCATTCAATGAAATCGTCCTAAGAAGGAATTTTTATTAACATGAAGCACTTTTTGATTCGACCTAAGTCCAAGAGTAAGAGAACTATATGTACATGAATTAGATTAAGTTGTGGACCTAAGTACCGAATCAAACAATCCTAAAACTATGGGATCAACCAACGAAGACGTAACTAAAAAGAAGGCGAATAAATCAAAACATGGAAATCAAAGTAAAACAACGGGAAAATAGGGAGGAACTGAGATAGAAAGTGATGAAAATGATGAAAATCCGATCGGATCCCCAAAGTGAACAGACACTTGGTGAAATGGACCCGTGGTACGTCTAAGTGTTCGATAGTTAATTATTACAAATTAATTATTATGACCTCTCTCTCACAAAAGAAAATAAAATCTTTGCTAATCAACACTACAACTGCTCTTCACGGTTCAGAATTTTCTTCGTTGCTCTCTCCTATCGTCTAGACTAGAAAGACGACCTCCACATCGCTTGAGTGCAGTGGACTTCCAAAGTCATCCTCCCTAACTTCGCGGGCCCTTGCAACAAAGGGAAACATAAGAGATGGTCAAAGTGATTGTACAAAAATATTAAAGAGAAATAAAGAGCAAAAAATCAAATAAATAAAACAAGTTAGATAAACTGTGCCATTTGATTAATTGGAAGATGCTCGATCTGCTGATCTAAACTAGATCAACAGTCGATGTGGTGACAGGTGTCTCACTAATCAACAATCAGCCCACTATATATAGACAAATCAGTCTAAGTATGTGAGTCAAAATTAATTATAACTCTTCAAAAATATGTATAGGTGTAAGTAGATAAGAGTGTTGAAAACATGGAGTAAAGGGGGTAGATGGTTAATTATTACTAATCATAACTAACTAATAATAATTTTTTTAGGTTTTTATCTTTTCTAGTTTTTGTGTTTTGCTTTTAATTATTTGTGTTTTTTTATTATATGCAAACTTTTATGTTTTGAATGTTTTACATTTTTATGTTTTTAATTTTTACTTTTTTATTTATTTTTAATTTTTGTAAATTCTTTCTGATTTTTAAAACAAGGAAAATAATAATATAGATATTATATAAAATATATAAGATAATTTTTTGGATTTTTTATAAGTCAAATAAAGTCAAAATAAATAAAAGAAACTATTTTGAATTTTTATAATTTTTTATATTTTTGGTAATTTTGGGGGCATTTTTCTAATTTCTATGGGTTTTAAGGGTAAAAATACACAAAAATGTAGATATATTATAGTCACAAACTTGTTCAGAGTTTTAAAAATATCTATAAGTTAAACATTAACCCTAAACTATTTTTAATATAAAGTATATATATAATAAAGAAAATCCAGAGACATTTTTGTGGATTTTATATATTTTTTGCTAATTTTTTTATAAGATTTTTAGGGTTTTTAGGTTTTATATTTTGTATTTTTAGTGATATTTGGTTATGCAATAAAATATATTAAAATCTAAATAATATAATTTTTTGGAATTTTTGGAGGCATATTTTAATTTTTATGGATTTTTAATTACGAAACATGATTAATACACTTGTTTTTTTATAAATAGGAAAATGCAATAATATGCCAAATAAAAATTATGTGTGATAGATCTATTCCATGCATTTACTATAATTTTCCTATAATTTTTGGACAAATAGAAACATTTATTAAACATAGAAATACAAAAAATAAAATAAATCAACAAAACGGGGGGCATATTTGTAATATTTATGAACTTAACATGTGTTGCAGAACATTCATACAAAATCCAACGCTATATATGCAAAATAAACAACATTAAAAATATTACAACATCTGGTAAGGACTAGTTAGCAAATATCCAAAGTTCTGGGGTCCAACATGTAAATTATCCTAAATATTTTACATATTATTTAATCTTTACATGACTAAAAATAAAATATAAAAGGAAGAGGGCATGCATGCAAAATACCCATGGTAGGCTTGATCGAACGGTCCATGCACTTCACTTAAGTTCGATTGAGCAGTAGAGGACACACAACAATTCGCCTCGAATGAACGGTCCAGTTTAGATTTGGAACCACTCCTTGATCTGATGGTTTTGAGATGAACTGGAAGAATATGTAAGAACAAAATTCTCCTCGAACTTCGATCTCGTGCTCCTTTGTCCTCCGGCCACCTCCTGAGCTTGGAAGTAGCTTAAATCCATAGCTGTTGGTGGTGCTCGAAGGGGTTCGGGCCTTATTGTGGAGAGTCCTGGGCCCTAGAAAGAACTGACACATGGGAGATAAAGTCCATGTCGAATCTTCTTCCAGATGGGGCTCTCTACTCCTAATACCTGTACGCAAACACCCACGGCTCAAGGCTGATTCTCTTGGACTGATTTATTGGTGAAATAGGCGCGTAATGAGTGAGGCAGAGGTTTCCATCGTTAGGTGGTAAACGGGGACCTAGAGCCTCGATCTTTGTAAGATTGAGGTGATCTAGATGCGTCAGAAGATGGAAAAATATAAGGGTAAAAAGATGGGATTCTATGCATGGCAGAACACGTCGTGATTCACGGTGGATAGAGGCTGGAGCCTAGTGCTCCAACATATGAAATTTTTGGGTTTTGATTAATCTAAGTGAAATGATTAGAAATAAACGACAGATCTACAATAGAAATTGAAATGCGAACAGAAAAAGAAAGAAAAAATCTAGGCCTTGACAGGTGGATACCTGGAAGCAGACCTTCGCTGGAGTTGAGCTTAAGCGATAAGAATCTGTCGCTCGCCTACCTTCTCCTCACTGCGAACCAGGGGGGCACCTCTTCCTATCACGAAGGGCATCGCTCTGGCTATGGATACTTGGAGTTACGGTGACTCGAGAGGGATTAGGAGGGGTTGGAGCTCCTGGATTAGGTTTTATAATAGAGACAAAGATGTGACTTTCGATCAAAGATAGCACGCTTATGGAAGGTGATTGGTGGAGTCTAGGGTTAGAGCTACATTTAGGATGATCGTGCGCACAATTTTTGTGAAGGGCTCGAGATGATCAGAGTTGTGGAGAATGCGTAAGAAATTGGAGAAGACGAGGGGTTGACAACAGTTCTGACAATACCATAAGGTGACCCTGGGGTTGGACAGGGGATAAACACTCCTTGGTATAGGTACACATGGATCGGATGGGATCGGATTTTGTCTTAATCTATGTCCAATCCACAATTATCGAATTTTTTCTTTTTTCAGTTTAATTCAATCCGATAAACATGCAAATCCAATCTGATCCACCGGATTGCGGATTGGATCGGATTGATTCATATTTTTAATACTCACCTAAGCTAATTTAGTTTGTAGCACACTAGGCCTTGACTTTCAAATCATGGTTTTAAAATTGAGATTATGGATAAATGTAAAGAAAATGATATTGTGCCCTAATTAATAACTACCACCTTGTTTTTGATCTTGTCCACAAAGAGATACACGGAGATGGATCCCATCGCCATGACACACACAAAAACTAGAGAGGTGAAGAGGACTTTGGAAAGCTTAATTGTGGTGAAGAAACGTCACGTTATGGATCATATATATATATATATATATATATATGTAACAAATGCACATGTAAAAGAATAAGATTTATTTTATTTTTTATCTACAGCTATAATATATAAAACAACAAACTTGGTGCGCATCAAAACCTTCTCGCTTCAAATTAAAAGGAGTATTTCTTATATATAGGGATCACCTTTAATTTTCCAAAACAATGGCTGTAATTGAGGAACTTTATAGATTCGTAACAAGTCAGATCATTTTGGAAGAAAATTAAAACCTCCCAACAGTTTTAATGGTTAAATTTGCCATTCTAGAAGGTCTCGAAGGACGTAGTCGGTAGGTATTGATTTTTTCTAAACCAACAAGTGAGATGGGATAAGGGGATTTCCAACAAGTGGTGTGTGGCAAAGCTTGAGTTGGAATGGGTTTATACTCTAAAGAGAGTAGCCTGGATATTTACACATAACTTTCGAGTAAAGTTAAATATATAATATGCTTTAATGATAAGAAATATATTATTATATATTATCTATTTATCAACGGATTAATGGATTGGATCGGATAGGATTTTTACAATAGTCCGATCTAATCCATAAATGAATGGATTTTTAAACTTTCAATCTGATCTGATCCATTAGACTTATAAATCCAAATCGATCGAATCCAATAACAATGGATTGGATCGGATTATGAATTTATCTGATCCATGTGCATCTCGGTTCATTATCAGACCATGTAGGACTACTAGAAGACAAAAGGAAAATAATAAATACAAGATAATGAAAAATAAAATATCAAATGATTTTATTTAAAAAAATCAAAACATAACAATGTGTATTATACCTATATACCATGTATTTGTATTTTATTATTTTTATATATAATACTATATCGATACAATTTATTTATTTATAAAATTATATAATAGGTATTTACACATTTTTATGGGATTTTTATGATTTGATTTATATGTATAAATAAATATATATTTACAATATAGAAGTATTACACATTTATTAGGGTTTATTATTTATTTTTGGTATTTTTAAGTGCTTTTAATTTGTATTTGTATTATTTATAGGTGTTATATAATATGTAAAATATTTTAAAAATATAAAGAGATCAAAAATATAAAGAGTAAAATAAGTTGGCTTAATATACCGATGTACAAGTACCATAGTACCCTAATTAATCATCTTTCGCATCTTAACTCCAATTCTAATTAGCTACCTTCATTTTATAGATAATTCAATTTTAAATACAATGTAGGTGAGTTTGATTCATTTTAAGTCTATATGAAGAAGATATTAATCAATGAATTTTTGTTGCAGCTTTTTTTACTGAGTGCACTGAGTGACTTTTGTGCATGGCTTATCTTGACCAATATTTTTTATTTTCTATACATTAGTATGTACAAGTTTTGTGTAGAACACATTATTGTTTGGAGTGTGTATGATGATGAATAAATTAGTGTAAGTTTGAGCTATTTACACGGTATATCACACTTAGAATTTTTAGGATTTCTTTATATTCATGTAATAGTATTTCACCCTATTTCTGGTCGACCTAGTCAATACTTGAGTTGGAATCGGAGTTCAAGCTCAGTCACCTCATAGGTACTTCCTTTATCTTACCTTTCTTTATTCTTTTATTTGGCCTTAAGTAAAGGTATTTGTATTTATATAGTAATGTTATAATGTTAATTCATGTAAGTTAGTGATATTTCCATGTATTTTACAAGAGATTTAAAGCCATTATGAAAGAATAAAGGTGAATGAATGACTATTCATTAGGTACCCGGTTTGGTATATTCCAACGAGTACTTGTGAGGTTTCGGGTCAATCCACATGTTATGCTGGTTACCCGTTGACTTGGATAATTTGAACACTCCTAGAGGACCCGATATATATAGAAGTTGTGCACGGTCTTCAAATATGTGTAAATTTTGAATTTGGATTGGGCCTAACATGAACATGCATAAACTCACATTCACATTACAAATGATCAGAGAAAATTCCATCTGATAGTAGAAATGGCTACCCCACATGACCTGATATGACTAGGAATAAGTGATGGGCCATTTCGCAACAAAGACGTTGCGAAGAAATGTGGGAGAGGTTGTAATACCTCAACATAGTCCCGCATCATAAATTCGCGAAGTGTATGATATAAGTTATGGGGATTACTACTTGGCAAATTCATAAGCATTTTGAGTAGTTGCCCACGGGTTCAAGAAGGCCCCACCTTACAAGTTGCTAGGGCTAATTCTCACCAATAATGGTACATGGATGTAAGTTAGAGATGTTACAAATAGAGTTATAAAATCTTATTATAATTTTGTATGTTAAGTAATTTATGTAAGATCTAATTTACAATTAACATTTCAAATTCAAAATAAAATGAATTAAATTTGTATATTCGAAACTCAAAATGAATCGAATTTGAAATCAAGTTTGCAATTTTGTTCAAAATTCGATTCAAAACGTGAATTAAATATGAAACCTGAAAGATTCGAAAGTATTCAATTCGATTAGTACCTCTTTCTCTAACATTAATTTTTCTATCAAATCAAATTATGCAAAAAGATACCGTCTAATATCGAATCAATATTTTACCTGGACATCGAACAACAAATTAATGGTCTAAAAAAGTAAAAGGAGTTCTATATACTCGAAAGGAGCATAAAAAGGTGGCGGTAGTTGAAAATAAAGAGAAAAGGAAATTACCATGCGGCTAATAAAATGGGCAGGAGCATCATCGTGGCCTCGTAGGGGAAAGGGAAGGGGAAAAGTGACGTCATCATCACAAATTAGGAGTGGCATGTAAGAGGAGTAGATTGCAGCGGCAAGTAATGTGTAAGCTAGCGCACGGATTCGAATATAGGTGGTATATATGTGGACATAGATGGACATGAAAACTATATTATCATATCCTTAAAAAATCGATAGAGATGCAAACTGGATATTGATCGTCTATGAATAATATTAGAAATACTCTATAGATTAGTTTAAATACACATGTCTTGGATGGAATACATATGGATAAATATACTATATTAAATATGATGAAAGAATGTATACAAATATGATATATATGGTTAAAAATAAATCTACAATCATTTTTGTATATGAAAGCAGATCTACGAATATGGATACATATGTTTGCATATATCAAAGTGATATATATATATATATATCTATTTTAAAATGGATACAGATTTGGTTGTCAAAATCTGTATAAA
Source organism: Ottelia alismoides (assembly GCA_037367405.1). NCBI lineage: Eukaryota > Viridiplantae > Streptophyta > Magnoliopsida > Alismatales > Hydrocharitaceae > Ottelia > Ottelia alismoides. The sequence continues at coordinate 24,330 of JAZKJV010008320.1, read as the reverse complement.
ACATATATGATGACATATCTGATACAGATATATCCATATCCGCTTGCATCTATAATGAGCAACATTAAAGATGGAGGATGATACGATGGGAAGGGGGTTTGAAATCTTTGATTCTTAAAATGTTGACAATGACTGCCGTATGTTTGGGTTTTCCAAAGTTAGTTCGACCAGTCCGTTCAACCAGGCCACCGGTTGAATCCGATTTCAATTTTTTATATTATATTTTTAATTATACGAGAAAATCAACGGGATTTAGATTCGTTCGTTTGGTAGGAAAGGAATTGCAATCGAATGGAATCAAGACAAGAATGGAAATAATAATGTAATGGAAATGAATAAGTTTTTTTTAGAAACTGAAACATTTATTATGAGACACATTCCTTTTTTATGTTTGGAAAAGGAAAAGAATAGAAAGGAAATAACCTTCCTTTGATATATTTCTTTAAGTAGAAAAAATAATTGGTATATTCCAACTTATTTTTTCATATAATTGATATATTTCATACAAGGAATCAATAGTCAACTTTAAATGAAAAATACTATGATTTTTTCCATACAATGGATATATTTGATATATCTATATCCGTATCCGCTATAATACTTTATTACTATATCTGTATCTATGTCCTAAAAATTGAAAATGTTATGGTTATCCGTATTCGCAAAAAAAATAAAAACACATATCCATGTCCATATACGTATCCACTAAAATGTAGCTCGTATCCATATCCTAAAAAACTAACGATGGTATATGTATCTATATCTATAACTGCAAAAACTCATTTTCATGTCCATATCTGTTTCCACAGAAAAATTCTCATCCATATCCATATCTGTATCCACAAAAAATTAAAACCCATAGACATGTTTGTACATGTATATGCTAGAATATAATCAGTATCCAAATCTTAAAAAAATTGAAAATTACATCTGTATCCATATCCATATTAGAAAAAAATCTCATATCCATGTCCATATCCATATCCGAAAAAAAAACATATCCATGTTCGTATCTGTATCCGCAAAAAATAATATATGATATATTTTATCTATATAATTTATATTTAATATATATGTAATCGTATCTGCTGCAATATCTTGAAACCATATTTATATCTGTATCCAGAAAAATTGAACCGTATCTATATCCTTATCCGCAAAAAAATCTCATATCAATGTCAGTATCCATACATGCATATATTTGTAACTTATCCGACCTTTCTCATCCACATATTTGTATCAATGTTAGTGTCCATATATCCATGTCCAAAAAAAATCATATCCATGTCGGTGTCAAAAAATCCAAAAAAAGAAAAACACATATTCACACCATATATTTGTAACAAGGATATATTAATTTAAACATATTGAAGAATAATGCATTCATTAGCATTTGCAAGGAATGGAATCCTAGTTCTTATGGAGTACATAGGAATAGCAATTCCCATATATGAGGGAATTCAGTTTTCTTTGTAATCATTAGTCCTGCCTTAATATGATCTAACAAATACAGAAAGAAATCAACAAAGAAATGGTGATTCCATTCTCCTCTCGATTCATTATAATAAAATGAGGCCCTAGGCTGATAGTCTTTGTCCGATCAGGTCGATTTTTGAGCACATATACTTGTTTTATCTGATCAGTCAAAAAAATCTAATAAATGCTGAAACTTGATAAAAAAAATGAACATGAATGATTAATCTCGGACTTTTTCTAAATAATTATTAAAATAGTCTTGATTAATTAAATAATCATCAAGTAATAATATTTAAAAATATAGCCATCAATCGGCACATGAGGTGCCGATTTGGGAAGTAATGCCTAAACCAGCATCTCAGGTACCGTTTTGGAGACATGAAGGATGGAAGTGCAAAATAACCAATGAGCCTAAATCGGCTTAAGTGCCGATTTGGGCATCTCATTGGGTAATTTGCATTTCCATCATTTGGGTAACTTGTGTTTCCCTCCCGTGTTTGTTATCAACAGTTTTTTTCAACTAACGTCTTTTGTTATCAAAAGTATAACATTTACCGTAAGGATGTAATTAAATCTAAATGGTAAATGTATATCCTTTCTATTACTGAAATTAATTTTTTGAAATTTTCAAATTTTTAGTTTATAATTCTTTTCCTTCATTATATAATATATTAAATCTCTTATTTCAATTATTTATATTTATACGTAATAATTATAACTTATTCAATTTAATTTTAGAGTGGTCAGATCAACGTTGACTAGCGATGAAAAGGGATCGGATACATATCATATATGTTAATTTTCTTATCCATATGCACATCGTCTATATCGAATAGAATAAAAATGTGTATGGATATGAATTGGATGAGGATTTAGGAAACCATATAATTGGAGATGAATTCATATAGAATATTCATTGAATATTAAAATAAATCAAATAAAATTTGAATAAGAATATTGATCGACTAAAGATCGGATACGAGCGTGATCGAATAAAAAGCAATGTTATTTAGGGAATCATATAATTGGATTACGAAGTCGTCGGTCTGAGAAACCAATGTAGACGGATGTTGAAGACTTCGTCTACATTGGTTTCTCAGGCTGAAGACTTCGTAATGGTACATATATTGTATCATTATTCCCTAAATATTATATTATAATTATAAACATAACTAATTAGAATAAGAGATTTAATATATAATACAATGAAGGAAAATAATTATAAATTAAAAGTTTTAAAAATTGAAAAGAACAATTTTAGTAATAAAAAGGATACACATTTACCATTCAAATGTAGTTATATCCTTACGGCAAATGCTATACTTTTGATAACGAAAAAGGTTAGTTGAAAAAAAAACTATTGATAGCAAACGATGAATAGAAATACAAATTACTCAAATGATGGAAATACAAATTACCCAATGAGAAGCCCAAATTGGCATTTGAGGTGCGGATTTGGACAAACTCATTGGGCATTTTGCATTTCCATTCCTCATGTCTACAAATACAATACCTCCCAAATCGACACTTAAAGTGCCCATGATGGTTATATTTTTAAATATTATGAGTTGTTGATTGTTTAATTAATTACGAATATCTTAATAATTATAAAAAAGTCCATTAATCCCCGTTCACGTCACCCATAACATAAAGTTGGGATTGGGACCACAAGGCAAGAGTAGACAGCAGACTCTGCACGAATTCGTGAGAACACGTCCCTACTCAGTCTGCTGCACTCTACAGCAGAAGATCGGGTTCCAGCTTACATCAACTTACATAATTATCCAAAAACTAATATCAAAGACCAACGCAACAAGCTCTCCTCGCCTTGTCACAATTTGCAACATTTAACGCCTTCCACGTCTGAAGGGATGGGGTCCAACTCCCAGACCCGTCTCCCTCCCGTCCTCCTCCTCCTCCTCCTCGTAGTACCCACCACCTCCCACTCCAGTGCCTGCGGCGCCCTCCACACACTGCCCGACTACGCTGCCAAGTGCTCCTACGTCTCCACCGACCCCACCTGCCGCGGCGCGGGCCGCATCGACTATCTCCGCCTCTTCTACTGCTCCTGCGCCCATCGACCGGCTGTTGGCTACGCCCTCCTCCTCTTCTGCCTCCTCCTCCTTTTCTACCTCCTTGCCACCACCGCCGCCCGCTACTTCTGCCCCTCCCTCGAGGGCCTCGCCCGCCTCCTCCGCCTCTCCCCCGCCCTTGCCGGCGTCACCCTCCTTTCCCTCGGCAACGGAGCCCCCGATGTGTTTTCTGGCGTCGTCTCCTTCACCCACGCTGCCACGCAGGACGTCGGCTTCAACGGCATCCTCGGTGGCGCCCTCTTTGTCTCCACCGTCGTCACGGGCGTCGTCTGCCTATCCATCCGCTCCGCCTCCGTCGACAAGTCCAGCTTCATCAGGGACGTCTCCTTCTTCCTTGTCACGGCCTCGACCCTATGTCTTGTCATCTTCATCGGCAGCATCAACCTGTGGGGTGCATTGGCATTCCTGTGCATTTACATTGTCTACGCCTTGTTCGTCTCCATGGTGCATCTCCGCGGACACGAGCTCGTCGACGTGGAGTCACTGCTGCTAGAACAACAAGGCCCCACGAAAGAAGCATACCCCAACCACACGAGTGACGCATTTGAGCGGTTTTGGAGGGTCATGTGGTTCCTGGAGCTTCCTCTGCATTTACCGAGAAGGCTTACCGTTCCGGACATCAGAGAGGAAAGTTGGTGCAAACCATTCGCTGTGACGTCCGTGACCGTCTCCCCGATTTTTCTGGCGTTTCTATGGAACTCGCAGCAGAGTAAAAGGATTGTCTATCTTGTGGGAGGGATGCTCGGGTTGGCCTTTGGCACCTTCGCAGCGCTGACAACCACGGGATCCTCCCCTCCGAAGAGGTTTCAGCTTGCGTGGCTTGGCGGTGGCTTTGTGATGAGCGTCGCGTGGTCTTACGTTACAGCGGAGGAGCTCGTGACGCTTTTGACGTCGATGGGTGCCATATCTGGCGTGAACCCCTCGATTCTGGGCCTGACAGTGCTTGCATGGGGGAACTCGCTTGGCGACCTCATTGCCAATGTCGCCTTGGCGTGGAACGGCGGGTCTGAGGGCGTTCAGGTGGCAATTTCGGGGTGCTTCGCCGGAACCATGTTTAACACCCTGGTCGGGTTAGGTCTGTCGCTCGTGCTTGCTGCATGGCGTCACCACCCATCTCCGTATGTGATACCCGAGGACCCGACTCTGTTCCAGACGCTTGGATTCCTTGTGGGTGGGCTGATGTGGTCTCTGGTGATGCTGCCTGCCAGGGGGATGAAGATTGACAGGACCATTGGAGTTGGTCTCTTGCTAATATACCTCTGTTTTCTTTGCGTTAGAATTGCTTTGACGTTGGAGCGATCGTGATCAGCTCGAGGTGTGCACTGCAATGTTAAATTTGTTATTGTTCAGTCTGTTCTGATTATTTGCACGTCTGTATTTTACTTAAATATAGATTCTCCGATGGAGAAATTACTAATAGTGGTGGAAGATAAAAAAAATCCTGCCTTGGATAATGACATGAGTCCTGTCCCAAAAGTCGGTCGACCAAACCCCAAAATACGGTGTGGTATGAATGGTCCGTCGGTATAAGCGCTCTGGACTTGCTAAGTTCAGGGCCGAACTTTAATTAATAGGCGATGAAGATGAATGGTAAGTTCTACACAGATGTCTCGACAGGACCGAAGGCAGTGCTTGGATCCAGACCCGTAGCAGAAACAACAGGAGGGCAGCGAATGCGTTTTGTCGGAGAGCGCAAGTGGGGATGCGGTCAGATTTTCTCACGGCTTGCGTGGGGGACTTGAACTCTAACCTCCAACGATGGGTAAAAGTTTGAACAAAGCTGATATCAAAGTTTGCAAGTGCAACTAATGCCAAAGCACACGTATTCTATAGGCTCGTTGCTATCAGATCTTTCTCACTCAATGAGCATGGATGGTGTAACACCCATACCTTTAAAATTCACAAAGATATTCTCACATCTAAAATTCACAAAGTGTGAGAGTGTGTTATAAGTGCATCTAAAATTCACTCAATAAGCATGAATGCTATCGGATCTTTCTCACTCAAAGATAGTCTCACATCTAAAATTCACAAAGTGTGAGAGTGTGTTAAAAGTGGTGAGGCTACTACTTGACAACTTGGGTTTTAAGCATTTTGGCTGGCTGTCAAACGGGTCTATTTGAGTCCGAACCCAATAAGTTATCAGGGTCATTTTTCCTCGATAACAGACCATGGATCTAAACTTGGGACGTTACAAATGATATCAGAGCGGGTTCCCTCTAATAGTGGAAAGGGCTACCCGAAGGGAATAAGCCATGAGCGTGCCACTACTGCCACTGGGAATAAGTGATGGCCATGTCGCAACGAGGACGATGCGAATATAAGTGGGGGAGGTTGTAACACCCGTACCTCCAAAGATAGTCCCACATCTATCCTCACAAAGGGGAGAGTGGGTTATAAGTGGTGGGGACTATCACTTGACAACTTGGGCTTAAGCATTTTGGGTGGTTGTCAATGGGTCCATTTGGGTCTGAACTCATCAAGTTGTCAGAGCCAGCTTTCATCGGTTTTAGACTGCGGACCTAAGCCCAGGATGTTACAGATGATGTGTAGCATTACATTGGACCGTCCGACCGTGCATAGGTCTGTTGTACTCCTCACCATCCAGAGTCGCTCGATCAAGATCGAACGATTCACACGAAATTCGTACTTTTCAAAGCCCTTACAGTGTAAACCGCTTGATATTGATCGAGCGGCTCCGACTTAGTGATGTGCTACAACAGTCTCCTGCAGTATTGCATAGGATCCGCTCTGGCAACGACAACTCTACTTTCTTCATTATACCCATTGATGTTACCGAGATTTGGGATTACACTATATACATTGTTTTATTCTACGTAGATATACAATAGCTTTTAAGTTTTCTTATATATTCATTTTTATGGACCCATTATTAGAAATTAACCAATGCAATCGTGTCGAAGAAATTTTATTGTTGATAAATTTGACTTTGCATATATCCGCAACTAATTGAGCCAATCATGAAATCTAAAAGAAAGATTAGGGTGCATGATATCTCAAGAAATTTCAAATTCGAGTCATTTCTCTATTGGATATTGGCGAAAGATTAGGGTGCATGATATCTCAAGAAATTTCAAATTCGAGTCATTTCTCTATTGGATATCGGCATCGACTAAAAGACTCGTATAAATAACTCAAAAGGTATAAAATGCAACGCTTATTATTAGCTCGTATCAATATCAAAATTAGGCTATTTATTCAATTTGAACATGTTATTTTGCGATACATTATTTCAATTTTTATTTGACAATAATTGAAATAACTACATAGTTAGATTTGGCTACAATTTCTATATTCAATTTCCAAAAATATAAGAAGAAACAACCTTCTAAAGTCTTGAATCAACAACATATCATTTTGTATATTTTACGTATCGACCGTTAAAGGAACATTCTAAATTGTATAAATAGGAATCATAACTAACAAATACACAAAGCAATGTAGTTTTTCTTCTCCTGTAACTTCAAAAAAAAGGATAAAACGCATCAACACCTCCTATTTAACAGATGGACACAAAGTTCATTACGGATATTAACATCTATAATCTTGAGTAGTTTCGTAATTACCTCAAGAACTCTAGATAATTTTAAATTACACGAGAAACCCTGAATAATGCTTAACTCTTACATTAAATAACCCAATGTTATATTCCATTTGTTTTGTCCGTTATATTGGATGATTTCCGTTAAAGAAGACATAATTACCCCTAATGCTCAATCTTATTTATGAATTATGCCTTCTTTTTCTCCTCCTCATTCCTGCTCCACCTAAGTATCATTTCCAATCAAGTGTCGATGCTGCGTGGAAAGGATAAGAAGGAGGGGCACTGGTGCCACTACAACTACTGCTGCGTGGAGAGGAGGCGGGGGAGGGGGTACCGTTGCAGCCGCAACTACAGTTGTATGGAGAGGGGGCACCGATGCCACCGCAACCGTTGCTGCATGGAGAGGGCCAGAGGGTAGTGACAGAGAGGTGGAGAGGGGACGGGAGGGGCTGGAGGAGGGGACTGAAATGGGCAGAGGAAGGGGGAGCGTACTGGAGGAGGAAGACGGGGAAGGTGGTCGATGAGATGTGGGCAGAGGAAGGGGACTAAGAGGAGGAAGAGGGGTGATGGTGGGTGGATTTGAAGGGGCAGAGGAAAGGAGAGGGGGATGGAGGGGGAAGAGGGTGGAGGTGGTCAATGGGCAGAAGAAGGGGAGGGGCTGAAGGATGAAGAGAGGGGAGGTGGTAGGTGAGCCTGGAGGGTGGGGGGGGGGGGGTTGGAGGAGGAGGGGTGGTGGAGGTGTCAGTGTACCTCGAATGGGGTGGGGAGGAGGAAGAGGGAGGGGAGTTGTTTTTTTTCTTTTCCTTGTTTCCTTTTGGCTTAATTTTAGTTGTTGGATCGAGGATATGTTAGATTAACTCAAAGGTCTATTTGAGTTAATAGACTAAAATAACTGAGAATTATGGGTGTAGAACGGAGCACTTATTCAGATTTTCTCATGTAACTATGAATTATCAAGGATTCCTGGGATAATTATAAACTAATCAAAGTTATCGGTGTAAATATCCATTTCATTATGATAATCGGAAGATGTTGGGCGTAAAGGAATGTTTAAAATCCAAAACAAATACATGATTGTGTTAACAAACACCGAGTAGATCATTAAATACAATCATTACGGGTACATGATATCTTAAACAAATAAAACTAGGGATTTTTACCCCCTCGAACCCTATAAACTTGTTGAATGACTCCTAAGATCTTCGAAACATCGATATTCCTCCCTCAACCCCGTAAACTTGCTCCGTCTTAACACATAGACCCTGCTGTTAATTGTACTTTTACTTGAGTCAATAGCATGGGTTAATCTAACCAAAGGTGAAAATTAACAGTGGATCTTCCATCTTCTCTCTCATCTTTCCATACTACCTATCTCTCTCTTCCTTCATCTCTCCTCTATGCATTGCCGCTCCATCGCCCTTTCCTCCAGCCATCGCCGTGCCATCACCCTTCTCCCCAAGGCCGCTGCTGCTACAACTGCCTCTTCTCGCACTCTCCTCGCTGCCATACGCCCTCCACGCACCTCCTCGCCGCCACCACAATCGCTCTAAACCACGTCGCTACTCTCCATCTCTCCAGCGCATCACTCCCTCCATGGTGATGAGGTCATGGCAACACCGGCACCTCGTCCAACTGTGGCAAGGCCATCGGAAGGGAGGGAGAGGGCGAGGGGGAGGTTGGGGTCAGGGTCGGGGTCGAGGATGAGGGAGAAACCGAGGAGGGAGAGGGAGAGGGTAGAAGGCATGGGAGAGGAGGAGGTCGGGGAGGCGGGCACCGGGCGAAACAGAGGAGCGAGATGGAGAGGGGGAGGAGGCGGGGGAGAGGAGGATCAAGGTTGCGGTTGGGGAGGCGACGATGGGCAAAACTGAGGACCGAGAGGGGGGAGGAGGTGGGGGAAAGGAGTAGGTCGGGTCGAGGGAGATGGCGACGGGCAAACAGAGAAGGGAGATGGGGAGGAGGCCGAGGGAGGAGGAGGTCGCGGTTGGGAGGCGGTGATGTGTAAATTGAGGAGGGGAGAGAGGAAGGACGTAGGGTAGAGGAGGAGGACGGGGTTGGGGAGGCGACGCGGACGAAATAGAGGATGGAGAGGGAGAAGGGGAGAGGTGAGGAGGTGAGGGAGATGAGGTTAGGTTGAGGAGGTGGCGACGCGCTCGAAACAGAGGAGGGAGAAGGGGAGGAGGCGGGGGAGAGAAGGAGGTAGGGGTTTGGGGAGGCGGCGGTGGGTGAAACAGAGGCGGGAGATGGGAGGAGGCCGGAGCAGGAGAGGATGATGCAGAGGGAGAGAGGGGCTGGAGGAGCAGTTGCGGCTGCGGGCGGAGGAGCAGTTGCGATTGTTGGTGGAGGAGCAAGGGGAGGAGGAGGAGGTGGAGGGGTAGAGGGATGTCATTGTTTGTAAATGCTTTAAACAAAGAGTTCAATATGTACCTCATCTTAACGGAATTCGGTTAAGTTTAACGGGTAAATAGATGGAATTTAATCACGAGATTCATGGGATAAGGGTTAACAAGTTTACATGATCGAGGAGGAATATCGAAGGTCGTAGAGGTGAATTAACTAGTTTATAAGGTTCGTCGGTAAAAATCCCATAAAACTAAGCCATTTTCTCTTAAATATTGGCATCGAATAAGAGATTATCATATATGTAAAATATAAAATTGAAAAGATATATATACAATATCTAATATTAGCTTATAGCAATATCGAAGTAAGGGTACATAGTCAATTTGGGCATATTTCTTAGAAGAAATAATTCAAGCTTTATTAAGCATTAACTAGGCTCCAATGCTTTACAATTTCTTATTTAATTCCAAAAGCTATAAAAAGAAATCTTCTATAATATTGAACCAACAACCATTCATATATGATCTACACATTGGCCACGACAATAACATCCAAAATTCTACCTAGAAGGCTAATTAACAAATATCGATTTTACTACATTTTATTGTTCTCCTTTTATACTAAAATGAAGAAGGAAAAAGAGTTTAAGGAGGACCGAATATGCACCTCCTACTTAATACCCAAACACTGATTTAAAATGGTACATTAACGAGTTCAGCATAATCTCATACTAAGTTAGGCTATTTTTTCAAATTCAAATATACTAATTTGTGAGAAATTATTCCAAATTTCGTTAGACATTAATTGGGATCCGATTGCATATATTTTGGTTCAACCATAATTTTCCTACTAATTTCTCAAGGGATTTTTACACCCCATAACCCTAAGTAATTTCGCAATTACAATCATAACCCTATATAATCATGATTACATGGGAAACACTGGAGTAATGCTTAACTCTTATATGACATAACCTGTGTTATGGTTCCGTTTGGGATATATGACGGTTTCCGTTAAAAAGACAAAAATTGTCCCTAAATATTCATTCTTATTTGAAAAACATGCCATCCTTCTCCTCTCCCCTGCCTAGCAACACCACCTCCTCCTCCAGGCCATGCGTCGGCGCATCCCTCCCACCGAGCATGCCTCCATGAAACCCCAATCTCTCCCCACCGGCCGAGCACCTCTTCGCGAGCTTCTCCCCTGTCCTGCTCGAAGCCTGCCGACCTCCCCCGCTCGAATTCAAAGCCCGCCATCCCCAGTCCCGACCACGCTCTAAATCGTCGAGCTCCTCTTCAAAGCCTCTTGCCTCGCGTCAAACCTTCCCTTGGTTGAAGCCCACCCACGAGATCCAGTCCTTCCCTGCTTGAAGTCCCCTGCGTCGAGCTTCCCCTCTCCCGAAGCCCCCCACATGCCTGATCTTCTCCCTCTGTCGAAGCCCCCCCTCCCCCCTCCTACCGCCCTCCTCTGCCCAGCAAGCCTCCATCCTCCCACCGACCTGCAACACAAAGCTGCCGTCGGGATTTTCCTTGCAAGCCTACCTATTTCTTTTTCCTTGGTTTTTTTATTTTGGCTAATCCTAGCCATTGGTTAGATTAACTCATCATATGGTTGGTTTAATATATTAAACTAACAGAGGGTTATGAGTGTGAGACGGAGTGAATATCAGAGGTTTCTTATGTAATTCATGATTATGCAGGGTTATAATTGTAATTGCAGAATTACTCAGGGTTATGGGTGTAAAAATCCCAATTCCAAAGTATAAGACGAAACAACTTTCTTGTGTCTTGAACCAACAACATACTCTTCGATGCACATCGACTGATGTAGTAAAATTCGAAAATGAATATAGAGAAGCCTAATTAGAAATATAGATTTCATAAAAGGGTTTTTATCAGTTGTGCCCCCTATGAGATATTGCAATTTCAGTTATGCCTCTATCTTTTTGGTAATATCAGTTGTGCCACCAAACTTCTTGCTTTCTATCACTTGTGCCCCTCAGGTTAGTTGCAGTTCATTCCCAATGCAACGGATGTTAACTTTGGGACACTTTGGGACATAACATGAATTAAATTAACAATAAAGGCTGAAAAGGTCATTTTTCATCCTCTTCTAACTCCTTCCCCATCCTCTTCATCTTTCTCCCCTTCTCTTCCTCATCCCCAGCCTTATGCTCACTACCGCTTCCTTCCCCGCCCCCAGGTGCTCCCTCTGACTCGAGCTCCTTCCTCTGCTCTTATACCGCCTCCTCCGCCCCAACTACCCTTGCGAACCCCCAAGCCCCGAGCTTCTTCCCCCTGCCCCTACCACCCCCGCTGCTTGCGTGCCTCCCCCTCCCCCGTACGTCCCCCTGCCCCGCCAAGTCGCCCCCCTTGCCCTGAGCTTCTCCCTGCCCCCACCTCCCCCTCCCCTGTGCCTCCCCCCGTGCGTCCCCTTGCCTCGTCAGGTCACCCCCCTTGCCCTGAGCTTCTCCCCCTAACCCCCTGATGAATCTGTGATTCATCACTTTAAAAGTTGAAAATAGAGTCTTGTTCCCGAGTAAATAGATGCATATTCTCTTTATCTTGCACAATTAGCAGTCATACATGCATTCATAAAATATGCATTTTAGCATTCACATTTTGCATTAAATAAGAAGCCAGGATCACTTGTAAAATATTCGCCTATAAAGTAAATACCTTCCCTTATATTATATACACCTTTAGTTAATAATATAAGAAGAAGGTCAGAGATCTCCTTTGTAAAATATCCAATAAAGACCTAGAATCCCTGATTCATAAAAAGCCCATAATTCTCTTGTACCAACTTCAAAATAGTCTACCAACTTTCAGATGAATACACATTAAAAGACCTTTAAAATGAGACTAATTTCATCCAAATTGGAGCTCGTAGGAAGAAGTTGGGTTTTTGGGCCTCTATGTATACTATTAGGTATATATTTGTATCCTTGTATTTTTTATATCATATTTGACCTCATCTCCGTCTTTGGTCAACATGAAACTTGTAGATCTCATCGAGATCTACAACTTTCATGTTTTGAGTTTTTCCAAATTCGGCCTTCTTCTCTCTCTAAATTAATTTCTTCTCTCAGCAATTCATAGCTGGCCACGTGGCGCCCTATGATTGCGCCACGCGGCCCGCTCCCCTTGCCCTAGTTGCCCGTGCCCACAGCCGTTGGATCTTCATCCCGATCGAACGGTTGCATCACCTCCACGTGCGCTCTTTATTCCCACCGTCAGATCACTTCCATCCTTTCATCATAGCCGCCCGTTCCCGCCTCGCTCCCCTCGCGCCACGCGTCACACTTTCATCCACACGATCTATTTTCATCGTGACTGCTCGATCCACTCGAGGTCCTCAGCCCTTCGATTGGCATCTAGTCCTCATCACAACCGTTCGCCAGCGTCGGCTCCCACAGTGCACCACGTGGCGCAATCGCACCCCTTAAATCGCGTCGCATTGATTTAATCCACGCCGCCCGCTCGCGCTTCGCCTTCAGACGCGCCACATGGTACAATCAGCACCCTCGATCGCTTCACCTAAGATCTAATCCAAAGCCGGTCCTTAGCGATCCCCTTCCGCCGTTGGATCGCAAAATCCAACGGCCGAGACTTCGTCTCCCTACCTCCAGACGACTCTCTCCCACGTTCTCAGTCTTGCGCAACACTATGCCCCTTTCTATTTTCCGCCCTCCACTCCTGCCACCCTCTCCGACCTCCAACACCTCCACGATCATCACCACTCTCCCCTCATCCTCGCCAGCTACCTCACTCCCCACAATCCCCACAACTCCACCTTCCAGCGACTCCGGCCAACACCTTCATCCTATAAATACTCGACCTCGGTCACTGTCACGCCTATCCGCCACTCCAGAGAGGTTCCTTGAGCTCAGATGTTTCTATTAGTGACAACAAATTCGACTGATTCTTTGAGCGACGACATGCTTTCTTCTCCGCAAGATCACGGCCGCCACGCCGTGCTGCAGCCTCCATCCGCGAACCTGCCCGAGCTCAGGACTCTACCGACCTTCGAGCGACGACATGGAGCTCAAACCTGAGCTCCATTCCCCAGGTAGCCACCTCCATCCTCTTCTGATCTTCCTCTTCTTTTCTTCTTTGATTTCTCTGATTTAATTCGCCTCCACCGTTGTTTTCTCGCTCCCACCTTCATCCCTCTGAGCTCTGCGACGGAGCTCCGATCTTCGCACACCCTTCGTATCCTCGAACACCATCGCCCATCTTTCATCAATGCCAGCTCCGCCACTGGGCGGAGCACCATCACCGGCACACCCCCCACCCTTCATAGGCCTCTCATGCTGTTCAGCACAACTCCACAGACCTTCCGCGTGCTTCAGCTATAGATCTACCCCAACAGGTGATATCTTCTTGATCGGCCGGAACCTCGTCGGAGCTCCCTTCGAGCTTCACTGCCACCGTGCCCAGAGCTCCTCCTCCGCTCTTGAAGCCCCCGGACGCTTCGCCGCACCGCCCCACAACTTCCGAGCTTCTCCAGACCCTCCCCTCGAGCTTCATCGACGACTGGAGGTCAGGGCGGAGCAAGCCCCGCCTTCGCCGGGAGCCCCGCTTCGCGGAGCCCCGCCCCTACTCCTCCGCAGGAGGCGGAGGGCCGTTGGGGAAGACGTACAACACCATTCGATCATCTTGATCGAACGGTCCGAAGCCAGCCACGTCGCCTCGCTAAGGAGCCGTAGGATCATCTTTGATCCCACGCATCTGGTCACGCCACGTCACCATCTGCAGGAGCGTTCCATCACCGTTGGATCGATCAGTGATCCTACGGTCCGAAGCCAGCCCACGTCGCCTCTTCATCGAGCCCCAGACACCGTTGGATCAATCCAGATCCAACGGTCACTAATTCGCCACACGTCATCAACTAGTAACCGTTGGATCGTCTTGATCCGACGGTCCCATCGCGCCATGTCGCCCCCGATCCGAGCCTCTTCCCCAACCTCTAGGCTCGGATCACCCAAAGCTTCCTCCGAGCCTTCGACCGAAACTCCAGAGCAGCCGAGCCAACGCTCGAGCCGCCGAAGTCACCCGAGCCTTGGGTACCCCACGTGAGGAGCACGTGCGGCCTGGGCAAATTGCATCAAGGCCCCGGAAGTTTTTGAAATTGCAATTCAGTCCCTGTGAAGCGCACCCACGTGAGGAGCCGTGCGTCAGTGGAGAATTTGCATTCCACCCCTACATTCTAGGTAATTGCATAAAGGTCCCTGTCAGCATATTTAGTTTTAAGTAATTTTTAATTCCTGTATTGCAGTTATACCTATCTTTGCACGCATATTTAGGTGTCCATATTGCATCATTTTTAAAATTCCAAAAATTGCATGTTGTAGTTTAACTTGTCCTTTATCTTATGTGACACTTGGCATAATTTTGTGATATCAGTGGAATTTTTAATTAATTAATTGGTTCATTTGTGTGATATTTTGTCCAATTTCACCTTTTAATTAATAATAAATTCTCTGTAACTCCAAAAATCCCAAAAAAATCACATTAGCTCTAGGATAATTAACTTCACTTTGCATAAAAATTTCATCTCATTTACACGTATTTCCGAGGCCTAAATAAATTATTTGGTGATTTCTTTTAGTTTATTTTTATTAGGTTCATTTCACATCAAAATTAAGGTCTGATAATTTTCCTGGATTCTTCATCATTAGATCTATCTAGGATTATTTTTGTTCCTAAAAAATATTTTGATTTGATATTTATTAAATTAAAATTAGTCAAAATCACCATGCATTCATTGTTAATTCATAATCAATTCATTTAGTGTCAGAAATTCCAAAAAGTTAGAGTAGCTTAATTACATCATATTTCATCATCTGGCCAATTTTCATTATTTTTGAACTTCATTTGAATACTTATCTGATTTAAGTCTAAATTGGCCTGATTTTGCACGAGTCTTGCATAAAAATTGAAAAGACCAAAAATATTCCCCGAAAATCGAACACTGGAAATTTGCTAAAAAATCACATAAGGAGACAGATGCCTCCCTGAGTTCGACCTTGGACTTCCAAGTAAAAAAAAGTTACCACTCAAAATTAACTTGCTTAAATTAAAAGTGGTTTTTGATTCCCTCTCGTTATCCGACTGCAACGAACATTGGCTATTAATTTGGACATTAATTTACCCGAATTAACAAGGGTAGCGAGGGGCGTTATCAAAATGGCGTCGTTGCCAGGGAGGCACGGCTTAGGTTAATTTGCAGTAAAAATCTGAGTGTTTGATTTTCTCTCACCTGGGTAGTCTGACCCCCGGTTTTCTGTGAATATTTCTGTCTTTTATTTTGCCATTTTTTTGTGTCATTCTCTGACCTCAATTTATTTCTGTGCGAGGAACGCAAGGAGTCGAAGACGCTTCGAAGATTCGGCCTTTATTTTTTGAGTGATTTTGAGAGAATTTGTATTTTATTTTATTTCTTTATTTTTTCGCATCATTTCCAGCGGTTCCCGTTTGGGTTCTCGCATCTGTAAAGATAGTGAAATCGTGTCCCCGTGTGCTGTGTGGTTTGAATGGTAATTTAGGCTTGCACTAGCAGCTCCTTGAGCCAATCTAGGATTTGCTTGTGCCCGTAACTTTGTAGGACCACACATTACACTTAAAAGACGCACCTAGACCGCATAACTAGTCAAATCAACTATGCTTCACTCGCTAATAGAACTGCTTGTCTAGGAGCAGCTTTTATCGCTTGCATTCTATTTAGTGTAAAAATTTCAATTCAGTATTGCATCCTGCTTTGTAGAGAGATGGAGGTACTGTAAGTCTTCTTACTCAAGCATTCATCATCGTTTTCTCGATAGCATCGGCTTTTCCGATTCTCTCTCCTCTCTCTCGGTTTTCTAACCTAGGATAAAGGAATTGGGACTGGACGGTTGACGTGATTGCTTGTGTGGATTAATATCAGTGATAACTAATCTCTAAAACCGGGACTGCTAATTGAATTGGACCAAAAAAATTGACTAAAAATTAACCCTTGTTTGCGGGAGAGTAACCCTGACCTTGTTTTCAGGCTGAGTGAGGGTACTTGAGTGTGTGTGAACACCTTAAGGCAGAGCCCAAATCCCCACCTTCCATATCACATTCCGACTAGTCCTAGCAAATATCACAAGTTGAATTTTTAAGGTTCACTGACTAGTACCAAGTAGCCTCCGCCTGTCTCATGTAGATGGGGCGAAATTGCGGTACTTTATGACAAGTTGCTAGTAACCCCCCGGGGTGAAGTTCCGCCTTGTCAGCCTCTACCTGCTTGCATGTAGATAGGGGTGTGGTCTATTGAATCCATCAATTTGGGATAGGAGGGAAGAAAGGAAGGACCGGCAGTATCTTAGGCGACAGGTTAAATAGGGAAGACGCATCCGGCTCTGAGCCGACTTCCCATTTAGGCCGCGTAATCCTTGTTATCTTGCTTGAAAAATCACACTTAAAATTTACAAGATTAATTGGACTCGGTTTCGAGCCCTTCACTGTGTTGTGTGAACTCGGGGTTTGCTCTTGCGTTTGTCTTTGTGTCTGTCCGTGTGCGTTATCCTATGTAATTGCACGTTTTCTACCTCAATCTACTTACATTCATCCTTTCCTCTTCAAGATGTCGGGATATTGGTCCCCATACCCTGAGACCTCTGGTCAATCCTTCTCGACCATATACCGTTCATCTTCATCTTCACCTTCTTCCATGTATACTCTGCCATCCACGGGAGACCCTTACCCGTGGTCGGTTCCATCTCAACCCGATTATGAAGTCAGAACTTCGACTGACTTCTCCACTTCTTCGCATTTCTCACCCTACTTCATATTCCAACAATCCAGATCCACTTCCATCTTGGGCTGACTGTCCTTATTCTCGAGAGCTTGCAGGAATCAACGAATCAAATGAAGAGCAAGCCACTACTGAGATAGATGATTGGCAAAATTATATGCCGCCACATACTTCATTCTCACCTCAAGTAGGGACCAGTCAAGAAGTCACATATACACATCCCGACTTGACCTTAGGGCATAACATGGTCGATCGAACATACCAAATGAAGAGGTCTGCACATCATGATTTCCCAAACTTGATTAACTTTAGTGATCAAGACTCCATTAACCAGCCTTCTTTCGAAGAGCCTATTTATTCTCGGGATTGGACTCATGAGCTAGACTTATCAGTCTCCGTTTCATTGACTCCATCAGATGAGGCTCCGAACAATAATTGCCATTTGGATGGTCCATACTCGACCCAACATTAACTTGCCAGAGTATAGGTATGTTGAGTATGAGACCCCAACATCTCAGCAATCTCCTCCAATTGAGCAGAACCTCTCCCATGATTTGTCATGAGAATTTTGTGGAGGATGACATCTCTCGACTTATTAAGAAAAATGAATCATTTGGTAACGAGTTGAGAGATGTCATGGACATATTGCACTCAATTTCTTCCAGCTTGGGAATGATAGTGGAAAAGGAAGTAAGCAGATCTGATGTTGAAACCAAGCAAGCATTAGGGAACCCACACCTTTTGTACATCTGGAGTCCATTCTACCTCCCTCTTCTACTAATCACTTACCCTCCAACCCAGAGTCTGATCATGCATCCACCAAAAATACCAAAAAAATTGAAAAACCAAAAATCCACATAAAAATTGAAAATGAAAATGATTTAAAAAAAGTGGATCCTACCCTAAGGGAAGCACTCGATGAAGAATTGATTTTCAAACTTCCCTTAATAAAGGCCATAGATCACTTTCCCGACCTCAAACGATTTGTGAGAAGTAAATTGATGCCCAGGAGGTCGGGCAATAAGAGGGACAAGGACTGAAAGACACATAGTGTCTATGGCCACCTCCTTGGTAATGGGGAGAAAGACCAAAAAGCCGCAGAGTGAAGCGGTTACCTCGAGTTGAATGTGAAATCAAAGACACGTCTTTACACATGCAAGAATCAATGATGACTCACCGATAAATATCCTCCCGACCTCTATGTTTGACAAGCTCAAACTCATGCCACTTAGGAAGTCGAGAGAGATCGTTCAGCTGGCTGATCGATCTATCAAACAATCGAGAGGAAACATTTCAGTCATCGTTACTTTCCAAGGTGCTCTACTCCTGGTGGACTTCACGATCATTGACATCGAGCACCGAGGAAAGTTTTCACAGTCTCCAGTTATTCTCGGGAAGCCAGTTCTTAGCCTTGGCTAAGGCGACTATAGATTGCGAGACTCGGGAAATCGATTTTTCAGCATTGGAAGCGCTTCGACCTCATCCATTCTTTGATAAACTTTACTCCAAGGTGACCCACACATCCGTTGACAGTCATGACTATCGAGAGGTAGATGAGTCCCACCTCTCTACTACACCTAAGAGACCAACTGTCCAGACGACCGTTGGATCAGACTCCCCACACCTCTACTTCATCAACTGCTTGCACCACCACCGTGACAGCTTCTAAGGAGGACTCACAAACCAGAAGCTGACATTGAGTCGGACATGATTTTTGCTGATTGTCTTGACCATTTTGTTGATCCGACACAAGAGCCCAATAATGTCAAGCCAACTGAGATCACTGGCACCTTCTCGAGACGCGTGTTGACCCTTCAGGAATATGCTAATCTATATGGTGACTCGTCTGATGAGGAACCCATGGTCAGCACCGCAACACATCCTGGACCTTCAAATGAAACAACCAAGACTAAATTGACTCCACATAAAAACACGGTTGCTCCCTCTTTTAGTCAGCTATCTAGTGAGAGGAAGTCGAGAATTGATTCCTTGAGATGTTCCCCTGAACCTGTCAAGGCGCGTCGCTCTCATCTCCCTCTCAACGATTCAGGTTCTAGAAAACCGACTAAGAAAATTTCCTTCAACATTCCGGAGAAGGAAGTTTCAGAGGAATCCTCATCGGGTCCGGACAAGGTGATTTATATGAGTAAGCTCAGTTCGGCTGTTCTTAAGCCGTATCTAAGCAAGCAGCTGTGTGTCGACCCTCATTGGACGATCCCTTCA
Source organism: Ottelia alismoides (assembly GCA_037367405.1). Classification (NCBI taxonomy): domain Eukaryota; kingdom Viridiplantae; phylum Streptophyta; class Magnoliopsida; order Alismatales; family Hydrocharitaceae; genus Ottelia; species Ottelia alismoides. The sequence continues at coordinate 4,851 of JAZKJV010008320.1, read as the reverse complement.
CCTAACTACTATTCATCTGAGGACTATTCCGACAGCGACACACTTGTATATTACCCACCTCCTCGCGTCCGCAAGAAGGTTCGTCACAAACCTTCTTAATCCTTGTATATTCTCTAGAACACATCGGTTCTCACACTCACTCTTGTCCTATACTTAGGCTGACCAAAGCCTAAGTATAGGGGGGACCGATGCCCGCCGTGTATATACTCTTCCATTTCTCCTCTTACCTCGCCCGCCCCATTTTTGATCTTCTTCTACACTTTGGCTGCCAGAGCCTAAGTATAGGGGGCGGAGCGACTTCTATACATTTTGTTTTTTAGCTCTCCTACGCTTAGCACGAGCTATGTCTTTTTCCTCGCTTTTCGTGCTCTGAGGACTAGCACACACTAAGTATAGGGGGGCATGTATATATTACATATATACTTTACCCATAGCTCGTACTTTCGCGTATTTTCGCGTATCTCTTGTACATATTTTTTTTGCAATAATTACGGGTGGGTAAAAATTGAAAAATTGAAAAAAAAACAAAAATTTTTTGTATACTTGTATGTTTTACAACTTGTATAACACTTATAAACTCTTGTAAACTCTTGTAACATAGGAGGTATTCCAAAGTTTAAAAAAAAACGAAAAAAAATGAAAATTAAAAATATGCTTCTTATTTACTCTTGCATATCATCCTTGCATTCAAGAAATAGAAAAAGAGTCTTGCATTTGCATTCATCTTCATAGCCTGACTCCCCCTCCCCCTACGCCTCCCGAACAACAAAAAGTTGGGTGACAATAGCCCTCTTGGTCGGTCTCGTCATCGACAATGGCTGGGATGGAGATGTAGGTTACGAATGGTTGTGCGACTGGGAGAATAAAAAGATGAATTGAAATCGAAGAAGCTAAAACAAAATATCATGGAATCACGATAAAATTGAGTTGAATCCGAGGTCCGATGGCCTCTGATTTGAGTTGTGGTTCTGATGACGGCAGAGATGGAAGCGTCTGCTCGCGAATGGAGTTGACAGTGTTAGATCTCACCTTTTCTCCCTCTTCTCCACCTCGGTTGCTCGATGGTGGAAGACCTTCTTTCCCAGTCCCCCTCATCGCTGCCAGTATCACCTTCCAACCTCACCCCGCATCTCCATCCCAACCAGCCGAACCTCCTCATCGTCACCAGCATCCCCTCCTGGTCGGTCTCGTCATCGAGAATCCGCGCATCGTCATCGACATGCTGATGTTGATGGTGAATGACGGAGGAGAAGGAGATGGAGGTGGTGGTGAGGAGGAGGAAGGGTTGGAGGGTGAGAGGAGGGAGAAAGAGTGAAAGAGTATGCCAATTTTTTTCTGGATATGCCCCTCTTAACTATACCATGGTTTGAGAAAACTATGGTTATGTTCAAATTACTGATGGCTAAAGTAATAAAAGGGCACAAGTAATAGAACGACAAAAGATTGGGGGCACAACTGATATTACCAAAAAGATAGGGGCATAACTGATATCACAATATCTCGGAGGGGCTCACCTGATAAAAACTCTTCATAAAAATATCTTCCTCTTATTATCGTAAAAAGAAGGGAAAAATCTCAAGGATGCACTAAAATTTTTCAAAGTTTTAAAACTAGGTTTTAAATGCATGCGAAAAATGCAACCAAAGAAAGTAATTTTTTAAAGAAAATTTATATTAATACTTAAAAATGTAGAGTGATTAGAGTGATAAGGTTAGGAGTATCGATCTCTGGGAGGGTAACTACTAACTAAAGAAATTAGATATGTGTAGGTTTGCTTTCACTTGAAATTTGGGATGTTTTTATGGTAATTTTGAACATTTATGAATTTTATACCAATAAAAACTATATTTACATTTTTATTCTATTTTAAATATAATATAAGATACTTATTTTAATTTTTCAATTTTCGATTTGTTGTTTTAATTGATTTTTAGAATAGGTAATTTGAAATCAACACTTTTATTTTGAAAACTAAAATATTATATGGGTAGATATATATATATATATAAGGATTTTTATCCCACAAACCGTAAAAACTTTGTAAACTAAATTCTCGACCATGTATTCATTCTAATTATCACCTAAACCCCGCAAACTTGCTAATTGTTACACCACAACCCTTATAAGAGTTAACCACAAGTCCGTAGTGTAAGAGTTAGCAAGTTGTAGGGTCTAGGTGATAATTATGAATACAAGGTCGAGAAGATAATTTATAAAATTTTCAGGGTTCATGATATAAAAATCTCATATATCTACTATTTATGCTTAGTAGTAATTTATTATCAGAATGAGAAATTGATTCTAAGGGAAAAATTATTTTGGATTATTATGATTTTATAGAATTTACAAGAATTTTTTAGAGTATTTTAGGACTTCTAGTTTGAAATTATAATAGTTTTGTTATTCAAAATTTATACAGTTAGTATTTACTATGTTGAGCATTTCGATATTTTTACTTGTGAGGACATGGCAGACATATGTGCTCGCTACTTGTGTGTCCTGCGGTCAAATTTCAGTCAAATTTCATACTGGTGCCTTTTTAAGTTTGCGGACGAGCACACGGCTAACATTCGTGCTCGCCTGCTATGTTCGCCCATTGACTTTTGTGGTGGGACGTGGCGTGTTTTGAAATTTGTGAGAGCACCTTGGCCAACATCTAGTGAGCACATAATATATTCACCCACGCTTGTAAACATAATGACATAGAACCCTTCCTTATCATTCTACCCGCGATCCCCACCCTCAAAACCCTCCTCCGACGATCATCGATCCGCCCACCTTACCTCTAACGACCCTCATTTGAGTTTTCTAAGCACACACACACACACATCTTCCTTTAGGTATATCCCTTCATCTGTTCTCTCATTTTTTAGCATTTCCTTCCATATCATTCATATTTGAATGTTTTAGTTTTTTGTATTGTTGATAGATTATTCGTTATACATGTTAGATTTTGATTGCTTGACATGTTGTGTATGCTGCATATGATTATTTAGTATATATTAAATGTCAGATGTGATGATTATTGTGTAGTATAGATGGAATTCCATATGCATGCACGGTGTATGATGAAATACCACAACTGGTAACATGTCTAATGTTCGCATTACTAAAGGCCCTTGTCACTTTTATGTTTGTTAGTATACCTTGTTGCTAATTTATAATGACTAAATCTATGAAATTGGAATATCACGTTATAATGGTGTATTGTGCTTAAATACCATGATGCATAACGTATGAATAGGATGATATAACTTGGACAACAATAACATGAAATGTCTATTTATGCCTCTATGCAAACAAACATCCTCTTCATAGAGTGTAGAAATGTGAGAGAAGGGGGGGAGGGGAGGAGGAGGGAGGTAGAGAGGCATAAAGTATGGGCCCATATTTGGAGAGAGGGTTGTATAAGTTATGCGTTGAGGGGGATGGTTAGTTGGGGTAGGGTGTTTATATATAATTAATTAAAAGTAATGATGAAATTTAATTATACATTAATTAATTATTTTAATTATATTAATTAATTTCAATTTCTAAAATTATTACATAACATATATGTAAATAAGCCTTTCAAAATTTTTTAAACATAAAATATTCCCTATGGAATTATAAAAAAGAAAAGAATTATTCAATTTAATAATTCAATATAAATAATTTAATTTCATTAAAAAATTTTATAAGGGCCACTAAGTTCAAATATGACCACGAATACTTCCAAATATAACTATCAATAAAATAAAATATAGAGACTACTATTTATACTAGAAATAATTCATTAGATTTTTAAAGAAATGACAGTATAACACTTGTTTTTATTTTTACAATTTGTTTAAAACCAAATAAGTTCTTATAAATCCTAAAATTATATATTATATTAATTTAAGTACATATTAAAATATTTTATAACATTTATTAAATTCATCGTAAAACCTTTGAAACAATGGTTATGTACTGTGTGTATATGTGAGTATGGGTTACTATCTATTAAGGATGGAGAATATACATGTGAGTTTCCTTCCATTATATTAAATTATTTTTAGTAATAAACATAATTTCTAAAATTTTAATTATGGATACTCTCAATTAATTAAATAAAATACAATTATTAATTATTAAAATGAATAAAAATCTATTTAAAACTTTGTGATAAAAATATTTTATAGGTTTTTTGAAACAAAAAGAACTAGTATATAAAATTCCTTAAATATCCCATACTCTAGTCAACTGAGGCAATGTATCTCATATTTTTTCCAGTTAAATAGCCCTCTTGTGATTTTTTTATCACATTAAAGTTTAATTAATGTGGACTAATGTGCCACATTTGTTTGTAGTTAAATAGTTAATTACATAAAATATTAAATAACTATAAAATATCATAAAATAAAATACATACAGTGCGTCCCTCCACATTGGGTAGTGTGTGACCATACATAACGGGAGGCTTTTGCAACACATTGTAAGATTTCATCACTTCTAATGTGTTATATAACTGTTGGACTCACTTCGGGGTGAAATATCCGGTCCAATAGTTGTAGATTTTGATGTGTGCGGGTGGAAGATTTTTTTTATAGGCACATTCTCAATAACATAACATTAAGCACTTTATTAGGAACAATATTAGGATCACATAAATATACCAATCGCAAACCAGCAAAATATGTGTAAATGCCCAACTAATATAAATTTATATATTATACTGGTATCTTGAAATCCTCATATGTAGAACGCACATAGAAAGATTCAAGGTATCCATATAATATAAATTTTATGTTAACTTTCAACTAGGGAGTCTTTAAAGATTCAAAAACTGAATTAAGACCATCATTATTAACATGTTACATTCCGAAATTA